>JANEYF010004207.1:0-600000 GCA_029963845.1 Rhamnusium bicolor
CATTACTCATGCCATTGAGAGTTGGATTGTCTTGAGTACAGAACCGGATTGAATTATGTTAAGATTTATAATTGAGAGCTGTATAGAAATAATAGCCTACTGCCAGCCAAATCGATATTTATGATTATGAATTATGACTCGAGTTCCCGAATGTCGCCGACCCAAGCCATAGATGTCGATTTCCCCACTTCTCGAGCTCTATTCATAATTCGAATGATCATTCGGCTATTAAAGGTATTCGAATAGCCGTTATTCGATTATTGAAATCATTCGATTATGCCCAGCACTACTCGTTGCATTCATCACGTTCGCCGTTTTCGTCTTCGATTATGATCGAAAGTTGAAGGTATTCGTTATGTTCCCATGTATTCCCACATCCTCGTAATTTTATTTATTAAGCAGACTCGGTGGCAACAGGCGCTTTTTTTATTCTGTGTAAATTATTAAAAAATAAGAAAAAATCATGGAAATACGAAAATACGAAGATTGTATGGGCAGAGTTCCATGACATCGGGTACCTACTGTTTATAAATATCGATTAACTGTAGAGACATCTCTATTTCACTCTATTTTTATCAAAATTAAAATGCAAACTAATAAAAATAATGACGTATACGTGCAGAGACGGATTCACGTACAATTGCGCCCTAGGTACATTCATTTACAATGCCCCATTAATAAATAATATTTTTCGGTCATTTATATGTACATACATTTAAACATATTTATTGCGTCTTTATTTTTGATAATCTTTGTTACTCTTTAATTATATTATATTATTATAAACTAATTAACAACCAGCAAAGACAATCATTTAAATAAAACAAGAAATAATTAAAAACACTTCTTTCTTTCTTTAGAATTTGCAAATTTGGTAATGATAGTTTCTATAAGTATTTCCCTTTCTCTATACTTCACTTTCGATATCGTAGTTAACTTGAAAAAGTTAAAAATTTACAAGTATTTTCATTTCTAAAGAGAATAAATTAAAATCAAAGCAGCGACACTCTATTATTAAAGCGCGATAATTTTATTTGCTGAAAAAACGAAAATTTCCGTATTTCATTTATTTTATATTTCTGCATTTCGGTGGCACCCCTTTAAGTTTAGCGCCCCTAGGCCTCGATCTTATACGTAAATCCACCACTGTGCACGTGGTCTTCTGCGCGAATGGTATGAACACCACAAAATTTCTGCATTTCCATCCTTTAAATATTATCGTTCCTGAGTTGACGCATTATTTAGTGATATACATATGTACTGTGTCCATAAAGAAATTATGGATTCAAAGCAGGAAATGTCAAGATGGGTAAGAAATTATAAATTCGCTAAATTATCAGCGTTATTGATAATGATAATTAAAGCTGGCCGAGGTCACCTGGCCGACAGAGCCGTCATATGACTCATATGTTTACATCATATCATAATACTTGAATAAGTACAATAAATGGAAATACATTTTAACAATAATGTTACATTTTATAAAAATTTGTATAAAACTCACCCTTTTAAGCAGATTTATGAAGTAGTTTGGTTGTCGTCATCACAAAGTGTGGAAAATCTATAGTATAATAGCATCAGGTATGTTTCTACAGCTGTCTCCGTCAGCGATGTTCGCATTGGTGAAAAAATATGTTTGTATTTTGAAAATGACCGTTCGACATCTACGGATGTAATACAGGCATAAGTAAAACAATCTGTGAACTCACTTAGCGAAGTTGTAGATGCACCATCGCAAATTTGTCTTAATTTGCTAAAATAAGGATCTTTCTGTAATACACTCTCGAATGTTTCACTAACGCGATTATTTTTTGCGTCATTTATAGCCTGTAGCTGTGTATTTACGTCGTCCACTATTTGCAGCGATTCCACTAACGACAACGAACTATTTTGCAATTTTCCTATTGTGTCGTGTAGTCCTCTATAATTGTTATTAATAGTTTTCAAATCTGTTTCAAGGGAAACGCCTTGAAAGCTTATCTGGCTTTCCCTAATAGCTGCAGCCTCGTTAGGGTTGAACTGTAGTATCACAGCCGCTTTCAACCACGTTCCCCAACGTGTAAGAATCGGCTCTGGTGGTTCAGGGATACCAGGACACTGTCTGTGAAATGCTCGAAGCCGTTTAGGAGATTTGAGAAATATTTTTTTTTGTATTTGCTATTAATGCATCTACCTCTGGAAAACATTTTCGAATCGTTTCTGCCTCAACATGTAACGGATGCACTTTACACGTAACATGTAAAAACCTACAATTGTCTCTTTGAAGAGAACGGCCTACCACGCGCATTGTCGCGGCACCATCAGTCACAAACATCAATACTTGACTTGTTGAAAGTTCAAATTTTTCGAATGTCTCCAACACCACACGCGTAATTATTTCGCCAGTACACGCAGTTAGTCTTTTACTAGCTAGTAAAAGTGGAAATGTTGGTTTAAGAGGGTCCAGTACACGTACTATAATATTTAAAATAGAATATTTTTTACAATCTGTCGTCTCGTCAATACATAACCAGAGCCGTGTATTTTTTAATCCACATTTAATCCTATTTACAATGTCTTCACGAACAGCTGGAATATATCTACGTAACGATGTACGACTTGGTAAGTTCACCTGGGGATTGTATTTATTCCAAAACTCCCGAAATGGTTGTTTATCCAGTATGTGTAGAGGAATATTACAGGCTATTAACATTAACAATAAATCAAACATAAACTGAGTTGTCAAAGGCATGCCATTTTTTTTATTTTGATGTTGCACGGTATTGATATGACGACGACAATCTGTTTAGTGTCAGCACATTAAGTCTTGATTGCAAACTTTACAAATTATTTTGCATCCCTCATAGAATAAATCCGGAAATTCACTGATAAATTTATTCACTGTGTCCGCGTACGGTCGTTTTTTACCCTTTGGTGCGTTTGACATTATGTATAATTTATAGGTACAACCTCACGCATTAACCTTTCAAATAAGACTGCAGCGTAAATCACTTCTAAATTGGCACGTGTGACGCCAGCGCAAGACCGTGGCTGTACTCCAGCCACCTCGGCCAGCTTTATTGATAATTTATTTTGATGACATTTTTTATAATGTATATTGTTTGTGTTGTATACAAGTTGGGTCGTCAAAATGGAGGCACAATAGTATATTGTACAAACACTAGCTATTATACTAAATAGACAGGTGTTTCACCGATCAAGTTGGCATCATCTGGAGATGGTTAAAAACATCATCCATTAATTTGTAAATAAATCAAATTAGGAATTTCGCGTTAAAAAAATATTTTGCTATCTTTAAATCGTTGGGCACAATATAGCCGCGTATAATTCTGATTTTCTTTGTTTGTACTTACCACTACGTTCTTTCCATCGTGGACTCTAGTCAGAGAGATGTGTAGTTTGCCGCTTACTATGAGATGTGCGTCGTCTGGCAAAAACTTTTCTAAGCCATCGAGAAGAAGCCTGTGTATATTGAACGAAGGGGAGAATGCTCCAAGCGAGCGACTGCGAGCCTCAATCGCCACCTGAAGCACGTCACTGGTCATTTCACCTAGAATAAAAAAAAACTATAGGTAATCTCATAATTTATTACTTAATTCTTTTTACCGAATAGGTATGTCACCCGTTTTCTTTTAATTTCTAATCCGATAGTATTTGAAATCTCATTAAATTTTTCCGATTTCTTTGAGGCCCATAATGGGGTAAAAAAATAAAGTTTTGAATTTAAGCCTTTTGACATTATCCGAGTAGCTTCATGGTGAATCATGGTGAATTTAAAAAAAGATTCTTAACCCTAACTTAGTCTTAACTTAATCCTAAATTTTGCCCTAAAATGTTAAATATACAGGGTTATACATTTTTTGTAGTTTATAAAAGTCTTAGAGGTATTACGACCTGACCTTGAAAAATTCGTATCTTTTAACTTTTAAGACTAAAGTTAAGGCTAAGGATTTTTTTATAAACTCACCATCGCGAGCAGCCTGTGAATCCACAAAGGATTTCATTAGTTGTGACGTCACATAATTATGTAACCTACGTACTACTGTCAGGATATACCGGTTGCTTACACATCATATTGGAATTTGACCCTTAATGCATATGTCTATAATTGCACATGTCAATTAGTTTGTGGCTAACCTCAAATTGTTGATATAGTTTGTGGCTAACCTCAAATTGTTGATATAGTTTATAACCTCCTTTTTTATAAAATTAAGATAATTTTTACCCTTGCCGGTTTTGCGATTTAGAATGATTTCTAGTTAACTGTTTTATTAGTATATACCTATAAAATAAAAATGTAAAAACCGATTGTATGAGTGACATGATATTTGACTTCTACAAAGAAAGTAAAATTATACGGAAGGGAGAAAATTCTTCTTTTAATTTAGTATCCTTGGGAAAATTAAACATTTTACATCCACTTTATTAGTACATCACACTCTGGAGCAAATTATAAACCCATCGTTCAAAATAAACACAAAAACGTATTTTTAAATCGATATAATACATTTGAACTTAAATATACCTACGAAATTTGGTTAAAAAGTTGAAAGGTTGATGAAGTTAGCAGCTATTAACTTATGTTTATGTTTATGTTACCATGTTACGTGTATATCTGACCGAATCCCCAAAAAACGCTGTCAAATATTATTTAAATCAACGATCAAAACAAAATAAATATATTAGGCAATAATTTATATTACTACGACACGTGGCCGACCGCCCTATCGTCGGTCTTCGATAACCACACAGACGTACTTGGCTACTCTGTGTCAATAACTAAAATGAAATTCGATATTTCACTCGTTTTTTTGTAATGAATAATAATGATTAGAGATTAGAGATACTAAATATTTTTGGTCATTTTCTAGAACACGCACTTCTGAGATACCACAAAATCAATTATACCGACACACTCTACACATCAGATGTTCATTGCACAGTGTCATATCTTGTGCAAACATCCCTAACTACCCTTAAATAAATCAATAAGATTGCCACACTTGACATTATCCACCCGATATTCATTTATATGGCTGTCTGTGTGTGTTGTATATAAACGCTGTCAGGTGTCGCACGACGTTCTCCGATTTTGCCAGATTGAGATAATTCAACCAAGTTAGGGACAAATCCGTGACGTTTATTTTTCTAATAATGGCAGGTCAAATATTTATGTTTAGATTGTTACAATCTGGCAACGTTGTTGGCCGCGCATTTTATTAATTTCACCTGTTGAAATAAAGTACATCTATCGCGGGGATTCACGTGAAGCTCCGCGAGTACGTTTCAGATAATTTTAACTTCATGTTGACAATTTTCTTTTTAATAAAATCTTCGCAAAAAAAGGTTGTCGGGTTACTATAAACAAAAAGCTGAGAGCTGATTGGTTGAAGGCGTATAGTGACGCTTACTCAATGTTTAGAGGGCATTTTTCATGAAGACGTCATTTCAGCCTTTGTTACTGCGTGACGATTGAACTTGGCGATCGATATATTTCAATATAATTTGCAATATAATTGTTTAAAAAAATGTCGGAAACAGCGGGCGCGTCGAGTTGCGTTAATAGAGATTCACCTGTGCCTCGTTGTGATAAGTGTCGGGTACTTTTTTCATCGACACGGCATCGTACCATGTCATTACAGTTGTCTTAAGTTCAATAAGGTTAGTGCCAACTTCTAAGGATGATTTAAGTGTGTCTTAATTTCAAATAAAACAAAAAAAATATCCCTTATTCTAAAAAAATAATTGACATTTAGTGAAATATCAGTCATTTTCGGCTCGTTATTACCCACCCAGCACCCCTATTCGCTCCACAATCCCGTAACTTTCTTGGCTTATTTATTATTTGCACAACATTTCTTATGTCACAAATTGTTACTACATCGACTGTGAGTAAATGTATGCAAAAAATTTCGAAAAATTGCAAAAGTGCGTGTTCTAGAAAATAACCATATTTTTGTTTCGTTAATCGTATCAGGGATGTAGATTTTCTTTCGTCTGAGTTACAGGGGGCCGGCATTCAGGGGGGCCCGATAAGACTATGCCCACTTCTGCCAATGGCCAGTCCGCCCCTGCTTCTCAGAAATGCATAAATACGATGCAAATAAAATAGCCCCTTTTTTTAAATTGTATAAGAGTGTGACATCCAACTTTAAATATCGTGGGACATCTCCCATTAGCTATTTACAATCTATTTTTATAACATTTGGATATTTACACACAAGTTTGTACCTAACAACGTAAATATTGTTTGAGTTGTCTATTTTTATTAGATGAAGTAAATATAAAATTATTGTGAAGCAACCGTAAATGATATGATAACAACATATCAAAATACAAAACAAAAACAAGTTATTTTGTTGCTTTTCGCGAAAAAATTAGTTTTAAATAGAAACCGCAATTTTCTATTGTGTGAAAGTATTATATAAATATTTGTTCACTGATATTTATTATTATAATAATAATACGTTACCCAGTAATACACGCGATTTAGTTTACTATGGTTAAATTTCATTTGTTTCGAAAAACAGAGTATGTAAAATAACGATTTGTGGTTCTAATTCCACGTATCATTTTGTTTCTAAACTTTAGAAGTGCAATTTTAAAAAGTTAATATCATCGTATCTAGTAAAAAGACGTTTCTCAAAATTTAACCGACAACCGTTCTACTCTTTTTGTTTAAAATGTCTCACGACATTATATTACTTTTTGGCATATAACGAGACGTAATAGGTACCGCCTAATTCTTATGCAAATTTGAATGTAAAAAATGACACTCGGATTGCAAAAACTTACAAACGACAAACATTTTAAAGCTACTCAACATATATAGTCCATTCATTCCATGTAAGCACATAAAAAATTCTAGCATAGGCGCGCGGTACCATGTAAATACTATTTGTTTTTATAATACACCGTGCGCCTATGCTAGAGAACTATAAACGACTGAAGATCGACAAAGCGTCGCTTTGCAATCCTCGGTAAACAGTTTTTTAAGTGCCCATATAAAGCGAATGGAGTACAGTTACGTAAAAAATAAAAAACTTTTCAACAGACCGGCCCATCCGGCAGAATCACACCCAGCGCCTTTGAACTTATGTCTGCAAACAAGATGTCTAGTGAACTATACGATACGACGTTACGCAAATCCTGTATTTTTTTTAGGAAAAAAATTCCACAAAATTATTTATTTACAATCGACATATAAAGTCCCAAGCAGCACAAGAAGTTGTAGTTCGGATAGCATGCTGTTACAGTTACTAGAAAGATTGACTGTTTGGTTATAGTGGCTATTATAAAAACGGCATTATTAGGTTTTTAAGATGTAATGGTGGGCAAAATGGGGAATAATATTCTGGCCATCGAAACGTAACCGGAGCCAAATGATCACTACCCAACATTGGCTTTCCTTTTGATTATTATGGCTGTTTTAATGCTAGCTACGAAATGATTTTTATGGCGAAAGTATAATCTGCAGTTTGGTTTTTTATGGAAAATATAAAATCTTGTTTTTGTCAAATAAAATGAACATCCGTCATACTTATAATATAATTTACAGTATTTCTGTAAACTTACATAAAATACTCATAGAAACAAAAGAGGGCCCCTGAAATACTTATGTTTTAAGTATAATGAAATTAATTCGAAATATATTAGTACTACTATACATTTGATGACTAGGGTAAAAAGGCAATAGTCCTGCCTGGCCCTAGCATCCGAGACCGTCATCAAGCCAAAAGGATATTGGCGTATGGCATAACATACATTTCATTTCTGAGATAACACCTATCGACTTATTTGAGTTTATACATTTATTTTATAATGGTCACTATTAACTGATATATACAGAAGAGAAAATTGCTACTATTTTATCTGCGAGCACTACCACTACATATTATATTGTCTGTGCATCTTGATTTCATCTTTATTTAATTTACTACTTCAAATATGTACATAAGAACTCCATTTCTTGAGGGATTCAGGTATACGATTAAATTTGATGTTTCAAGAAGACCCCCCTCACAGAACGTATTCAACAAATACCGGTTTGAACGTATTACCTTCGAGGATTAATTATTATTCCAAGTATTTGACTAATAAAACAATTGACCTTTTGTTTCGAACTTATTTGTTCTCCTCCGTATGCCATAGGTTATGGAACGGACAAATGTTGGCCACTATCATTTGTCTGTTCCATAACCTATGGCATACTGAGGAGAACAAATAAGTTCGAAACCGGTCTATGTCTGGTTAGGAATTAACAAATGATATTGGCTATTGATCTATCACGATATGAAGGTGTAATCCAATGCAGGTCGGGGTTTTTGCCCGCTGAGTAGTTGTTTCGTTCAAATCATATTTAATAACAACGCAAAGTTATCATTTACTGAGGAGCTACGAGTAAAGCGTTCATAGTTATTAGAGGGTTAAAGCAAGGCAAGGCAACGCAACGCCAAGAACATAGACGTAACTCTTTGACGTAAATGTAGCAGCAGACAATACGAACAGACAAAAATTCTTCAAGGTCAGTAGAATATATGAAGAATTAACAAAATTTCAATATTTTCTACATTAAACAAGTACCTATTTAAAGAAATACAGGAATTATTTCATACAATACCGGGCCCTGTATATTGTGAACGTTTTTAAAAAGTGAATATTACAAAGGCACAAATATTTACAATGCCTTTGAGGAAATGAATATTTGTATTGTCTGCGTCACCATTATACAAATGGCCTTGCATTCGATTTTATATTGAATCTATAAAGAACGCATCCCATATTCTTTGTTTAACTTAGATATGTTATCTATCATTAAATTTGTAAAACCGCCTAGATAACTGACTTTAAAAAGCTGAGATAATTAATAAAGAATTTTAATCGGCTGTTTAAATATGCATAAATATTGTATTAGTTCATTATCTTTACTTAAATAATATATTCTGTGAAAATCAAACACCGAATTATCTATTAAACCCAACATCAAATAAACAAAACTATTTAAAAAATTATGAGTTCTTGAACTACGCGATTAGGGACAGATTTAGAATTTAACAGAGTAAATACATCAATTTGCTATCGGCACAAAATAGGACCGGACACCAATAAGAGGAATAATATTTAAAAATGAATGAAGAAATAATTTGGAATAAATCTGAGAAAGCTAGAAAATGTTTTGAATTCTGCATCAAGAAGACACGTCGATACATTTTCCGGATTTCTTTCGAAAAAACGCTATTACATGTAGGTAGAAACACATTACTAATAATGGGGTGTTTGCATAGAAAAAAAGTTTTCAATAAGTTCATTACATTCTACATTAAGAATTATTGGTTGTGCAAATTTTCACGGTTTTTTTATTTCGATAACTTTATATTTAAAATTTAAATCAAATTATTGAATTGATGACGTACGTAAATTTAAAGCATATTATGTGAGGAAATCTTTCTGCAGCTATCATATAAGCAAACAAAGAAAATGAAAAAAAAACTGCAATTAATTTACAAAACAATGAAAAATAAAAATTATTTCTTCAATAAAAAACAGAAAAAACTTTCTTTCCCATTTTTATTTTTAGAGGACTTTCAGCCAGGTACATGAACAATTTATCCTACGTTTCGTCCGAGTTTTCGGACTTTTTCAAGGTTAAAAAGCTAATATAAATTTCCTATTTTAATTTCATTGTATGGGCTGGTTTTATTTTGTTGATCATCATTTTTTATTTGGTAGGTATGTGATGTACGTGTAGTTCGACGACGACTTATGTAAAACCATTATTTTTAGCATTTAACCTTGAAGAAGTCCGAAAACTCGGACGAAATGTAGGATAAATTGTTCATGTATCTGGCTGAGAGTCCTCTAAAAATAAAAACAGGAAAGAAAGTTTTTTCTGTTTTTTATTGAAGAAATAATTTCTATTTTAACAGCCAACAACTTGTAAAATATCATCTTTAAAAAATAAATATTGACAGCTGTTTAAATGGATCGCAATCGATATTTTTTCATCTTAATGATAAACGCTATCTATGAGACTTTCTACTTAAACAAATTAGTAACCAGTTAAATTATAAAATAATTATGTTTTCTTCTCCGCGTTAAGTTTGAAAAATAAACAATGAATTTAAAACAGAAAATTTAATAAATATTCAGTCAAATTGTTGTCGAGGACCCCACCTTATAATTATTCTCTAGGCATTCATTATACAATCGGTCAGAGTAAATGGAACGACATCTGAGGAGCTACTTATTAAATCAGGAGTACGTACCACAGGACTCAATTCTGGGCCCTGTCTTATTCCTGATTTACATTTAACGATATGCCAAATGCCCTTCCGGATAATACCTGCATCTTCTACGCAGACGACTCCACATACCAGATATTCGATGCTAACCTTGATAACCTAATATTGAAATGTGATGACACCTTGTCAAATGCCAGAAACTGGTTCACAACCAATGCTCTAGCACTCAATGATGCGAAAACTATATATATGATATCAAGTACACGTGACCTTAGACAAATACAAAATAATCCCACCAGTACGAAATTTCTAGGAGTTTTTATTGACCCATTTTTAAGATGGGATGCTCACATTGAATACCTAACAGGACAATTATCGAAAAGTATATATGGTTGAAGACAACTTTCAAATTCAGTCTCGCAAGATGTAATAAAAACTGCATACTTCGCATTGTGCCACTCACGATTATCTCGCCTGGGAACATTCTGCTGGCAGGCATAGGATTTTCGGTTTCCAATGAAGGGCCATTAGGATTGTGGGTGGTGTGGAATATTGAGAGGAGACGAGAGAACTTTTCATTAGACTTAAAATACTTATGTACCTTACCTAGTATATATGCACTACAAAGTATACCATACATTTATAATAATTTAAACAACTTCACTACTCATGCTGATATGCATCAGTAATAAGACACGATACAGAGATGAAATTTACCCTGAATTTAGAAGGCTTGCTAGGGGACAAACTGGTGTTAATTACCATGGTAATGACGTATGTACAATTTTATATTTCTAACATGAATAAATTATATTTCTATTTCTATTACTATACAATCATATCAGAAGTAAGCTAAATCCAGTGGACAAGATAATACTAGTTTGTCGAATCGAGAAAATATCCTAACCTGCTGTAAGAGCCCCTTCTGGTATTCGCGCCACATGAATGTAACCCTATTCATGTGTTCGCGCTGCGATCGCCCCATCGTATCGTGCTAGCAACAGACGGGCGACTGTAAACTGCGCATACCGCAAGTCGTGTATCTAGTGGTCTGGTGCTCGACCTGTATTATAGTTATTAAGCAAAACTATCTTCCATGTGGTAATTAACCACAGTTCATTTCCCTTTTCGATTATTGATATAATTAACCAGTCCATAAATGTAAATCTCAGTTTTTCCGCAATAATTTGTTTCTTAAATTACAACTTTCTTGATTAAATTTTAAGAACCGATAGAAATATTTGAAAATGATGAAATGATAATATTCTCATATCGATAAATCATTCGAAAATAATTTAAAAAAATTATACATTATTGATATTTGCGACCTTGACTTTTAAAACCACTTGACGAGTTATTTCTGAGTATTAAAAATATATTATCTGATAAGAGACAGTCCAGATTCACTAAATTAACTTTGACAAGTGTTTTGAAGAAGGATTCAGATCTTCTCGTATTAGGTACACTAATTTACTTCAGTGTCATTTATAATAATTTTTAGATATTATCTTCCTCAGCTAGATAATTAATGGTAAGGTCTTTTACACTTTTGCCGAAAGACACGTGTAACTGGGATCTTTTATGCGAACCGTATACGGAAAAAATCAAATAAAAAGCAAACAAAGCTCCCAAAAAGTAATTATAACGTGTTTAGGTAAAAATGAATGTCAGAACATGTTTGTTCGAGTATAGGCCAATGTTCAACCCTATGCTTCAACTGTCATGGACTTAATTGCAGACATACAGGGTGTCCCAACCAAAAGTAGGCACCAGATTTTTTTTTTTTAAATTGATGAAACACGTCGACCTTGTTTCCAAGGGGGACATATTGGCAAAGGGGTCCAGTGATACATCTTTTGAAAGGTATTTCAAGTCTCTACATAACTGTGTATTTTTTTAAACTTTTATCGATTCGTCCCTGAGAAATAATTGTTTCATTATTTTAGGTTCGGGAAATAAAAATAAAAGAAGCAGTTTAAATTATCGTATGTATTGTTCAAAATGACCTCCACCGACTTTCATACAGTAGTATAATCTATCTTGAAATTCTGTACGAACATTTCTGAACACATCTGGTGCCAATAAACGGCATTCTCGAACAATTCTTTCACGTACTCTTCCAGAGATGCGGGTTTTGTTGCAAATACCTTCGATTTCAAATGTCCCCACAGAAAGAAATCCAAGGGAGTTAAATCGGGTGATTTAGCGGGCCACTCCACAGGACCTCTTCTTCCAATCCATCACTCAGGAAACCGATTATCCAAAAATTGACGGACTGCTATAGCAAAATGTGGGGGTGCCCCATCCTGTTGAAAACACGGTTCGCCCTCTAAAAGATTATCGTCTTCTTCGCGGATTTGGGTAATCATTGGGTCGATGTTATTTTCTAACAGATCGAGGTACCTTTCGCCATTTAAATTGTCAAGAATAAAAAACGGCTCGACAATGTGATCCCCTAAAATGCCAGCCCAAACATTTAACTTGTGAGGCCTTTCGGTATGAGTTTCCATGAACAAATGTGGATTGATTTCACTCCAATACCTACAATTGTGCCTGTTTACCTCTCCATTTAATTGAAATGTCGATTCATCAGAAAAACACGTATTGTACAGTAGATTGGCGTTACCGTTTAATTGTTCACTAAAAATCCCACAGAATTCAAGCCGACGATCGGGATCATCTTAGTTTAATTCGTGTACAAATTTAAATTTATATGGATGAAATTTGTGGGCCTTTACAATTCGATGAACACTGCTTCGTGATACACCGGAAGCCTCAGCTACTTTCCTGATCGATTGAGTATTATCCATCTGCAAATGACCAAGAACTGCCACTTCGACTGCTTCATTCCTTATCGGTCACTGAGGTTCATGCTTTTCGTTACCTACAGAACCTGTTTCCATAAATTTTGTCAATAATTGTAAAACATACTGAGAACCAACTCTTCTATCGCTCCGTAGCTCTAGCACAATAATTATCGTTTTTAAAATAAATGCTGACAATTTCTATTCTCTCCTGAAGGGTATAAACCATTTTGAGAACTCACTCTGATAAAATGTATCTCGACTTAAAATTGGTTGTGAACAAATTAATGTTCAAGGACTATCAAATACTTATGAATCTTTTATTATTCTAAAACTAAACGGACAAGGAAAGTGTTTTTTGTCGAAAAAAACTCGTGTTGATTTGAGAGCACTAAAAAAATGTAGTTTTTTTATAAATTCCAATACCCAGTGCCGTGTATTTTAGATTTTTTAAACGATTTCGATTGTGTGTAATCATCAAAAATAAAATTATTTTCCTTAAGAACGAATCGATAAAAGTAAAAAAAAAAATACACAGTTATGTAGGGAATTGAAAGACCTTTCAAAAGATTATCACTCAACCCCCCTTGCCATTTGAATTTTTTGAGGGGGTGGCCGTGTAGAGTAGAGGGATGATGATAGGTATACAAGTATTACATTAAAATATGTCCCCCTTGGAAACAAGGTCGATGCATTTCACAAATTTTTCAAAAATATTTTTATCTCCAAAGTTATTCAGGGTGCCTACTTTTGGTTGGGACACCCTGTATAAATATTATAGACAATGAGAGAGTTTATTGAATATATGTTTTAAACAATATGGGGGTTTTTATCAGTAGCTCACATATATTTGAATAGCTTTTTCCTGCGCGGGGGCGGGGGTGATTACACGTATTTTATATATACCGCTGGTAACAAAAACCATCCATTATGTATTGAATGTTTTCTGTTAATTCATAACATGTGAACTTCATTTTGCATTATCGGCAATGTTTTTGAAAAAAAATATTTTGAAAAACAAAAAAAATGGAAAATATAAAATAGAGCCCAGTATAAAGGGTGCTTTTTCAAATTTCCAAGGGGATTTTGAATATATGGAATCATACTATCAATACTGCATAGTAATGAACATAATTTAGAGAAAGTTGTTTAGGTATAATGCACTATTAATGAACTTTTATTATTGTGAATTTTGAAATCATGGACCCCACTATTAATACTCGATATTTTAAAATTCAGATGTATACATAATTATTATTTAATACTATCATAAGTTAAAGAAAGTTATTTCTGTAATGTATAAATCGGTTGTTGACCAATTTTTTTAAATGGTGGAGGCATTCATTTATAGTTATGTATTTAATTTGGAAGAAAAATTCTATGCGCAATATATTTAAAAAAATTATTAAACTTTGACTATTTGAATGTGCCGCGAAAACGGTAGTGACATCATATCGGTAGTTCTATATGAAGTGATATGCAGAACAGAAGAAGAGGAACAAGTTGACGATAAACAAACTCAAGTTTATTCTTCTTGAAACAAACTATGGAGTGTAGAGAAGGAGGAACGTATCTTATGGACGGTACGTTCAAAATGTGGTCTGAATTCTGTAAGGTATGAGATGTGGCGCTGATCGTATTATGGGATTGAGTCTGAAGTTAAACACTTACTATATCTGAAAAAACTAGCTTCAGATTCTATAAACTAACGAAAACATAATATTATGTAGGTGTTGAAAAGAATTATACAGCGTAAAAAAATAATAAAAAATAGTAAAAACAAAATCACGTAGAATACCTCCTCTAAATCAGCGCCACCTATTCTTCCATCGAAAATCCGATCACATTTTTTAACACGGAGACGTTTCTCCTTCTCTACACTCCATAAAACAAACTAACCTTATCTCTCATCTGTCAAAAAGTTAAGTGGATGTCATAGACACGTCTATGGTGGACATTTAATTAGAGGTATGCTGTTCATTTGTGTCAGATCAGATGATCTGATTTCGTTCATTTATTGTATTGAGCAATCTGCTCATAAATCAGTAAAATCGCTGTTTTCTGTTCGAGATTAAGAGGTTGAGCAATATAATCACTAGGACAATAAAATTGTCTTAAATGTGGGGAATGTTACATCCGCAATCCGAAGATAGTTAAAATTTGTAATAGAAAAAGAGGTACATTTAGTTACATCTCTATTTTATAAATATGCATTGCGTATTGACTAATTTATGATTTTCTTTAAGTAATTAATGTTTTTATTTGTATCCATAACATTTTTCTCAAAATTTCAAAATAAAAATTTTCTGTATAAAGAAGCACATATCCCCTGTTCATTTGTGTCTGAAGGACCATTAGATTTATCTGCTAGCAAGCCCTATCGATTTTCAAAACGACCTGCTCATATATGAAATTTAAAATCAACTGATTTTAGCAACACTAATGAAAGAACAAACCTTAGCAGTGTTTAGTATTTGCTTTGATATTTTCTTATAGTTGTTCTGTGGTTTTCTTGTTATTGTTAATTGGCGAAAATCAAATAAATGAATAACTCAGGGATTTATCTTGGACACCAACAAAATTCATGTGGCGGAAACCTCAATTTGTCAAAGTTGACACTTTTATCCATATTTTCTGTCATCACTTTCACATACTGCTAAATTTTAAGTTATTCATTTGTATGATTTTCAGGGAACTGTTTTTTCTTCTTCCTCTAACGCTGACAACGAGTTTTTAACTAGGCGGCCGTTTTTCGTCGTTTTATGATTAACTTCTCTGCAGACTTCCGATGTGATGTCATCGGCGTTTGAAATGCGTTCATACCCAGGTAACACTAATGCTCTTATTAAGATCTCCAAGGTCGCTTTAAAATTATACAATAAAACTTCGAATAAAACCAAATGATCTTCAAGGCAAGCTTAGGATCACCATAAAGCAGCTTCTAGCCAAAAAGGGCCCATCCTAAAAGAGTCTTGAAGACTAAATTTTAAAACTATATTAACAACCATTTAGTTTTAATTTCATATTCTTAAAAGAGTTCTTCAAGGCAACCTTAAATTTATGTATTAAAACGTTTTGCATTTAAAATAAAATTGCAGCAGACTAAATTGCCTTGAGAATCATTATAATTAATCCTAAAAGGGTTTTATTTTGTTTTAAAGTCGGACAACTTTATGCGTGAAATAGTTAAAACAACGGCAAGTCTCTAATGGGGCAGAGTGGTAATATTTTAAACGTAACGTATATAAAGCTCATCAAAAATAATATGCAAACTATTCTGGTAAAAATTACCAACGGATGGCACTTTTCTGACAAAATATAATAAAATACTTCTACATAACTCGAGCGCCACCAATATAATGTTTTTTTTTATTATCTAAAAAATTTTTAAAAAATGTCAATTTTTATTTTGCATCTAAACATCCAAATGCATTTTTTTTATTAAATTGCATGTTTGGACACACCGTCCTTCAGTTATTTAAGAGGATGTAAAGCGCATATATTTCAATAATATTTTTTTCTTTGGCTATTGAAAATATTCATCATGGCGGGTCTGTATCTTATATAAAAAATGGCGTGGTCTAGATAAAAACTGATTGCAAGTTAATAGAACATTTTAAATCTTACAAGACTTAAAATAGCGTTTTATTTACCACTTTAAGTACAATTACTCTCCCAGACATTTATTTACTCTTCCTTTTAAAACTGAGTTGCTTTAATATGTTCAAACTCGTGGCCTTATTGATTTAAAGGGATCTGGCGCGCGTATGAAATCCTAACCTTAAAATTGTGCCGGTTTTGTGATTGCTGGATTTAGTGACTTCGTTTTAATTTAAAATACTTGTCACTAATATTTTCCATTTTAAATATGTCTTCTAGTTTTCATTCATGCATAAAGTAGATACACGGACTGCACTGGTTCACTAAATCAGCAATCAGTTTATTGAGCAGATGGCGTGTTTTCTCCGATTATGGAGGGGGTAGAATTTGTTTTAATAAAGTCATCAAAAATCCAACAGGCATTTCTTTTAATCAAATTGACTAAATTAAAACCTTTGAACTTTAAAATAGTCTTAATTTACTCTTTAAAAAGTAAAAACTATGTTTTAGGATTTAATGTGGAATTTCATTGAGCATATAGGCTTAAGATAAAATAGTTGTCTTAATGGGTTTTAATGACTACATCAAGGATACTCCATAAAACTACATTAAAACCATTTGTTCCAAAATGGATTGTTTTAAAACCAACTTGCTATTTAATTCTTTAAAAAGGCAAATTAGTTTTAAAATAGCCAATGTCAAGAGTATTATAAAGCTAGTATAAGATCAATAGGGCATTAGGAGGAAACAGTTTTTTTATTTTAATTTAAAGAGTGCATTAAATCCTTTGCATAAGAATCAGTGGTCTTTAAGAACTTTTAGTTTATCTTAAGGTAATTTTAAAACCACTATTATTTTACTGAACATGTTAAAGCACTTTTAAAACCTAAATAAATCAAAAGTATCTTAGAGTTGTTACTTGAGTATTGTAATATTATAAGATTTTATTTTCAACTTTTACATGTTGCTAATGATTTTTTTAAGACGAAATGTTGTTTAACACAGATTCTACATAATTTTGACTTATTGTTAGTGCGAGAACCGAATTTTATAACAATCATAATTGTACGAATTAAAAAATTATATTATTATGGATGTCTTATGTGCAACATATTTCCTCATATTTAACAAGACAAATATGTAGGTACGGTTTCTATGACGTAAAATGCAATTGAACCTAGAAATAAACAATTATATTTTTAGCTCGCCCGACGTTCAAGGCTAACAGCTCAAAAACCAACGTTCGTTGGTGAACTTGGTACCTTCCTACACCTTAAAAAATCATCGAATGTATTTTGGTTTTACGTGGATGGTAAACACCACAGAACAACTAAATTGAGTAAACACTACAACTGCTCTTTTATTGACAAAGGACAAAGAAATATGTATGCTAGTTCTAAAATATCGATGGCGTAACACAACATATTTTTGTTGTCTGCAGAAACGTACATAAAATTCCTTATCAGAAATGCAAACAACCGTATAAATAATACTAATAATAAATAATATTTAATATTCTCCTCTATTTTTCATACACAAACGTAAAATGTAATGTAATGTGAATTTAATAGGTAGCAAAATACATTACTTACTTGTTTATTTTCAAACATGCCGGAACATATTTCTATACATATACAGAGTGTTCCACGTTAAGCAGACACACCCCTGTATTTCGGTTGTATTCGGGCGAATTGAAAATTTTTTTTATTTCAAATTGTAGTACTCGACGAGATCAACCTTCCTGAATGATTTTTTATGTTGTACATTTACGTCCTACTATAATTAAAATAAAATGTAAGTGTCTAAGATCTAAAAAATAAATAAAAACTTAGTTCATTCTGACCGTGCTGACCATACTGCTTCTCTGTGAGTTTTAATGTATGTACGTAAAGTTTATTTCAAACTTATTTGCAATATAAAAAACGTCGGCTTCTTTGACAGCGGTAAAGGACATAGCGGGATCAAAGAAGTCGACGTTTTTTATGTTGCAAATAATTTTGAAATAAACTGCATACGGTGGGAAATTTTCGATGTCTATAGGGTAACTCGGTAACTGTAAGAGATACAAAAAAATGGAAGACACATTCTCGATCTCCTTTTTTGAGACAAATTCACTGGCGAAAACAAAAATTTGCTATCGTCTTTTGTTTTCGAGTTATAAACAAAAGTTCTATTTTTCGACTTTTAGACATATCAATATCTTGGTTATTTGTAAAGTTATGAAAAAACAACTTTTACATTCTTCAGGCGCTTTTTTCTGTATAAAACAGTGGCGTCGAGATAATTAAAAAAAAGGTGCAATTTCGAGTTGTGGCATAAAGTTGTATATTTTAAATGAGAATCATAGTTGGCTATGGTTTAGTTAAAAAGGAAATTCTTTTCTTTCAAACTATATATCATATGTGTAATCGCTTTTGATGTGTAAGTATTTCATAGCGAAAATAATCTTTTAGTAGATTACTTTTTACTTTTTTTATCTTTATTCCAAGTAAGCGTGTGTCATAAATTACACCTCTTCATAACGCTCTGACCTGTATTATAAATATGAAGATTTGAAATAGAATTCACAGTCTATAAAATTTGGTCTGAGTTCATTTATGTAGGACATGGTTTTCTTGTATAATTTGTCTATCAAAAGCGATATAGGTCATTTTCTAGAACACGCACTTCTGAGATACCACAAAACTAATTATACCGACACACTCTACACATCACCAGATGTTCATTGCACAGTGTCATATCTTGTGCAAAAATCCCTAACTACCCTTAAATAAATCAATAAGATTGCAATACTTCACATTATCCACCCGGTATTCATTTATATGGCTGTCTGTGTGTTGTATAAAAACGCTGTTAGGTGTCGCGCGAAGTTCTCCGATTTTGCCAGATTGAGATAATTCAACCAAGTTAGGGACAAATCCCTGCCGTTTATTTTTCTAATAATGGCAGTTTATGTTTAGATTGTTACAATCTGGCAACGCTGTTGGCCGCGCATTTCATTAATTTCACCTGTTGAAATAAAGTACATCTATCGCGGGGATTCACGTGAGGCTCCGTGAGTACGTTTCAGATAATTTTAACTTCATGTTGACATTTTTCTTTTTAATAAAGTCTTCGCGAAAAAGGTTTCCGGGTTAGTATAAACAAAAAGCTGAGAGCTGATTGGTTGAAGGAGTATAGGGACGCTTACTCAATGCTTAGAAGGCATTTTTCATGAAGACGCCATTTCAGTTCTTTGTTACTGCGTGACGATTGAAGTTGGCGATCAATATATTTCAATATAATTTGCAATACAATTGTTTAAAAAATGTCGGAAACAGCGGGCGCGTCGAGTTGCGTTAATAGAGATTCACCTGTGCCTCGTTGTGAGAAGTGTCGGGTACTTTTTCCATCGACACGGCATCGTACCGTGTCATTACAGTTGTCCTAAGTGTTCAATAGGATTAGTGCCAACGTCTAAGGATGATTTAAGTATGTTTCAATTTCAAATAAGACACAAAAATATCCCTTGCCCTACAAAAATAATTGACATTTAGTGAAATATCAGGCATTTTCGGCTCGCTGTTACCCACCCAGCACCCCTATTCGCTCCACGATCCCGTAAGTTTCTTGGCTTATTTATTATTTGCACAACATTTCTTATGTCACAAATTGTTACTACATCGTTTGTGAGTAAATTTATGCAAAAAAATTCCGAAAAAATTCCAGAAGTGCGTGTTCTAGAAAATTACCGCGATATATAGTTTGAAAGAGAAAAAAAATTTTCTTTTTAACTAAACTTAGCCAACTATGATTCCCATTTAAAAATATACAAATTCTCTCGACGCCACTGTATTATACAGAAAAAAAGCATCACAGGAATGTAAAAGTTGTTTTTTCATAACTTTACAAACAACCAAGATATCGACGTGTCTAAAAGTCGAAAAAATCGAACTTTTGTTTATAACTCGAAAACAAAAGACGTTAGCAAATTTTTGTTTTCGCCACTGAATTTGTCTCAAAAAAAGAGATCGAGAATGTGTCTTCCATTTCTTTGTATCTCTTACAGTTACCGAGTTATCCTATACAAACATCGAAATTTGCGCACCCTGTACATGCTTATAGTTTATTTAAATTCTATTTGCAACATAAAAAAATGTCTGCTTCTTTGACGGCGGTAAAAGAAGCCGACGTTTTTATGTTGCAGATAGGTTTGAAATATACTGTACGAGTCTCGCATATCTATATTTTTCTGTAAATGTGGATGTATTGTTTAATAAATTTTGATGAGTAGTTTTTGAGAAAATCCCCGGTAAAGAAATCGAGGTGAATTCGATGAGGGAAAATCGCAACATTGTCTAATTTATTACTTCATATTGTGATATGTTCCAATTCCTAACTTTCTTGTTTATCTTTTATTTAAAAGAGAAATCGCGGATTGCGCAAATAACCATGGCCAAATGCAAATTTAAATACTAAAATAGCAAAATAAATAAATATGATACCTTTCTCCTAGATCTTTATCGTTTAAACAAGAATTCAATAAAGGTGGAACCGATAGAAATAGAAATACATTATCTTCCCTGTATATCCTCGAACGGAGTAAAAAAATATAATCACTAATTAAAGACATTTCATTAGATATTCCGAGGTAAAATGCACCTGTCATAAATGTTAAATGTGAGACACTGGAAATAAATACACATATTGGAAATCAAATCATACCTTGGTTTTGTTTCCGCTCATATTGTTATTTATTGCTTCATTATGATAAAGGTGATCGAAAAAATGTCTCCTCTAGTTAGCCATGGAAATTAATTCAAATCAGTGACAGTTCAACCAACCGATGCCCTGGTAGGTAATCAATAAACACACGATTTATTTCCAAGGCTATCTTCGAGGATGTTTTTTTCGATTGCACATTATTTCTTTCCAATAATCAGACAATTAATATTATTGATTATAATTACGCAGATTACAATTACCATCCAAATTCTTATTAAAAACACGTGCAAACGCGTATATCACACATGCAACTATAATGAATTCTCGTTGCACACATTTTATGACTCGATATCAGCTATCCAGCTGTTGGTTTTGCATATTGCTCTGCTGCAAGGTTTGAATGTGATAAATTATAAGGTCAACAAAGAACTTCCCGCCGAGCTTCCTTTATCATTATTACGAGCTTTGTCATAAAAATATGTACATGTAGGTGCTTCCAAAGACTACTTACTACATAAGGTGGATTTTTATCATTATTAGTTAAGATAAAACGTGTAAAAAACTCGTAAAACACGATAAAATAATGTGCTGAATATTTCACATAAAATCCTAATATTGTTAATTCTATAATAACAAACACAACAGAAATTGGGCAACCCCCGAATCTAAAGCCAAAGCTGTCTAGAAGTAGATTATACACCCAGACAGCACCAGATATTCCTGTAATATTCTCTAAATGTTCCCAAAATAGTGTATATATTTAAATAATCTTAAAATATTCCTGGAATATAGGTATATAAGATAAAGGAATATTTCTGGAATGACAAAGAATAATCATGGAATACGTTTTATGATTATGCTGGGAATATTCTATTCTGTATAAACTAGAACACTTAATCTAAGAATATTTTGAGAATAGGAAATTTTTTACAAAAAAAAAAGTTAATCTTGTAACAAATCTCGTACCTGAAAAGTTATAAAAGGATTTCTTTTACATCATCGCTACGAGATTATTAATTAATTAATGTAACTAATATTAACTAATATCTGATAATTTTTTTTTGTGGGGATTTCGGTCAGGTATAACTAATTTTATTATTTTTTTTCTAACGTTTCGGTTTATTATACCATCATCAGAGAAACTATTAAATATTAGGTATTTGTTTTAAAATTTTTTTACATGTTATTAGATTGTCTGTTTTAACGCAAGTTGCGTTAATCTACAGATACAAATATAACTCCACACAGTGCCGTTTCTTAGAAGACAATTTTAGCGCTAAACCTGCTTAGAATCCAGCGCCTTTTGCCATATTTCTACTCACAACCCATATCACTATAACCTCTAATTATATGACCATGAGACTTTTGTGTAAGTATCAGACTTCTGATATAGTAACAGGCTTCTGATATAGTACGTAACAGGCTTCTGATTTAAGTATCAGGCTTCTCATATCTCCAGGCTACCAATGTAGACCACTGGGCTTCCAACAGTAACATTTCACTCACCGTTGGGCTTCTGACAGTTTTTGCCACCCATCCGATAGAACAATCAGGCTTCTAACGCTTCGCCGGGCTCATCATCTAGGCTCGTTAAGGAGCTCTAGGCTCCTACTGGCAAGAAACAATGTTTGCATACCAACAGGCTTCTGATTTGCCAATCAGGAGGTTTTACTGTGGGTTGGATTCTGGTTACGCAACCAGGATTTTACAAAGATAACTATATATACATATATATCACAAGAAACTTACGAAAACTGTTGACAGTCATCATTTAAAACAATTCATGGTTTTACCGAGTCAACAACTACAATCAATTTTGCCTTTTTACTGCCGACCCCAAGGTCTTCAACTGCATATCGATCATCAGGTAACGGTTTTGTAACATTAAAAGGACGTTTAAACTTAGGATTCAACTTCCTAGATTCCCCAGTTGGAGAAAAACTTGTAATTTTTACCATTACCAGATCACCTAGATGTTAAATAGGTTCTTGTTTGCGTTTTTTATCAAAATTGGTCTTAAACTTTGCACTGGTTTCTTTGTAATCTATCCGAAACTTTTAAGCGAAGAGAAGTGTTCATCCCATTTTGTTTCATCCTCATCACCGCACCGTAATAAATCTAACACCGTTTTATTAACTCTTTCACACTGCCTATTCGCTCGGGGTGTGGCTACTGCATTTAAGACGATGTATACCATATTCTTTGCAAAAGATTTTCATTGCAGCAGAGGTAAACGCAGTACCTCTATGTTATTAGCCTCCTGGGCACACCAAAAATGTAAATTGAAGTTTCCAAACTTTTAATACATATTTATTCCTTGTATTTTTAACTGGTTCAATAAACACAAACTTTGTAAAGCCGTCTACTAAAACTAAAATGTGGGTATTCTAATGTTTAGTCTTTACAAATGGACCTATGTGATCCATATGAACCGTCTCAAATGGTACAGGCTTTTGAAATAAGATGTAGTAGTAGTCGACACACCTTTGCTGTACAAGCAGTTCAAACACGAGTTCACATACTTTTTACAAAGCAATACCTTCTCTTTACTTTTCTAACGTTTTTTCAAACCCAAAATTACCACCGTCATCGTGATGTAACCTGCATATCAGCCACCTGCAAGACTTTGGGATAACCCACTTCAGCGACCCATCTACAATACGATACATGTTTTTTTTAAGTCTATAGTTTTCAAAGTAATTTTTATTTTCACGATTTTTTTTCTGTGTGTAGCATGGTAATTATGCTTCGAATTCGGTCGTCAGGTGACTGAACCGCAACTATCCAATCTGTTTCTGTCAGATTAATTATATTGTCTACTAGTTCTGGTACAGGATTGCGACTCAAACAGTCGACATGGTTCATTTTGTGTCCAGGACGATATTGTATGTCAAACGTATAATCTTGAATTTCTAGCCGTCATTCGTGGAATAAGATCTTTGTTTCCGTTGCAGTTGTACGAAGGGCTGCGCAATCTGTCAAGAGAGTAAAGTCAATTCCAAGTAAATAGACACGCAAATAGCGCAAAGACAACACAATCGCCATTGTTTCTAATTCATAGGAATGACAGTTACGCTGTTCATATGTACATTGTTTACTGTAATATGGTACAGGATGGTAGACATTCTTGTTTCTGTAGCAAAATTCCTGCAACCCCTATACTACTGGCATCCATGTATAACTGTGTAGGAAGACTGGGGTAAAAAATTTTGAAGACTGGTTTGGCAGGCAACGCGTTTTTAAGGAAATTCACGTCAGTCTGCTCAGTACCCCAAGACCAAACTGTACGTTTCTTTTTTTAAGTGTTGTCAAAGGTTGAGCAATGAAAGCGTAATTTGGTATGTATTTACGAAAATACCCAGTAAGGCCCAAAAGCTGGCTGGCTGGCTGGCATCCTGACTCCTACTTTGCGACAATGACGATGTAGAAGCAACAATTTCTCTTTTATTCATGATGCATTTTTAAAACACACAAAAGCAATAACAAACCACTTCTGACAATTGTTGGATGTAGGGACTTAGAAACACAAATCCTTTTTAACATTAATTTAGGTTTTATTAAACTTTAAAACACATACAGGAAATTAACAACTAGTTCTGTTCTACATGTGGTCGAACTAGCTGACGAGGACACCCATTCATCATATGCCGCATGTACCCTCTAATAGGGCTATGGGATTTGTTTACTTCTGTTAATTATTATTGTAACGTAAGTGGTAGAGACATTCCTATGGAAAATATTCAGAGACTGGCATTCTCAAAAACAGTATTTATGTAAGCTTAACGTATCGAATCGTGTGTGAATAGTATTATTTGTATAATAAATATATTTCCGCCGATATTCATAGTTTTCATCAATACTTTAATAAAATTGTCTACATCAGAAGTGGTTAAATGAACTAGTGCTCGTGAGAGTGACTTTGTGTGTGAAATTGGTGTGTTAAAATGCCTAAATCTGCAAAAAGAAGCAGACGAAACCACACCAAAACGCCATCGACGTCTTCATGCAGTTCTAGAAGCTCCTCTTCGTCGAGAACAACTTTGTCAAATGATTCAGGTAGAAGTCGGTACTGATCAAGGGGATCGAATCGTAAGTTCCCCAGTAAAAAAGCCCCTAGGCAAAGCACTGCGCCGATTAAAAACATCTGTGACAGAGTGAGTACGCCATCCACTAGCTCCCATTATTTCAATAGGTCTATTCATTTTTATAGAGAAATGTTTATAAAACAATATTTGCCCGAATACGATTCAGACGACGCCGATGACATCACCCATACATCAGTATTTATGAACTCCAGAGATCTTTAGATCTCTGATGAACTCTGACAACTTCAGCCCAGCGTCGTTTCCTCACATTTAGATAAAATTCGCTGTGAAAATCCGACCTCTTCGTATAGGTACCTAACGCCTAGAACAAGAAGCTCTAGGGTGGCACTAAATCCGCCACTAGATGAGTGATGGACTAACGATTGGCGTTCATGTGAAAGGATAATAACCATATGAAGAAACAATGGATATCAACATCACAAAAAAATATTTGGTTGGTTTGGTTATGTAGAGGTGGGAGATGAGTGACTGAATCGATTTGTATTTTTTTTTTTTTGGTTAATGAAGGACAAGGCCTATTGCATTATAGAGGTGCTAATGCTATAAACAAAGAAGAAACATTAAATTTTAACGATAATGGACCCAAAATGTCATGAGAGACTGTTTCCAAACAAATCAAAAACATATGAATCTGTTAAAAAGAGAACATATTATGTAGGTATGTGTCAGATTTGTCAATATTTGTTAATTATACGTGTTGTGCTTATATTTATGAACTTTTTTAACAGTGATAAAAGACATTGTCCATTCCAATGTCATTCTAAAGAATATTCGTTCTTTCGCAGTGGCGTGAAAATATTTCAAATAGTTTGGCGGGAAATGTCAATAGAACATTCAAGAATGGCAATTCTGGTTTAAAATAACATCAACAAAACACAACTACTGCGACACCGAGGTATATTAATTCATCATCATTGTTGTTTTTAAAGCAGCTAACGTCAATAATACGCGAAATATAAATTAACAGCCTTGTTGACAGCAAGCAGTTGTATTGTCATTAATTTATTAATTTAATAGACAACTAGAACCTATAATGTGAAATAAAGAAACAACGTTTATGACTTCTGAATACTACTATATAAGCGCACCTGACAATAATATAGGTATATTATGTGTGTCTGTAGGTTGTCAATTGCATTTCACATAGTTACAAATGGACATGAAAGAAAAATAACAATAGATAGATACCTGTTCACTGTGGCAAATTTGGAAATCAGTCGGAATCCTTTATATCCTTATTTCAAGTTAATGTCAATTTGATTTCTACGGTAAGTACCTACATAAATAGTATCTAGACTATAGTCATTTATATGTAATTATAATAGTCATTATAATCAATATATTTTACCTAATTCGGACTAATTTACATAAAATTTAAATAATATACTCTACGACTTACCTATAGGTAAATCACAAATTAAACAGCATGCGGCAATGGCACCTGCGGAAGCACCCGATATCTTATTCAGCAACAAATGGGGCGCATACTTGCGAAAACAACAGGCGACTCCTACATGGTATATACCGAGAAACCCCGCAACCCGCAAACGATAGATTCATCTTAAGTAATTATAATTTAATAATTATCACAAACAAATTTTATCACTTTATTTATTATTTTATGGTACACACAAAGAGGAAAGTTAAATGATTTCGTTTTTGTTTTCTTTTTTACAGCTGTCAATAGTGCACTCGACTCTCTCGACTGTTTAATCGTGACTGAATGAAAAATGAAAATATAAAATATATTTGCCAGTTTGCCACCAAAGACCGCGCAGGCCGCATACCGTAAGCTGTAATCTTATAGCAGTTGGAGGGAAAGAGATGGAGAAAGCTGCACGTGAATAATATTGTGGTAGGAGTATGCCGTGACGTAGACCTCGGGCTTCACATGATTGGTTGAATTTTGTGGTGTGGTCCTGGACTCTTTATGTATGGTATCATCTAATCCATCTATTAGATTCCCTAGTCCAGAGATTCCTTTGAAAATTATTGTTTATATTTTTACTTTTCCCTGTTATAAAAAAGAGTGTATATGTATGTGTACATATCTGAATTCAATTGTTCACAGACGATAACAGATAAATTTATCTTTCATCATAAATAATAATAATATAATAGCAACACTTCCTTTGTGCCAGTGATGCAGATATGTATGTTTATCTGAAATAAAATACTGTGTGAAGTGTATTCTCTATAAGCGCGAAGTAAGGAAAAATAAATAAAACTGGTTGAACTAAAAAACGACCTTCAGCGTTTTAACGATAGGTACACATCACATCGTTTACCCTATGGTTTGTACTGAATTAATGATGTGATTGATGTGATGATGTGTAATAAATTCAAATCAAAGCTAGTTCTATTAATTTAGAGCATAAGGTTGTCCTTGGAAAAGAATGTAATATTTTTTGTTAACCTTCGCGCTTATAAAGAAAACACTATAGGCAATAACCTTCACCACAAAACGAAAACTGAATGTTTCATACCTATTTTGTTGGTAAATGTAATTTAAATAATACATTAATAAATAATATAATTAATTTTTATTAAAATAAATTGTTCATAATTACATATTTTTATTCATCGTTTCTAGGCGTGTTTAAAGCAGGGTCATAGTATGGGAGCATTTCTCCTTATGCTATGGCGGGAATATGTATGCTAGTTTTATATTAAAATCTTGGGATTTATAGCAGGGTAGGTGGAACAAGTTTAGTTTCAAATTACTTTGTCTAACTATATCAGATTGTAATGTAAAAACAATGTTGCAAATAAAACTTACTTGGAAATTTGCTCCTAAAATTCCGCTGAACATTTTTAGACTTAATTGAAAATCGAGCCATACGAATGGTTGGAGATTTGGGAGGTCTTTATCACAATTTACTGAAGGTATCGATAAATTGGATCATAATCAAATGAATGACAGGACAAATTATGCGCCATTCTTTTTTTTAAGGGTGATAAATGTGTGTAGAATTACTGTTGATTTTTGTACGAAAAGGTTGTCAATCTTTAGAGGCGAAGTAAACAAACAGACACAGTATTAATATAACAATGTCTCACGAGTCTATGGAAATATATAAATAGAAAACTGTATTTTTTTTATCAAAGAAATTTTCTGTAGTTTTGAGAACGAAATCGGAGAGTATTGTGACACGTCAAGTTTTAATTATCTAATCTACATATCTTTAAATATCTATTTATAGTCACTTCATGCGTTGTTCTGAGAGAATTTTAGAGGTCCCTCGCTGTTGAGACAGTCACGAAAACATGAAATGACCAAAAATCGATCTTGATTTTGGATTGTTTTTCTTTACGACCCTGTCGAAGTTGCCTTTTGTATTGACCGGTCTCACGATAGTGATTCCACAAACGTTGAATAACGGAGAAGGTGACATTAAAGTTTCTTGAAACTTATCGAATGCTTTCGCCATTGTCAATCAAAGTTACAGCATAAATGACTTCTACCCCGTTGAGATGCCTCATTTTCACTTAGCTTAAGTTAAACTGTCAGTCAATGTTTGCAACATTTTCAACTGTTTCTTGATTTCACCAAAGCCAACTCTTTTCAGCCAATTTAAGTTGCTTAATTTCACTTTAGTTTTAGTAGTTTTACATCATCACTCTTACGTTAAGAGTGTTTCGTGCTGTTAATTTTATTTTAGTCATTTAAGGTAATTAAAAGGTGTATCTTTCTCTTTTAATTCAATTTATATAAAATTAAGGCTTGTACTTTATTGAGGTACAGAGAAGCCTTCCTCTAAATTTTTTGAGCAGTGTATTATTATAAGACAGTGGCTTCAAAAATTATGCGGCACATACATAAAAGTAGCAACCTAAAGTAGGTAATCTCTTTCAGGCAACCAGAGAAGTACCATATTTAAAAATATGGAGATCACCAATGTTTAAAAAGTAGTTGTAATATTTTATATCTGTTTTTCTACATAGGTACTTATTGTTTTCTTTTGTAATCATTATAATCAACGTCAACGTTGATAATCAATTTTTAAATTTTATTATGTTGTTTGTTATTCATACACGTGGACGAATAAATTTGTTGACTTTGGTTCATTTAGCAGACACATGCACAACCTAAGGTTTTATAGTCATTAATATTACAATTATTTCATTAAAAATGTCAGTTATACTAGGTAGGCCAAATGCCAAATGGCTCTGGTTTGGAACTGTATAAATATGGACTGATATGATAGGAAGTTATTAATATTGAATAGAACTTTATACCTATGTATGTACGGAATTTTAACACATTACCTACCTACCCAAAAAACAAAAGAGAAAAGAAATCCACTATGTCAAACTTAGTACCTAATGAAAAAAAAGGATTTACTGATTTACAGTCGTTAAACAATAAATTATGTCCCTTATTTAAGTAGACTTTACGTGAAATTTAAGCGAACTAACGTTAAACATGCGATTCTATTGTTGAATATATAAAAGCTGTAAATAAGGATAACCCAGGCAAGCATTTACCGAAAAGAAAAATAGCAGGTAGTCTTGCAATTTTAAGAAGTTTTGTCACAAGAATCTTTAAATAACGAGAATAAAGTATTACAAACAGTTGCGTTACAAACACAGGCAATTTCCAGAATTACACGCCGCTCTAACTTTAAGAGCATAAGACAGGTACCGACTTTACAAGTTTTCTAATAATGACATCTTTTAATGCGAAACAAAATTTACAATGCAATCATGGGCGCTGCCAGGAGAGGCAAAAGAGGCAGTTTTCCGCCTTGGACATTTTTTAAGACAAACTTTTGTAATCATCAAATTTCGGTAACCATCTAATTTACCCGATTTGATCCATCGACTATTATTAAAAGTATTGTTATTAATCTATAATATCATCTTCAATGAGACTTTTTGATGGTCCAAGTCATCCATTGCCCTTCACCTCTTAGACCGCGCTTGATGGAGGCCCAAAACATATTTCTAAGAAGTTTTAAAAGATAACGTGTATCTGCATTAAACAGGAAACCATCGTTTTAAATGTTATGTTTGATCTTTTTATTCTAATTCTTGGTATTAAACGGTAAAATTTGGTAAATATTATGTTCAATATTTACACTTCACACTATTCAAAATTTTAAATTTATAACGTCATCCCGTCCACGTTTGTTGTTTGGATCTTTGTGCGTATATCAAATTAGGTACTTGCTCGTGTACTGCTATATTGCAGCAATGTATTTATAGTATTAACAAATACAATCATAATATGTATAAATGAAACATAGTCTTGCACTCGCCTTTGTTTAACTCAAAGGTAGAGTTGACCTTTCTATTTATTTTTGATTGATTCATACGGCTACTGAGACGCGCAAAGATCCAAACAACAAACTTATATGTATATGTCGCAAAACAGAAGTTTTTTTTTTGTATATTTATTCGCAAGAGGTTGAGACATTTTGATACCTTTATATGTTTGTTCACTGTTTTTAACGGTATCAATCCCACAAATACTTTCAACTATAAAAGAATATTTTAATCTCTCAAATTATTTATAAACCAAAATTGCTTTCAACAGCAATGTGGTGGGACAGTAATGGGTAGCACTTTGTCACTTTCCTTGCCTATATCCTCATGATTATACTCGAATCAGAAATTAAAGAAGGATTTGAGTATTCGCTAGAGTTGGTTATAAAACCATCGAACCCTGACGATCGTTAAGGTAAGACTGACGCAGTTTTCCACGAAACACCAAAACACTCTCTTATACTTCTGTAATCATTTTTGGTAATGGATTTCTAGAGTTTTTTATAAGGACCATTACTAATCAGATTGTCTACCCTTTCATAATAGTCCTCTTTATCTAAAATAACATTATTAAAAATATACCAGTTCTCTAAGGACAAGGTATATTCCTAAGGACTCACCATTGCCCTCAACAAAAAATGGCGAGTTAATTTTCTAGCCTATCGTCTATTAAGCTTCCCCCTCAATAACGAGAGGTTTGAAAAACAAAAGGAAAGGATATAGCTGCAAGTAATGGGATATTCTGTAAGTTTAAATGATAAAATAATTAGAAGACGAAAATTTAAAGTCACTTCGAAATTTCTCGACCTTTCAAACTGAATGAGAAAATCCGAAATTTGTATCTATTCCATTCGATCCTCGATTCACCCGTGGTATTGATAAGATTTTTAAAGATATAGGTATGACAGTGGTTCATTCATCGGGAACCAAACTACAACAACTTTTAGGCAATCCAAAAGACAAAATTGAAACAAACGAAAAGTCGGGAATTTACGAAATTAGCTCTAAAAACTAGAATCAAAAAGCATATGATCCATATCAAATATGGTAGAACAGATAAGTCTATTGTTGCCCAACATCATAAAATAAATATTAGCAATTTAAGATTAATCAGGAATCTAACAAATACTAGACAGCTGGATGCATTTGAAAGCTTGGAAATCACAATGTGTAAAAATAGTATAAATAGTGACAGAGGGCCAATCCCAAATAGCCCGCTTTTTTGGTTGGTGGGTCACGGTTCACTGAACGGTGACAATAGTTTAGGTATAAATAGGATACATTGTTAGGATAAGGTTAGTTTTAATCATCTCCAGATGATGCCAACATGGTTGCCGAAACGTGCGTTGGGTGCAGTATATATAGTATCTTGGTACCTTCACATCAACGGTTCCAACCCACTCCAAGATAGCTAAAGTGGAAATACGTAACGTGGTTAGTTAATATTATTTACTTATAGTCATCTCCAGATGATGACAATTTGGTTGACAAAACGCTCATTGAGTGTAGTATGCAGTTTTATCGGGTTTGTGGAATTTACTTCCGTGATGTGTCATATCAAAATGTACCAACATTGTGCAGGATATCAATTTAACATTTGTTAATTTTAATATAACATACAAATAACCTAATACTTTGTTATATTTCGATTCGAAAAAATCTCATTATGATGAAAACTATGGGGCAACAACCTTACTAAATATATTAAATTCGCTGTTATGTTTTTCATTATCTTCTAATAATTGACCCAATTTTGTTCTTTTGATATTGATGCGTCCTAAAAACTTATTGTTATTTATTTGCTTGTATAATTATTACTGTCGTTAGATAAACGTATAAGAGATGGCCAAGGATAAATAACATTATTTAATGATCCATAGTAATGACGTGGATGATTTCTTGACCCTCTATGACATGTATAATAATCTATTATAAGCATAGGCGCAAATGAGGGGGCATGGGAGTGGTACGACCGCAAAACTTACATTATCCCCTAAAATGCAAAATGTTCATTCTGCAATGGAGTTTTGTGGCATAAGGATCAGTACATCAAATTAATTTAATAAACTTTGAATAAATTGTTGTTTTCAATAGTAAAAATTACCAAAATTGCTATTTCAACGTAGATATCTCAAAAATCGTAACCTAAAATATTTCCTAAAGCTTTTAGAGATGAATATTTTTTTTAATTTTTTATTTGATCTTCTAATTTCCAACATTTTGGGTTCTCATTTATAAAACAACCTGTTTTTCAGATAGTCATTTATCTTCTTACAACTGGCTTTTCTCGGTATAACTTTTTTTCACTTCTCTTTGCAGGTCAAAAATTTGAACTTTGCTTAATAATGCTGCTATTGATATACTTTTTTTTTGATAGACGAAATGAAATAAAAAAATTGAAAGGGACCAAAAAGTTTCCAAATTGATTAGAAAATCTAAAAAAATAAGAAGTAACGTATAAAATATTTTGAGAGGTAACTGTGTATTTCAAAAAAGCGTATCATTTTCGGCAAGAGTAGCCACAGCAAAGTTGGCCTTGTAAATTAAGTTTCATATCACACGAATTGTAGAAGGTGAAAAATTAATATCAGAAGCAAAATTAAATATCAACGTCCTATCTCTTTAGGGCATAACATGTTCTTATATGAACATTTCTTCATAAAATCACTTGCAGAATCACACCCATAAATATTTTAGATTGCTCAAGAAACATATTGTAAGATTTTCTATATTAATCTGCACGTTTATTTAATTTTTAAAGAAATAAGCAAATGTGACGTTATATCTGTCTAAACCGGATATAAGCAATAATTGTAATAGATAATTAATGAAATAACTGATGCTAAAGGAAATAACGTGGCAAATGTTGTATTGCGCGTTTTACAACCAGATGGACCGTCGTCATCCTATATTTATTACTTTCAACTTAAAAAATTGCAAATTGTAAATGTGGAAACTATATAAAAACTCGTAACAAGAACGATGAGCCGCCAATATCCATTTGGCATGATGACGGTCTCGGATGCTAGGGCCAGGCAGGACTATTGCCTTTTTACCCTAGTCATCGCTGTAGACCTGGACCGGCCTCGTGCAGGGCGGGTTAACTTACTTTACGAACGGCCCCACTCACAAATGTGAGCGGTGCCGAAGATTTCGGTCAACCTCCCTGGGTCCTGGCTGATGAACCCTGCTGGCTAGGGCCTCTTCTGGCGCTCTTCTGTCTTCGTCTTCTTTCTTCGCCAGCTTGTCACCCCCGGGGGTAGTCATCTGTCTGTCAGGGACTGTGTGGATATTCTGTGACTTGGGATTGACTGCCAGTACGCAAAGTGTCAATTGACACATTGTCATCTGGATCATCGGACAAGGTGCGGATGAACTGTGTAGCTCTAGGAGGTGAAGGCCTAAGTGCTTTCTTAGCACTTTCGTCCTTCACGGAGCCAGGGGGACAACGGACGCTGGTCGGTTTACTGACCGGCGCCCGCAAGGTTTGTGGGAGGGTGGTTGGTCGTGTCATGTCTTTTCAGTGGGTTTGGTCCATCTGTAAGGGAAAGGATTAGTTATACTTACCCGTTATCCAGTAACTGTACCTTCGGCCTCTTGTGCCTCGGTGCGTCGGCCGGATCATAGGAGGTGACCTCCCTGATCAGCGGGTTCCTGTGCTCCTCAGCTAAGGTGTACAGTTTCTTCGCTCTATCCCGGATGATTTCGGTGACTGGTGTGTACTCCAGGTCCCTGAAGATGTCAGCGTTTCTAACGTACCATGGTGTGCCCACCGCTGTCCTAATGGCCACGTTTTCCACGGCTTGGATCTTCCTCAGATAGGTCTTCGCTTGGTATCCCCATGCTACGGAGGCGTAGGTCAGCTGTGGTCTGATGAGTGCTTTGACTAGCAGAAGCTTGTTTCTCAGACTGAGCCTGCTCTGGTTCCCTACCATCGGGTAGATGAGAGCTCTCGTTCGCTTGGCCTTTACCACGATGGCTTCGGTGTTCTGTCTCCATGTCAGGCCTTTGTCCATGATTACGCCAAGGTACTTGACGGAATCGTGCCATTGGATGTCCTCGCCGAACATGGAGACGTGTCCTGTGGGGGAAGAACGATGAGTGTTGGTAGTTCCTAGGTATATCAAATGCAGCGAAGTGTATGGTTAAAGATTGCCAATTATGGAAAGTTATTTATCCCAATGTAGTAAATGTAACCTGTGCAGTTCATGCACCTCATATGGTAGCTAACCTATGTTTGTTTTTCCTTTTTTTCCCAACTATCCGTGGTCCACCTATTGTGAATGTTCAAAAAAAAAAAAAAAAAAAAAAAAAAGTCGTCAAGATAGACCCCTTCACGTAAAATGAGTGACCCTAGCTAACCTATGTTTGTTTTTCCTTTTTTCCCAACTATCCGTGGTCCACCTATTGTGAATGTTCAAAAAAAAGTCGTCAAGATAGACCCCTTCACGTAAAATGAGTGACCCTGTATTAATTCTAACGATATATAGAGGTTGTGTGTTTAATGTAATTTTTTAGGTTGTGATAGGTAATAGGAGAAATATTAGTAACTCAATAGGACCTTTATTGGACATAGAGAGTTGAACTACCCATTATAAATCAAGATACTGGCTAATGGATCACTCAAAGCCAAAAAAGAGAGAAAAAATATGGTACTATTATAGCCGAAGAATTTCGACAAAATTATCCTGTGGTAGATATATTACTTCCAACAACAACACTACGTCACTGTAGAACGTAGAACTCGCACGGATGCTTTTTGAAATTCTAAAATTTATTTATGTAAAGTAGACCACAACTTTAAAAGACACATAAAAAAGGCCATAAAAACCGGCCATAAAAGTGTTAAAGCCGACATAATTACATGCGACTCAGTACCGTACTTAAAATTTTCGTGCTTTGAGACATACAATGTTAGTAATTTAAAAGTGTTGTATCTTTGATAAATAAATTGTTATTTGATACTATGATAAATTAGAAAAAATTACTCTGTTTTGCTTGTGTCAAGATAGGAATAATATTTTATATATTGTTGGAGCATTGTTGAATTTTGTTTGTCTAAATTAAAATTATATCCAATATTCTCTTGTTGCTCAGTTTAGCCAATAATAATTTAATATATCGAATTATTATTGTTGCCCAGCAAGGAAGTACGAGCAATTCCTTGCCAAAAAATGTGGGTTCAGAGTTAGGGTTATCGATATTATTAAAATAGGTAAAAGAAATAAAGAAAATCTTTAAAAAAAATTCTTTAAATAAATAAAATATTACATTTATATCAATAACCCTAACTTGATCTAATTGATCCAGATTAAATAAATAAATTAAATTCTAGAAAATAAACAAATAATTATCAAATAAATAAATTCAATTTTGGAAAACAAATAAACAATTATCAAATAAAATATGTACACATATATATATAACATAATAAATAAAAATAATGTTATATTGCACTTGCGCGTATATAAAACACTGATAAAACGATAAATCCACAATGTACACTAAATCACATAATATTTTATTCAAAACACTAATCACGATACTCACTCAACCCTTCACAACCATTTTCTAAATCGGTATCTGAATCAAGATATATTATTAAACCGTTTTGATTAGGGCTGATGCTTTTTCCTAACTTAATGTATTCATCTTCAATTTTAATGACATGCTGAATACAATTTTGCCAATAACTTGGTGTTATTTCTCTCACTTCAGCTTTAATAAGGTCGATTACTTTAGCATCAAATTTGGGAAAGGTGTTATTTTTTCGAATACTTCGTTTCAGCTGACTCCGTATTAGTCCGATCGGGTTGAAAATACAAAAATATGGGGGCAAACGTAAAAATATGTCCTTGAGCTTCAGCCATTTTATCAATTACATATTGTTTTGAGAAATTTTACTTCTTAACAATATTCAAAAGATCTTCCTTTTTAAAATTTTTTTGAAATTCCAAATTATGTTTTCGGAGAAATTCTTGAATATTTTTTTCTTTGTTCCAGTATTTGGTATTTTTTTCGATTTGTTGCGAATGATACAAAGCATTATCTAAAACAATTACGCTGTTTTTTTTTCTGTATTTGGTAGCAATGATGTCTGAAATTTTCTCTGTAATTTGTGAGCCATTACCATTCCCCATATCTTCGTGAAATTCTCTGCTAGCGTTAGGTTGAGGATCTTCCGAAGGCCTGAACATTATCACAATATTATTTTACCACAGCCACTTATAAATGGAAAACACTCGAATAATTCACCACCCGCCGGAATATTTATAAAAACACAACTACATAAAATACGCTTAAACACTAAGAAAAATTTCACTTATCTGTTAAGTATTATACATTCTAGGCTCTCACAATCCAAATAAAATGTAAACACTGAAGAACACACTGTATTTATAAAACACATAACCTATATAAATTCTAAAAGGCACGAATAATTGTTCGATGTTTCGCGGAATAATGACCGTCCGTCCCTGCATGCTTTCTCGTTATTAGGCTTTTACAGCTGGGTCGGAAGTGACCGTTGAATCGTAAAATATTTTAGGAGGGAGTTGCGTAATTATATCAAAGTAATTTGAAATTATAATTCATACAGGCGTGTTTCCGTTAGTTTCTTATTTCAATCATGCCAGAACATACTTTACATGCGAATAATGATGTTTTATGTATTAAGTAATACATTATATTTATTATTTAATATGCTGTAGAAAAATAAAGCATGCCCCGCTCTATCCTCAGGAGCATCGCGGCAAAGCTTTGAGATTTTTTTATGTCTCTTAAAGTTGTGGTCTACTTTACCTATATATTTGCATTTTTTTTTATTTGTCAAAAAAATTTAAAACGCTTAATTTGCTTTTCTAATATGTATTTTCAATTAACGAAATAAAAAACAGCACACCATTGTATTTCAATCAGATTCCTAAAAGAAAAAATATATCACACCATACATTGTTATTATTATTATGTAATTCACCCAGTGACCTAAATTTTCTACATATATATATGGATGTACGCAAAAATATGTATTAAAGATAAAAATACAAGTACTATTAGATGACGTTAATAATAAATAGAAATGTTTATTATATTTTTATCCGTGGTATGATTTATATATTTTTCAACATTATTTCGCAATTTTTTTTTTAATAGAAATGTTTCCTGAATTATTATTGCACGTTTAACGACACTTTGTTTTTATCAGAACAAAACAACAAAACTAATTTAATTGAAAATAGTAAATAGTGCGCAAAAATTAATTCTTTTGATTAAACAATTACGTCTAATACTATGCGTAGGTACTAAATTCATATCTAAATACTGGGCAGTAATAATTCATTAATTTATAAAAATTATCTGAAAAATAAATATCTGATGTGGCCTGCACATAACTTTTTTATGCCAGTATATAAAGGGCTTTTCAATAAGAGTGAATATGTTTTTTTTAATGAAACAACAAGGAATTGAGGCATAGCAAAAATTTTTATTTTATTTTGAAGTATAATCGATGCAATTATGTTCTAAAAATAAGATCATTCAAATGGTCGCCTCTGCTCCTCTTACAGGACCAAATCCGATGAACCCAATTTTCAAACACTTTATTCAATAAATCACACCTTGTGTCACGAATATAGCGTTCAATATTTAATTTTAATGCATGAATTGCGTCTGGTTTGTTGGCATAAACCAACGACTTCAAATCATCCCACAAAAAGTAGCCCAAAGGAGTTAAATCAGAACTTCTTGGAGGCTAATTGACATTAGCATTTTTCGAAATAATTGCCTCACCGAACATTTCACGCAATAAATTGATTATGTGATGGGCTGTGTGGCACATAGCGCTGTCTTGTTGAAGCCAGATGTTGGTTAAATCAATATCATTCAATTCAGGCCATAAAAAGTTCTTTATCATAGACCTGTACCGCTCACCATTGACTGTAATTGCATCTCCGTACTCATTTTCAAAAAAATACGGACATGGTGGGAACCATGTCAAAAACCACACCAAACGGTTACTTTTACGAAATGTAAAGGTCTCTCGTGTATAATTCGTGGATTTGCTTCACACCAGTAACGACAATTTGATTTATTTACCGATCCACTGAGAAGAAAATGAACTTCATCTGAGAAAATGACTTTCTTAAAAAAATCAGCATCATTTTCAAGTATTCCAAGGCAAAATCAACGAATTCACAGCGTTTGCGATAATCCAAAGGCTGCAATTCCTGTGTGAGAACAATTTTGTGGGGGAGGTAAACCTAAATCCTTCCGGAAAATACGCCAGGTGGATGTTATTATATAGTCCTAACTCTTGAGAACACCTTGGAATCGATAAATTTGGGTCTTCAACAACACTTGCCTGAACGGCAGCAATATGCGCATTACTTCGAGCAGTTCTTTGTCTTGCTGGCCCGCGAACATTGTATAACGAAAAAGTGCCCTCAAAATTTTCAACAGTTCGACGAATTGTGAGCAGATTGGGTCGATTATGACGACCATAAATTGGTAAAAGTGTATAAGTTGCAGTAAAAGAACGATTATTTTAATAAAAAAATTGGACAATTTCCAAACGATGATCAGGCGTGTATCTTTCCATGATTAAATTTCAAACCTTACTGAATATAACTGACAATGACAGACGATTTTGACATTTCAAATATGGCCACAATGTCAAATTGAAAACATATCACCCCAATTGAAATACCTTTTATATCATCCTGATCTAAAAAAATCATTCTATTTATTCTTCACTTACCTCAATTAAATTTTAATAGTGTACCTTGAAATGTTACATTAAAATTTTTAAATAATTAATCAGCGTCAATCGATACTGTCAATAATAATTCATGTCATATATTTTAATAATTTCTTCTTATTGACATTGACATTTTTTCATTTTTGTAACTAAATTAGACACTTCAAATGTCAAATTGTGAAATTTATCCTAACCCCATTTTATGAGGTCAAATGTGTAAAAATTTCAGTTTACGTCAGCTTTATTTAAGTACTTGGAAAATATATTTTATTGGCTTGATATAGTACTTAAACATGATTTATAATCTTTCATCAAGAATATATTATTTTGTAAAGGCAAATTATAATTCGCCGAGATTCATCCAAAAATGCAATAAAAATTTTCATTTTTCTTCTCGAAATTATACAGGGTTATTCATTATAAATTACCCACCCCTTATCATCGTTATTATTGCCTATAGAAAAAAAGTTTTAAATAAAAGTTGTGTGGTTATGAGTGTTATGACTCAATTTTATTAAAATGCTATCAAAAGTACAGTAGCGTGCAAATTTCAGGGGATACAAAAAAATAATATATTTCTTAAATGGGATACCCTGTATATTATTAAATTTTTGGAATGATCCTTTGTTCCTGATTTCAAAAATATACCATATGTTACTCCTACCATATACCGTTTTTTGAGTTATTAAACGTCGAATATCTTAGTTAAACTAGTTACTGTAAATACGGAAAAGTAACATTATTAAAGTGAGGTATTATGCTTGATAAGTGACACTTCCTTAATGAAATAAAATGATTTACAGTGAGGAAGAAAGAAAACCAAATATTTATACAAAATAGATAACAAACGTTTATTTAGGAAATTTAAATATAAATAAATGATAACTCATAAAAGATGTTCGATATGTCCACCATTATTGTCAATGCATAATTGATAACTTCTTCTTATATTTATAATTGCACCGGAAATGGCTTCATTATTTACATTCAGATTGTTTATTTCAAGTTGAATCCTGTCTTTAATGACTTGAATACTATTGTTATTATTATTATTGAAAATGTCTTTTAGAAATCCCCAAAAAAATACATTCATAGGGGTCAAATCCGGACTGTTAAGTGACCATTCAATAGGTCCATTATTCCCTATCCATATTGGGAATACATTATTCAAATGATCTCGAACGTGTAGGACACTATGCGGAGTTGCTCTATCCTGCATCCAAATCATATATCAAGTTCGGCTTCCGGAAAATTCTGCAAAAGAATATTTTCTGCTTCTGGGATAATTATTTCCAGATAGGTAACTCCAGCTAAAGTATAATCATAAAATATAGGCCCAACAATTTTGTTTCCGAAATTTCCAGACCAAACGCTAACAGTTTTTCTTCCTGATTTTTTTATTTGTTTTGCCAATCTTTTTCTGTTGTGCTTGTTTTCCAACGACCCTCGATTTTTCCTATTAAAAACTCCTGCTATAAAAAAGAATGATTCCAGTCCATAATATTTTAGTAAAAAAAATCGGGATCTTCATCCAACTTTTGAATCATCTGGTGGCAAAAGTGCAGCCTTTTCCTTTTATGAGCTTCTGTTAAAACTTGTACGGGTAAAATTTTATATGGTCTGTAGCTGTTATTTCTTAACGTACAATGGATTTTGGAATAACTTTTACCTAATTGATCGACTGCATTATTTATACTACATTCAGAATTTTCTAAAGAATAATACAATGTTTCAAAATAGTCTATTCGCGAATAAATATGGATGGACTTAACTTCGAAATGAAGCAGTATATCTAGCTGTTCTTTCTGGTTTGCTTGAACTACACGCTTTTTTCTACTAAAATTGGAGGTGTTATTCACCTTTCGGTAAATATTTTTGAACGTATTTTCTGATGGTGTTGGACGATTTGGATACAACACCCTATATGTTCTTTTTTCTGCACGTTTATTTTTATTTTGTATATAACAAGTAAATATTTGGACATCTTTTTCCTCACTGTAAACCATTTTGATTATTTCATTAAAGAAATTTTACTTATCAAACATAATAGTTGTCATTTTCATAGCTCACTTTAATAATGTAACTTTTCCATATTTACTGTAACTAGAAAATATTCGACGTTTAATAACTCAAAAACGGTATATGGTAGGGGTAACATATGATATATTTTTTAAAGGGTTATTCCAAAAATTTAATAATATACAGAGTATCCCATTTAAAAAAAATATTAATTTCTTTCTCAAAATGTATATATCAATCAAAATATCGAGGTGGAAAAAAATCACAATTACTATACCTACTTCCTTCACAGCCTTCTTTACGTAAAGATGGCTGTGACTTCCTTATATTAGGTATAAGAAAGTAAAAACACTTCATAGTGTTTTTAACGTTCTGTAATGATGAAATGTAAACAAATTTGACCAAAATAAAAAACATTCACTTTTCAGGTTATAGGGTATTTAATTTGTAAGTGTGTGTATGTACAAGGTCATCACTTATCACTCATCACGCGAAAATGTCTTATTTTAAAATAGTATGGTTATCAAAAGGTTATAATTTATTTCGCAGAATACTGTTTAAGATATACATCTTACTTTTTTTAAAATAGAGCACCCTATATATTTGAAAATTATTATTATTATTATTGTAAATTATACAGGGTGTTCTATTTAAAAACCTAAGTAAGATGCAATATTTTCTAAACGCGATGCGCAATTTTTTTTATTCACAAATTGAATTTGGCGAAAAATAATTAGTTACTGAAGGTCTCTACACCTTTTTGATAACCAAATTATTTCAAAATAGGACATTATGACCCTGTACAAATAGTTACATGGAACTTGTTGGTATCCAATCAACTACAGTTAACAGAATCTCTTTATAGTGTTTTAAACATGGCTCTGCCCCAAGCTGAATGTTTTGAATTTCTTTGTAGTGATTCTTCTTTATATATTTTCTTACGTCCGGATGTTCACAGATGTTTGTTAGAGCCTATGGAAATAATAATAGTAGTTAAAGTCATGTTGCTATTGAATTTATTAAACTCGTAACCAGAGTCGGATTTTCGCCATATCACAGTAACCTATACCGAAGTAAGTAGTCCCCACGGCCTATAAGGAGCATCCGAAAGGCCACAAAATAATAATTGTTATTTATAATAAAAAGCTCATTGCAGAATTTTCTATTCTCAGAATTAATTCGTCTCGACTTGCAACGGGTGTTCTGCAAACTTTTTCTTTGACACAGCCCCTATCGAAGAAATCTAACTGGTTTAGATCTGGCGAGCGAGGCGGCCAGGGTATTGGTCCCACACCAAAATTCAATTCAGCAAAAGTGGCGTTTGCCATCCGAACCTATCCAACGCTCCGGGTAGTTATCTCCAGTGTGCAGATGCCTCAAATGAATCCAGTGTCCTCGCAACAAATTAAGGGGCACATCTTCCAATAAGTCTTCGAGGTCGTTTACAAGAAACTCAAGAAAGAGCGCGGCATTCAAACGTGGAGGGAAAAAATGTGGCCCGGAAACATTATTGTTATCACTCCCATCCAGACATTGATGTCTATGTGCAGGGTGAGTATTAAGTGTGTAGTTATATTTAAACCACCGATTATTGATATCTGTAGAAACCCTCTGACACATCTTTTTTAATTCCCACGTGTAACTGCGTTATCGACTAGCATTATATTTTCACAAAAATCGATGAGATTCTAATACAAACCAATTCAACAAAAAGTTACTTTAGCATAAAATATTTGTTGTTATAACTACTTCCAAAATAAATGTAAAATTGAAAAAATTCGATTTCTAAAAGTGTGAGTTTAGCTAACCCACACAATTGTACAATTTTGACTTTTTCTTGTACCAATCAACATCTCTCTTTAAGCGTTTCATATGGAATGTACAACTAAAACTAAATTTTCCGATGAATAGTAAACTTCTTAGGGAATCTCGAGAGGAATTTAATGTTTCCATTTCATTTTTTCAAAGTTTATAAAAGGATTATTATTTTTTAAGAAGTAGGGTACTTACCCTCTGTTATTACAATAATTTGAAATATGTAGGGTTCAAGGAATAAATCGGCTCTCTACTATTTTAATTGGCCTCTAATAGTAAAACACTGAAGGTGCAACACAATAACAATCAGGTGATGGAAAACAGTTTGCAGTATTTTCACACTCTTCTGTTACCTTTTACACTGGTCATACCTAACGGTTTGCATTTTTTCCCTCCATAATACTCTGGACGGTTAGGAGAATAATATACGTCATTTTTTATAAAAAAGATCAATTTCTTTTTAAGAAAACCACTTTATTCGGGGATAGGCCATTACATGATAAAAATTCAACCACGCCATAATGTGAACTGTGATATTACCGTGGCGTATGTAACCTATGATCTTCACACATCTAACCACGCACCTAATCAGTGTTGCCAGACATACCATTTTCATGGTATTTATACCATTATTTTCCCTTGTGTACCTGCACTTTTTTTTAAGTAATAAAACTATTATTTAAAAGTGTCTACCATTTTACACCAATATTAGCAAAAGTTAATAAAAAAAGTCAAATTTAGGTCGTCAGCGCCGACCTCGGTCAGTCCTTCCGTTAAAAAAGAGTAAACTGAATTAAATTTTATACTGTGTACGTAGATCTTTATAAATTGGAACCTTGCGTAAACAGCGCTAGTTGTGCAAGCCCAAATAAATAATAGTCTTTTGCTGTTTTCTGCTATTTCTGTTGCGATGGTAAGACCCGTTTTTTCAATGCTCAGTTAGCTAAATTAACTGTCAGTTAGGTCAATAGAAATTTTTTGAAAAATATCATGATTTATTTATAATGAAATTTATAACCTATGTGAAAATCTCACACATCTGGCAACACTACACCCCATGTAAAAATCAGTGTTATTTATAGTTCGCGAGTGTTCGCGTACCTGTCTGCATTGGCATTTACAAAAATGTGTTTAATACCGTTATTTATAGTTTTTTGTGATTAAATTTGTGATTCGAAGTTTGGAGTTATTATGTTAGCGAAATTTATTATTTATAATTTGTGAAAAGTAGTGATTAACCATAGCGACTAATTTTATTATTCTAATGCTGGATATGTTAAAGGCATATTTTCAAGTAGATGAAAATGCTAGACAAGCAAAACGGCCATGGAATGCTATCCAAACGTCCAGCCCATATGATATATTCATGTAGTAACTGTTGTATTAGGTAAGTAAACAAACCTGCTTTTTCGTTCTTTTAAAGTAAATGCGTCTTTTTAAAATGATTATTTGATTTTAGAAATGAACCATATTAAACTTAAACTATAAATTAGAGACAATAATAATAATTTAAAATACACAGAAAAAGTATTGCTTATTTTTAATATTTGGTGCTTACGTGACGAGTTCTGTTTATTTATAAAAAAAGTGTCAGGATTACCTAATTTTATAAGGAAAAATAGATAAACAGATACTTTTAATACATTTTATTTTAATAGCAAGCTACAAGTGACAAGTGTCGCTTTCCACAAAAGACTAATCAATCGCGCCTTGGCCGCCTTGAGGTTTATTTCTTATTTTCGGCCAGTGCGTACAGATATCATGCTTTCTTAAAAAAGAGCTCAATGTTTTATAAACTATTACATTTGTTTTGGTGCGGCGTCTACACTGATATTAAATAAGTCTAATATCGTCTCACAAAGTGTCCTTGACAAAAAAGGTAATAACTTTTTTAAAAATTCAAAATTTGTAATTCAAGTAATGCATGCAATTATAGGATAATTGTGTTGACGAACTCTGGCAGTGGCAACACTGCCTCCAGTTACGTCATTTCTGTGAACGGCGTTTACAAAGTTATCCAGTGACTATCAAAATGTCAGTGGCTGGAGGACGAAAAAATTATCAAATTAAAAATTTGTTCAAACAAATTTGTTGACAGTGCCAATCAATTGTACAAGACGAAATATAACTACGCATTTAAAACTCACCCTATATTCGTTTTGAAATGAAGAAGGCTTGATTTCGTAGGGATTTTCATGCGCTAAGAAATGTAAATTACAGAAGTTAACTATCCCACTGCGGAACATCTGCAACGGAATTCAAGATTCAGTTGCAGAAATTCAAACGTTTTCTGCATCCTCCGTCTTTAATTCTAAGCGCGTCTTTAATCCAGATAAAACTTACCAGGACCTAAACAACATTTCTAGCGACGTAAATTTGTAATTTGTAATATATTACGCTTTGTGATATTTTTTAGCATAATTAAAATTGTAGATTTGAACATCTCTATTTAGCAAGTTGGCTATCTCTTACGTCTTACCTTTACAGCAAAAATTTGCGTACTCGGATTCAGCATATTTTTAGACAACTGCACTAAGCGTTTCGGTAAGTTTTTTATTTTGCTCGCCGTTATTTTCGCCTTGGTCTTTACTGTGCAGTACATTATTGTTGATGCAGCGCTGGTGTGCACTTCCGGTCGCTGAAATAAAAAGGACGGTTAGTCACAGGGTGTCTCAAATATAATAGATAACATTTCAGGCCCAAATATTTATTACAACAGACATAAAAATCGGTCGCGCCGGTGCTTCTCGACAGTACTCGATCAATGATCATCATAATTTTCAATTTAACATGAAAGAAATAAATTGCTTTAATTGAAAATGTCATTTCAATTTGATTCAGGTCTGTCTACATAGTATTGGTGTTGCTCGACTATTCTAAAGATTTTGAAACTTTAAATCATAAGACATTGTTATTAATATTAGAATATATAGGTTTTGACGCTAGGGCAGGGAATTTTATTGCTAACTATTTAAAAGATAAGAAGCAGAGGGTGGTAGTAAATGGATTGTTTTCTAATTCCGTAAATATTTTTCAAGGAGTATTACAAGGCTCTGTGCTGGGTCCTCTTTTGTATACTATATACACTAGCGCTCTTCCGAAATTTATGACACAATAGGTATGTTCGCCGGTGTTAATATAATTTTACTCTAAGTGTGACGTCATCAAGCAAATTAGTTCAACTTTGATATCGCTGGAAATGGCAACTAGCGAACAGCTTTCCTCCTTTATATTTACTCCTCGCCTGGAGCAAGAGTAAAAATGTTTAGGTCTGAATAAAATATGAAGACGTCTCGATGACGTTGTTGTCCACTAGCGAACAAAAATTACGTAAAAATGTCTTGTTTAGAGTAAATATTGGCCACCAGCGAACAGACCTATTGCAGCACACGAATGTATGCAGACGATATATAGGCATTTTTCCTGACAATGTCAGGAATATTTGTGCACTTAGAAATAAGGATCTTGAAATTCTGTACAAAGTGTCCTTGGAACACTCATTAATTTTAAATCCTAATAAGTGTGCTGCGATGCTGTTTGGTCGACCAACTGACATTGGTCCCCGAAATTAACATAAAAATAAATGACTTCCAGTACCAATTACAGATGAAGTAAAAAATTTTGGACTTATTATAGATACGTCACTTAGATTCCAAAAATATATCTCAAATTATATTAATCATGCCATTCCTAGATTAAAATTTTTATATAGCCCTAGACATGTCTTAAACACTCAGTCAAAAATTATGCTTTGTGAATCATTAGTCTTGTTGATATTTAATTACTACGATTCAGTATACTGGCTTTGTCTTACAGCTGCAACTGCTCAACGTGTACAAAAAATACAAAATTGCTGTTTGCGATTTATTTAAGCGATCAGAAGAAGAGAATTTTTTAGCCACAAATTGTAAGAAACTAAATGGCTAATATGAAAAATAGACGTCATTTGCACATTAGTTCCCTATATCACAAAATTATAGTAACTAAGACTCCTCAATATCTATATAGAAAAATCACATTTAGCACGGATGTACATAACTTAAATGTTATATTTAAAGGTACTTTAACCCCTGTAACTCATAAAACTGGCATTGTTGAAAGGTCGTTTTCGTACTTCTTCTGAACGACAAAACTCTATATCGCTTTAAGACATATGAACTTATTTTTCATCATGTTTATCTAATTTGGACTTTTCATTCATGAGAAAATTTAAAAAAATATGTTATATAACAAAAAACAGAGCTATAAATTTAAATTGCTCGTTGACAACGGAAGACAATTGAATAGCGGTATTATAACACATACGTCGCGGGCTATTTATCTATTACTTTCTATTATATTCAATTGTTTAGGGCAATTTAGTTTTGTAAAGCGTCGGATGTTTCCCAACAAAAATATTTTATCTATAAAAATTGGTAAACGTATTTCACAAATGAAAATGTTACCAACGGCGGTTCTTCTATAGGGTCATTTGGTCAATGATCTCCTACATACAAATAAAAAAATAGAGCCCTTCATTTTCTGAAGTTTAAAAATATATAATATATATATTTTTAATATTCTTAAAAAATATATTAAAGTTTCTAGTTCATTCTATGCACAATACTATTCCAATATCTAGATCATTACATTATTCATTTATAGAACTTAAAAATCTTGGGTCAATCCACAACGTGTCCTTAAAGCTAGCTACGGACCGAATTTATAACGAATTATAGTGAAATAGACTTATGCGCGAATCGTCAGAAAGCAAAAGAGACAGAAAACACTGGAGGGGACAATGACCCTGACACGGGAACGCACGAAATTTAGTACAGCTAGAAACAGCAGTCGCTAGTCTTAGTGTTGACTAGCTACTCGTTGGTCGATAAATTCTATCGCGTTGTTTTTAATGTTTTTATTTGTGAACATTTTATTAGTAAATCTCTACTCGTGAAATTAAGTAAAACAGTGTTTACTATTAAATATGAGTGTTGTACAAAATATATTAAAACTGAAAGATGGACATAAGTTGGGTTATGAAGACCGAGTGAAATTCAAAGGTGGTGGCCATCCAAAACCTAATATGACGATAAAGCAAACATCTCTTGATAAGAAAAAAGAAGTTAATAGGTATGTTTAATTAAAAAAAGTTATCCTTCAGCAAATTTTATTCATTGTTACGCTCATCAACTAAATTTAATTTTACAAAAAGCATTAAGTCAGGATAAAAGCATAAAATTTTTTTTGCTAATTTACATAGCTTTTCTTCATTCTTTGGAAAATCGCCAAAAAGAACAGCCGTGTTAGATAATGCTGTTAAGGTGATATTACCTAAAGCGGCTACAACACGATGGAATTTTAATACAAAGTGCATAGAGACTGTCTATACCTATCGAACAGAATTATTAGATTGTTTAGAAAAAATCATTGATAATGAATCAGAAAACAACACTCTAAACCAAGCTATTGATTTAAAAAACTACTTATAAAATGAACATTTTCTTTACTGGTTAAATTTTTTCATTTAGTTATGCCTCATTGTGATATATTGTTCAATCAATTACAAAAATGTAATATCGATGTCATAACGGTAAATAAGTGTATTGGCGTTTTTAATAGTAAAATTGAAGACATCAGAATTAAAATTTTGAATAACTATTTGGAGGAGACATCCATGCAGTCTGCCCAGAGATGTAAAACGGAAGAATCAAAAAGGAGAATTTCATTAGAAGTTTGTGATATAATTACATCTGAGATCAAAAACAGGTTTGGCTTCAGTAATCATTTAGCAGTGTCTCAGTTATTTCACGCAGATGGATTTAAAGATTATAAAAAAAACTTTCCTCAAGATATGTTTAAATTAGTTAAAATGGAGTATCCAGTCATAAATCATTTGAAACTTAAAACTGAATTAGAAGTATTATACAGGGTGTTCCTCAATATGTACATACTCAAGGGGGTAATTCTTTGGCTTATTTCATGACTGAAAGTTTATATAAACATAAGTCCGCAAACGCTTCTTTACTGATCTACAGGGTGTTGATTTGAAGATTTTTTTGGCATTTTTACGAGATTATAACAAGTATTTAAAACACATATGCAGACATAAGTTACGATTTCAAATGCGATCTGTCAAAATTAATAACAACAACAGATTATTCAAATAAAACTGGAGCCTACTAGACCATTTTAAAAATTTTCAATTTTATCTAGGAATTACAGAAAATAGTTTTCTATTTTTTTTCTCGGTAACGGTCACATATACGGAAAAACTACAAGAGACCAAAAAGTTTCTAAATAAAACAGAAAATTCATACCGTATTTTAGAATCTACCAGCGGAGCATCGAAAAAAAGTTCAGGGGGGAGAAAAGGGGTATGACCCCTGAAAAAAAATCTCCCTGTAGATTCTCACAACCATTTGGCATGCCTAATGATGTAAGCCCTACAGCGTAACTTATATTCCAAATTTGAACTAAATATCTCAAAAGCTGCAGGAGCTCTAATGAAAAAAAAATAAAAATATTCAAATTTCAACACCCTGTAGATTAGTAAAGAAGCGTTTGCGGACCTATGTTTATATAAACTTTCAGTCATGAAATAAGCCAAAGAATTACCCTTGCGTATGTACATGATATTTAGGAACACCCTGTAGCCGAGATTTTTCCAATAGTGAAGGTGCAGTTGCTTTGTTACAGCTTTTTATTAATAATTTGTGCAATACTTTTTCTGAAAGTGTTAAACTGTTAAAAATCTTGTGTACCTACTCTCCCTATGACTACCGTCGAAAGTGAACGTTGTTTTTCCACCTTAAAAAGAATAAAGACATTTTTAAGAAATACCATGGGTCAGGAAAGGTTATCTTCTTTAGCTATGCTTACCATAGAAAGGGCATTAATAAAGAAGATAAAAGACTTTAATGAAAAAGTAATTGACCACTTTGCATCTCAAAAAGACCGGAGGATCGATTTAAATCACTTTAAAAGGTAGGTAATACAGTAAACTTTTCTAATTGACCTCCCTATCTCTTGACCCACGAACCACCACTGAATGTTACTACTGCTCCAATTATTTTGAGCTGTTCTTTTAGACCGTTTGCTTACAAAATAAATTCAAAATACTGTAGTGCAGCTCCATCTGTTATCTAGGAACTGAAATTTCAATCGTTTTCTCTCAATAAAAATAGATCTCAATAGAAGCGGGAACTAAGAGAATTAAAATACTCGATTTGAAAAATTAGTTCATCATGCAATCCATGCAACTTTGATCTGCAACCACAAATCATAAAATTGAGATATACTATTGCGGGATTAACGTTAATTGTTAATCAATATTAACATTTTCTTTTTGTAACATGTACCTGAATAGCATACTCTCCTGGAATAAAGCATTCTGATATAGATGACAAGCAAAAAGTCGTAATGTAACGTTTTCTTGTTACATTAATATCACATTATGGGCAAGAATAACATTATTGTTAATTTTACTAATCTATTTATTGCTATATATCAATGATATACACGACATATATTATACTTACATAAATATATCTATACAAAGATAGAGAATAATTTTTGAAAAACTATGCTCATTTCATATTTTTTCTTCTACGGAGTAGTCAAATCGTCTCGCTTTATGAACCAACAGTGATTACCCATCATGGCTGGATCCCGTAGTCCTTGATAACGAATTTCCATTGTCCTGATATCTTGATGAAATCTTTATCCTTGCTCGTCGCTTACCGCACCCAAATTGTCAGGAAAAAAATTTAAAAGAGAATGCAGAAAGTGAATTTTTAATGATATACAGCAACCAGCCGTTTGGTATGAATCTAAAAGCTTACTAGTTGCATGCCATTCTCATCCATCCTGTTTCTTAAAAATCCCCTGACTATGCTTACAAATGAGTTCAGGCTCTGAGTTTCTGTCTGTTGAGTGTTTCTTTGATATCTGCATCATCAGGCAATTTTCTAATTTGAGTACCAATAAAAATGCCTTCTTTAAGTATGGCTATACTTAATTGGGGAAAAAGTTCTCTTAAGTATTTAAATCCTTCACCTCCTTTATTCATAGCCTTCACAAAATTTTTCATCAGCCCAAGTTTAATATAAAGAGGTAGCAAAATACCATTTTTAGGGTCTACAAGGGGCACATATTCAACATTACTAGTTCCTGGTTCAAATTCTTTCCTTTCCGACGAAATTCTTTTCACATGATATTCCTTTACTGTACGACTATCCCACAAACAAAGAAAACAGCAATATTTTGTAAAGCCTCCTTGAAGCCCTACTAAAATGGCTATTACTTTTAAATCCCCACATATTTGCCATTTGTATTTGTTGTACTTAATTAATTTTATTTAAAATGGTGCATATACTGTCATAATCTTCTTTCATTGTTACTGATTGGTATAGCAGGGGCGTGCGGTGAGTTTTGATACAAGGGAAGCAGTTTGTGATATAGGGTGATGGGTAGTGCGAGGCCCCGAGCGAAGCGAGGCAAAATTTTTTTTAAGAAAAGGGGCGTGGCTTCCGTATACTCATTTTAAAGCAAATGTCGAAAGCCGCAAAGTTATGATATCTAGAAAAAAAGTACACTTGTATTACCGCCACTCCTCAATAAACATAAAACATAAAAACACCACAAAAATTAGACAACCCCCGATTCCAAAGCCGAAGCTGCACGGACGAGGGTTACACTTATGAAAAAAACGCAGACACACAACCATACCTACCGACATTGCCAGTGCCGGTGGCGGGGATCGAACCCGCAGTGAAATAGAGAGTTTCTTCAGTCACACTTGCCATCGTGCACTCTCTAGCCAACTATAAATCGAGCCGGCTAGTTAAGTAGTTAACATGCAGATACCTATCTATTTATAATGTAGTTTAATCCGCCTCTCCTTTTTTGCGAAGTCGGAAATAACTTCGTCGTAAAAGTTTGAATTTTGGGACATCTCCTTCACAAAGTCACTTTCTATTGTCAACAGGGACAATTTTGAAAGCCGCTCTTCACTGGTTGAATTTCTTGGAAAAGTTTTTCTTCTTTTTAAGGTCGAAAAACTGCGTTCAACCGAAGCACTAGTTGCAGGTATCGTCAATACTAACACACAATTTCAACACTTCAGAGTAGGCCTGATCCAAACTATTTTCTTTTATAAAGATAATCAGTTCGTTGGCGTTGTTTCTGACTAATATCTTCTGTAGCATAAATAATTGAAAGTTCCGATCGCTCTTTAAGAGCAAGAACTAAATTTAATCGATGTGCAAAACTATGTACAAATATTGCATTCTGAAAAGTCTCTTTTACTTTGGCCTGCAGGCACCCCAATTCACCAGCCATTACAGCGGCCCCATCATAACTTTGGGCGATAAGTTTAGCACCACACTGTAGATCATCGACTATCTGACAAACTATAGCATATAAAGCTGCGGCCGTTCTCTGCGTTGTTACGTCTAAAAATCCTAAAAAGCACTCTTGGACTTTCCCATTTGGATTTATGTAGCGTACTACAATTGACAACTGATTAATATTCGTAATATCGGTTGTTTCATCTAACATAATTGCAACAAAAGGAGCTTTTTTATTTTTTTGCTTGATCTTTTCTAAAACAATATTGCTTATCGACTGAATCAAATCATTTTGAATATGATTTGATGTACCACGAAATACCGTGTTCCAGATGGTTACTTAAAATTGTATCGTATTTTGCTAATAAATCAACTAAATTGATGAAATTGCCCCTATTAGCAACGCTCCGAGATTCAGTATGACCTCTAAAACTAAGGTCATTTTCGCCGAGAAAACAAACAATATCAATAAGTCTTTTTAACACTTCTCGATTTTTTTTTACAAGTTCATTATGCTTACGGTCACTTTCTTTCTACTGCTGATCTAATGAATGCTCAATTCGTGATTTTCCAAATGTATTTTCTTTTAGCACCGCTCGCAAATGAGTTTCACACTTACCATGCCTCTTTGTCACTTTGTGAATGTTGTTTAAATTTGAAAAGCCAGTTTTATTCCAAACACCTTTTTCATTTGTGAAAAGTACATATGGCCAACAAAACAATTTACACAAATTTTCACAACCCGTTAACCACTCATCAGCACTGTACATTTCAATATTAAAATACATGCATGATTTAATTTTCGTTTTTAAAAGTTTTAAATCAGGTGTTGGTCTCCCGTTTTTAATAATATACAGTTTATCTTGAAACGAATATGTTGAAAATCCCTTGTTCAACAAATTGCACACCACACAAACGCAAATAATATTTTCCACAGTGCTAGGACCAGCTTCCATATTGAATAAGCAATTCTAAAACTGCTTATACGCGCACTAATGTTCAACGTTTGTCGCCGCACCACAGGTTTAGAAACACCAAAAAAAATTGTTCACAATTTTTTGCCATTTTTAGCAATTTTCGAGGGTTTTTTACAATTTACTTAGATTTAAAACGGCTTATGGTCTAAATATACTTTAGATTCGTATTCAGCGGATCGAAATACATAAAAATTAGGCTTGGTTTAGATCCACAAAATTTTTTTTATTACAGAAACACCCAATTTTCCCTATTTTTTACGGTTTTTTTCAATTTACTCGATATTTGAGGGTGTACGGTCCAAACTGACTTCAAATTCGGATTCAGCGGGTCAAAATATATGTCGGGAGGTAGGTGGCGTCAAATGTACAAACAACTTTTTTTTTTTGTGTGCCGGTGTTATGCCAAACATTACGAACTGTGAAAATTAACCTATTAATATTAATTTTAATTTGAAATAAGTTATATTTTATAATATATTTATAATAAAAATGTTGACATTACACCATGTTTGTAGTTTATTGGTTTCCATTGCGACTTTAAATCCAAAGGGAATAAACGCTTGTTTTACTCCCTGTTTTGAGGCAGTAAGATACTGTTTTATTTCCGTCCATGCATATATGTATACTATAAGTAAGTAGTTATAGATAATTAATTAATTAATGATGAAGTAAGTTTATATTATTGTGCATTCTTAAAATATGAAAAATACCAAATAAGGAATGAGATGAAGTTATAGGTTAAGAAATTGGCGTATTATTTTAGCTCTAAGATACATTATTTGTGTTACATTTTTTTGTACCCTGTTCTTAAAATGTACAAATCCAACTATTTTCTATTTTTGATATTTATCATTTATCTAGTAATAAGCATTAATGGAATACATTAATTTTTATCATGTTTATTTTATGTATATGATTTATTTATATCCTGAGAACGATTGATCTTTCTTGGGGGAGGGAGTAGGCCTTAGGGGCCAAATTACAACTATTGCCTATGGGGCCAAATGAGGCCAGTCCAACCCTGTCCCATACTGATTTTATCGTTATTATTTGTTTATGCGTGTTTTTTATCTTTTATCGCAAGGTCTGTGGGTCATTTGCCATTGATCGACTAATTTCCTTTAATATAATTTCCAGTAAATCCAGTATGCATTGACGAGTCTGGGTTTTTAATCGGTACGTTTTATTTAGTATGATTTTCTTTCAAACACTAAATTTGGATATGATATGAATTAAAAATGTTTAAAAATTAACATGCTTAAGGGCCCCATTCACATTGAGATCTGTATCGATACATGTTGCAAGTATCGGTATCGCGATACAAATCTCTATATGTATTTGATTGACTCAGTATCGGTGTATCGGTATCAGCTGGTATCGCCGCCTGTTTCACTGTCGAGAAACTTCGATACCGCGCGAGTGCAACTGATACGAATATCTACTTATCGCAACGTGTATTTGTCTGTCTCTTGTATCGCGCTAGCATACATCAATATATTATTATTATTCTAATAATAATAGAAAGTGAAATAGGTAACGATGTCGGCAGACAGAGACTTTTGGGAAGACTTTTTAAATATTTACAAATTGTATCCGTGTTTGTGGAATTCTGCATCGAAGGAATACTCAAATAGACAGCTACGTAACCATTGCTTGGTCCATATTCTCTTTTTACGCCATTTTTCCTTTAAAGCTTCCGATAGTGCTACTGCAACTGCCACCATCACTGGTTGAGTTAACATTTCGGTTTCGCCTTTGAAATTGAAATGGAGTCTCATGATTCCGTTTCAGTGTGTATATCATGATTCCGTCTCAGTGTGTATGTGGTCCTTGATACTAGATACACATCTCAATGAGATTTGTATCGATACATGTATCGATACAGATCTCAATGTGAATGGGGCCCTTTATAGTTTATTTCAAACTAATTTACAACATAAAAACGCCGGCTTCTTTTAAGTCGGTAAAGGGATCAAAGAAGTCGACGTTTTTTATGGTTCAAATAAGTTTCAAATAAACTGTAAATACGTATATTTACCTCATCATGAAGCAGTCTGTTTAAAGTTTCCAATAAGTCGACTTCTTGAGCTAATTTTTCACCAGCTCGTGCAGATGTCAGTATGGATAAACATTCGCATGCTCTGGATACAATCTGTGTGTTTTGTCTATCCAATAATTTCAACTGAAGCAAAAAAGATTAGTTAGGTACTTCTTTGTTGACATGCATAGTTGCAGAGAATAATCACGCATTAACCACAAGAAGTGGGAAACAGAATATGATATTGTTAGATTGTTACATGCAAAATCAAACACTTTCACCAATTTAGCCAATAATGATGTTCGCTGGTTACTGTGTTGCAGTTATCATGATATGGTGTAAATTGGAAAAATATTCTCATCAACATCACTTTCTAAATTTTGCAAAATATGTAGAAATTCGTGTATCTGCCTATTTTGAGTTTTTTAAAACATGAAATTAGTGTATCTTACAAAAATGAAGAAGCCATCTTGGTCTATTGCTAGGTTCTTTCCACAGCCGTACATTAGCGACCTCAAGGTTTCTAAATGTATTTCAACAATTTCTGTTTCTTCTTCTAATAAGTTGCTCAAGAGGATGTGGATAAATCCAAATGAAACTAGTACATCAGCAGCTAAAACAACATAGCAGATAATTAGTAACAAGAATCTTACTCATTATATTTTTGTGAATTACATAGTGTAACTTTTATCGTAATAACTAATAAGTAAAGCTGGCCGAGGTCACCTGGCCGACAGAGCCGTCATATGACTCATATGTTTACATCATATCATAATACTTGAATAAGTACAATAAATAGAAATAAATTTTAACAATAATGTTACATCTTCTAAAAATTTGTATAAAACTCACCCTTTTAAGCAGATTTAATAATAATAATAATAATAATAATAATAATAATGTCTTTATTAAAGTAATTGTAAATATAATTTTACAATTAGCAATACAAGGCGAAGTCTAGCCACGGCTACTCCACTTAACCTTATCACTTATTATATAAATACATACATAAAAAAAAACAGAAATAAACAAGTGATACTGAATATAACAAATATACGAGGATAATATAAATCTAAATTAATACACCAACTAAACATGAGACCAAAGTTGAAACATAAGAGAACCATACAGTAGACGATAGGTTGTTCATTATGAAGATGTTCTTATTCGAACAGTTAAGATGTTAAAAAAAGATTTTTTACTTTTCTTCGAAAACTATTTACGGGTAGTGTTTTATGTTGATCATCAACAAAGTTATAAATTTTGACGGCGTTGTAGCAGAAAGATCTCTGAAATATGGTTGTTTGGAATTTAGGTAATGCCAATTTTTGACCATGTCTTACATTCACATTATGAAGGTTGTATCTAAAATTTAATTTATCACGGAGATACGATGGCGTGGAAGAGAGAAGCAGACGATGAACAAATATTGACATAGAATATTTGAACAGATTTTCAATATTGTGCCATTTAAGTTCTTTGATTCTGTTAGAAACATGGTCATACTTTCTTAAACGAAAGACATACCGACAACAACTGTTCTGAACTTTTTGCAGTCGATACAAATTTAGTTTGTCTAAGCATGGAATGTAACATATATTACAATAGTTTAATATTGGTAAAACTAGTGACTCACAAAGTTTTTTACGTAGTTTGTAGTTTATTAAGCTAATATTACAATAAAGTAATTTTAATGCAACATACGATTTTTTTATCAATTGCGTAACATGATCAGAGAAACGCATGCTCTCGTCGAATATTAAACCTAAATTTTTTACCTTACTCATTATTTTCAAAGGTTCATTATTTATGTTCAGGATCAAATTTGATTTTACGAAGGCCCTAACTTTTTTTTGAGAAAAGCAAATAACCGAGCATTTAGATGGATTAAGCTTTAAATTATTTCCTTTTGAATAGTTTGTAATAGAACGTAGATCTGCATTTATGTTATTACAAGCTGTATTGATAGACTTGGGATCAAATGAGTAGAGAAGTTGGGTGTCGTCAGCATACCCTTGCATTTTTGTTGAATTGACACATTTAAATAAATCTGCTGTATATAGTAAAAAGAGAACTGGACCCAACACTGATCCTTGAGGAACACCAGATGTGATGGTGGAAATGTTTGAAAAAGAATCCCCAAGAACCACTCTTTGAGTCCGAGAATTTAAATATGTCCTAAAGAAATTAGCTGAAATGTTGTCAAATCCATAATATTTTAATTTAGCACAAAGGAGGCTATGATCCAAAGTGTCAAAGGCTTTAGAGAAATCTAATAAAACAAGTGCCGAGGCTTTACCTTTATCCAATGATTTAAAAATGTCATCACAAATATTTAGTAACACAGAGGTAGTGCTATGACCTTTTCTAAAACCCGACTGTAAATGAGAGATAATATTATTTTTTGACGCATAGTCGTATATTTGAGGCTGAATAAATTTTTCTAGAACTTTTGCCATTGCAGGTATTATGCTTATTGGTCTTAGATCAGAATAATTTTCAGGACTATTTGTTTTTGGTAGAGGTTTTACTAACGATAGCTTCCACTGGTCTGGAAAATAGCCAATTTCTAAACAACAATTAATGATGTGTGTAATATGTACCGCAATTACGGATGTGCAATATTGTAGCATCTTGGCGCTAATATTATCACAACCTTGAGCATTTGAATGAAGTTCCAGAATGATATGTTTTATTTCATCAATTGTAGCAAATTTAAAAGAAAAAGTTAAGTCATTATCAAATTTTTTGTTTTCAAAACAAGACACAGCATTTGCACAGTTATTTGGAGGACTATATACAGATGTGAAATAATCATTTATGGCTTCGGGATTTTTTAATGTCTGCGGTATATCAAAATTCTGTTTGGGTTTTATATTCAAATTTTTTAAGGCTTTCCAAAGATCTTTTTTATTATTACTTTCTTGATTTTGTGATAAATAGGCTGCCTTTTCACGTCGAATGGAAGAAACAATTAAATTTCTAAATTGCTTATATATGTTACGATCATGCGGACTGTTCGATTTTTTATATTTGCTTAATAATTTATCGCGTTCTACCATCATTTGTTTTATACCATTTGTAAGCCAAGGTGCATATGGTTTTGTTATACGAGATGTTATAAACGGTGCGTGTTTATTAAATAACAATATAATATTATCAGTTAGATAACATATTTTATCATCTATATTATTTAAATAAAAGATATCATCCCAGGGAATACTTTTTAAATCCACCAAAAAGTGTTCTAATGAAAAATGACTGAAATTTCTATATGTTAGCATTATAGTTTTGTTTCTTGGAACCGTACATTTTATGTCGCAATAGATGGCATTGTGATCCGAAATAAGGTCTGCATTTAGAATTCCAGCATTTATATACATTGCGGGTTGATTAAAGTAGATAACATCTATTATTTTTTCAGAAGTGTTCGTAATTCTGGTTGAATCATTAATTAGCTGAGTGAAATCGTAAGCAGAAAAGCATTCTAAAACAGGATTATCATAATAATGATCGACATTTACATCTCCTAAAATAATTATATTGTCATATTGAGTTGTAGCATGTGACAGAATATCATCGAAATGTTTTATAGACGCAGTTAAATTATTTGCAGGCACTCTGTAAATAACTCCAACGAGTAAGTTAAGCTTACCGATTCTTACATTTAAAAATAAATATTCTAAACCATCTATACTAACAAAATCATTTAAAACTTCATTTGCTGAAAATAAATCGTTTACATAAATGCCTACTCCCCCTCCCCTGCCAACACGATCTTTCCTAAAAAAACGAAAGCTGGGAACATAAATAATATCGGAAGAGATGTTATCATTCAACCATGTTTCCGTAACACAAAATAAGGAAAATTTATTTTCAATTAATAAGTTACAAAAAGCATCAAATCCCGTAAATAGTGAACGAGCATTTAAGTGACCTATTCTAAGCGAGTTGTTCATAATTAATCTTAGCTCTTAATTGATCTATTTTAATCTTACGATAATTACACAACGGATCGTCCACAGTATGGTCTACTAACAAATTGGTTTTGAATTTGATATTATATTCTTTACAATTTACACAAGATGAAGTTTCAGACACGCAATCACGTTTTTCATGGGATCCGGAACATTTTGGACAAACTGGTGAATCAGCACGGCAAATGTTTTTTATGTGACCATACTTATTACACTTGTAACAGCGACGAAGACTAAAGTGTTCCTTAACAGGACATCTTCTCCAACCAATATATAGAGCTTCTTTTTTCATAGCTAAGGTGAATACTGACGATGACAATTCTAATACAATATTAAACAAGTTATTAAACTTCAATTTGGTAACCAGCTTAATGTCATTTTCGGTGCAGTTGAGATTGTTATCAGAAATAATATTTTTTATAAGGTCTGGATCAGTGACAGAGTTAGGTTCCACACTGTATACTATTACTCGTGGATTAAATTTTTTTTCTTCGCTTATATTATAAACATTGCCTATAGTTTGAGTTAAACGATCTCTTAATTTATTTAAAGAAGCGTTATCACCACATTTAATGAGCATCCCATCTTTAATTAGTCTTGTACTAATTACATTGGCGTTTATTTGGCTAGGATTTATTTTAGATTTGATATCGTTTTCAACTTGAATATTCGAAATAGCGTTATCAGTTGATTTGACAAATAAAACAGGTGATGCTTTTTTTAGATGTTCATTTTTTCTTACAACATTGCTATAAGAAATGCTAGGCTTATCGTATGATACAGAATTAATCGTACTTACAATGTTTTGTTCTCTATCGGACAACCTTGCTTTTTGTAAGGCCACAATATATTCCAGGTCATCTACTCTTTTAATTAATAATTCTTTCTCACGAAGAAGACAATTGTTTTCACTTTGTAAAAGTAACTTAGAATCAGTACTGCTACCTTCACCACTACACTGTCCGCTAGCACCGGAAAAAACGTCATTATTTATTTTATCACAACAACACCTGCACATCCAATCTTTTTTAATCACTTTTACTACTTTTGCCACAGCTTCAAAACATAATGTATGTATAACTATGTCACATTCACTATTATTACATCTGATACCACCTCTAGAAACTTTATTATTACAAATACTGCAATTTTTGCCCTTTTTCTCAGCAGACTCGGAATCATCGTCCGCCTTAGTCGGCATCGTGAGAGCAATTTATGAAGTAGTTTGGTTGTCGTCATCACAAAGTGGGGAAGATCTATAGTATAGTATAGCACCAGGTATGTTTCTACAGCTGTCTCCGTCAGCGATGTTCGCTTTGGTGAAAAAATATGTTTGTATTTTGAAAATGACCGTTCGACATCTACGGATGTAATACAGGCATAAGTAAAACAATCTGTGAACTCACTTAACGAAGTTGTAGATGCACCATCACACATTTGTCTTAATTTGCTAAAATCAGGATCTTTCTGTAATACACTCTCGAATTTTTCACTAACACGATTATTTTTTGCGTCATTTATAGCCTGTAGCTGTGTATTTACGTCGTCCACTATTTGCAGCGATTCCACTAACGACAACGAACTATTTTGCAATTTTTCTATTGCGTCGTGTAGTCCTCTATAATTGCTATTAATAGTTTTTAAATCTGTTTCAAGGGAAACGTCTTGAAAGCTTGTCTGGCTTTCCCTAATAGCTGCAGCCTCCTTAGGGTTGAACTGTAGTATCACAGCTTTTATTTGTTGAAAATATTCAGCATAATAAATAGCCGCTTTCAACCACGTTCCCCAACGTGTAAGAATCGGCTCTGGTGGTTCAGGGATACCAGGACACTGTCTGTGAAATGCTCGAAGCCGCTTAGGAGATTTGAGAAATACTTTTTTTATATTTGCTATTAATGCATCTACCTCTGGAAAACATTTTCGAATCGTTTCTGCCACAAGATGTAACGCATGCACTTTACACGTAACATGTAAAAACTTACAATTGTCTCTTTGAAGAGAACGGTCTACCACGTACATTGTCGCGGCACCATCAGTCACAAACATCAATACTTGACTTGTTGAAAGTTCAAATTTTTCGAATGCCTCCAACATCACACGCGTAATTATTTCGCCAGTACACGCAGTTAGTCTTTTACTAGCCAGTAAAAGTGGAAATGTTGGTTTAAGAGGGTCCAGTACATGCACTATAATATTTAAAATAGAATTTTTTTTACAATCTGTCGTCTCGTCAATACATAACCAGAGCCGTGTATTTTTTAATCCACATTTAATCCTATTTACAATGTCTTCACGAACAGCTGGAATATATCTACGTATGTACGACTTGGTAAGTTCACCTGGGGATTGTATTTATTCCAAAACTCCCGAAATGGTTGTTTATCCAGTATGTGTAGCGGAATATTACAGGCTATTAACATTAACAATAAATCAAACATAAACTGAGTTGTCAAAGGCATGCCATTTTTCTTATTTTGATGTTTCACGGTATTGATATGACGACGACAATCTGTTTTGTGCCAGCACATTAAGTCTTGATTGCAAACTTTACAAATTATTTTGCATCCGTCATAGAATAAATCCGGAAATTCACCGATATTATTCACTGTGTCCGCGTACGGTCGTTTTTTACCATTTGGCGCGTTTGACATGTATAATTTATAGGTACAACCTCACGCATTAACCTTTCAAATAAGACTGCAGCGTAAATCACTTCTAAATCGGCACGTGTGACGCCAGCGCAAGACCGTGGCTGTACTCAAGCCACCTCGGCCAGCTTTACTAATAAGTAATGCAGAAGAAAATTAAAATAAGGATAACAGGTCAGTCATCACGAAATTGATGACGAAGATACAAAATTTATTTCATATAGTATCCACACTACAAATTTTCATATGTATATATACTGTTTTAAAAAGGGCTTTTTTGTGTGTTGAAATGATTTTTAAATCTTGACACGCGTATATAATTTATAAATTCACTCTAGCTATTGAAGCACATCATTTCACCACCAAAGGCCAATTTTTAAAAACAAAATGTGGAAAACTATATAATAATAATTAAAGCACTGTCGCTTCTGTTTGCAGCAAATTGGTAATATTTTCGAGCATTTGTTGTAAATAAAATATACCTACAGATTTAATCTACAAATAGTAATAAATACTAAAAGTGATACCCAAATAAAATAAGGTACCAAAGTCTTAATCCTCTTCACCTTATTTAATTGAAGATTAAATAAAATTGTCACACACACTTCTTGATGATTTATAAATTTGTATCATATAAAGAGAAGTGATTAAGCCTTAATTGCGACTGCCCACTAGTAAGTAGTAAAGGATTTTTTTACCAAATAAATGGAAAACCTTCTTGGGTCCGTGCCGCGTATACGTATACCATTTGCAGACCGGTTTTTGGTTATTGCCTTCGTCAGTGCGAGGTAGGTGCACGCAATGTCAACAGGAGAATCTCAGAATCTTAAGTCTCTATGTGACAGTAAATTAATACTGTCGTCTGGTACCAGGTTACAACCCCCTTCCTTCGATGGTCAAGGTTCATGGTCAACTTATAAGAGATAGTTCGAGGCAGCTACATGTTCAAATAACTAGAACGATGAGGAAAATGCAACAGCGTTGGTATTAGCACTAAGGGGCCAGGCATTAGACCTGCTCCAAACAATTTCCGCCGCACAGCAACAAAACTTTAGCATTCTGGAAGCAGCGTTAGAACGAAAATATGGCGACAAACATCTTGCCTAAGTATATCAGGCTCAGTTAAAATCACGTAGAAAACGGGGTGGAGAAAGCATCCAGGAGTTCGAGGCTGCTGTAGCGAGATTAATCTATCTACAAAAAATAGAGTTTCAACAACAATTAGCAGTTCGAGCGTTTATTGATGGAGTAAGGGACCAGGCAGTTAGGCGGATTGTTAAATTAGTGAAGTAGTGAGGCTCTAGTACATGCACTTGAGATTGAGGCTGTCTATGAAGATAATACACAATCAAACCAGAGAGTACGAACTGTGGTTGTGGAAGAGACCCCGTCAGATAAAACCATGCAGGTAGTATTAACCGAGATACAAAAAGTGATCGCACAACTATTGACAAAGATGAATTCCCTGACGAGACAAGAACAAAATAGCGGTAGGCCGAATGGAGGTATCCGCTGTTATAAGTGTGGCAAATTGGGCCATATTAAGAGGAACTGTTGTGAGCTTAACATTCAAGATGTCCGAAGTACAAAAGATCATACAACTACTGATAAACTCGAATCTCCAGCCGTAACAAGAGTAGTACAGTGAGCCATATGCAGAGTAACTGTCGTCAGCGCAGCCCGGAAAGGGTAAATGTCGCAGTAATGGAGAACCTGCAGGAAAACTGGCGGGCTGGTACCTCGGAGACTATGCTGGTTAATAAAAAAGCAGATGGCCTTTCCAAAAGACCATGCCAGAAAGACAGCAAGCCTTGTCACCGTTAGGAGAAACAGTAAGAGGTACAAAGAGTAAATACCGTTAAGATTGATTGCCCGGATGATTGGACAAAGGAGTCGTTAAAGGAAGCGCAGTTAAACGATAAGGAAACTGGTCCTATTCTGAAATGGAAGGAAAGAGGAACCCGACCCAACTGGAAGTACATTTCAGATAAATCAGTGGAACTGAATGAAGGCTTTAAGCGCACAATGGGACTCCCTTAGAGGATGGACTGCTGAGAAAGCGTGGAAAAGAAAGTTACTTTGAAATTGGTAATCCCCAGGTAACACGTAGCAAAAGTACTTCAGCAAGTACATAATGGAATGTCTGGCGAACATTTTAGCATCAACAAAACCTTGACAAAAATAAGAGAACGGTTCTACTGAGTAAACAGTCGTCAAGATGTGGAGGCTTGGTGCCGCCAATGTGAAGTTTGCGCGGCAAGAATGGGGCCACAAACAAGAAGTAATGGAAATATAACGTCGAGGCTCCTTTTGGGAAAATTGCAATAGCAAGTAACCGTATGAAGACTCGTTATGATCATAAGTTTAATTCAGGAGGGTACCAGGCGGGAGATCTGGTTTGGCTATATAACCCAGAACGAAAGAAAGGCAAGTCCCCAAAGTTCACTCGCCTTAAGAAGGACTATACACTGCCGTCACCAGACTAAACAATGTCGTATACCGAATTCAGCAAAGTTCAAAATCAAAAATGAAGGTGGTGCATATACAGAGACTAGCTAAGTATGCAGGGAACACGAATTGCTTGATCGGGACGTTCAGACTTATGGAGGGTGCAATGTTACGCCACTGGACTGTGTAGACTGGTTAGATGAGACTGGAACTGTGCGAAAACGGCCGGGAATGTTCTGGAATGTTCTAGACCGTGTGAATGGATGTATAAATAAGACGCATTGTAGGCTGCGACCTCTAACCCTGGTGGGCTAAATTATATACTGAATGAGATTTACGGGAAACAACTACTCAGCGGACAAAATACCTGTGAACTGCGTTGAATTAAACCTGCAAGTCTTGTTTGGTAGCTAAGATGATTTGTCAATTCCTCACTAGACGTAGACCGGTTTATGTCCTGTATCTTATTCAGCAAAAAAGTTGAGATAATTTCCCGTTAAACCAGAAGTAAAAAATATGTATGCGATATCCATTTACAATCAGTAGAATGTAATATAGAGCGTTTTAGACGACCGTGTAAGGAAAGATATATAGGTACTCACTTTTCCAAAATCTAGCAATCATTTCTAACATAGCTGCCACGTGTATTCTGATTTCTCGAAATTCATCTTCCACACATATAGTTATATTTTCTAGTAGGTTCTTATTGGAAACGATCGCCTCTTTTCCTTCAGCTAATCTAGCAATTATTTCTAGAGCTTTTGCAGTTCTCTCACGAATAGCAGGTACGTCGTGGACTATCAGATCAACCATTCTACATAATGGAACATGCGGAATATTCAATGGAAATAAAATGATAATTTATTCAAAGAAGGATATACAATGCAAGTTGAAAATCTGGCGTAAAGTAATATTGTATTCACTGACTTGAAGAATTGTTTTAATATAATCGCCCGTAAAATATTGTGACTTTCGCCTCGTTTTTCAAAATAGTAAAATGTGAAAACGTTAAAAATTAAATGTGGCTGCCCGAGGAGAAAAAATAATAAATTTTATTTGTTATAAAACTACTGCAAGTGATACTACTTACCTATCAACGATGTTAAGATTGACTGCTTCATATCCTCTCTCTGGATCGTGAGCTAAATCGCTGATACTCTCGATAGCTGCCAGAACTGTTTCCAAATTTTTATCGTGGAGCTCTCGTCTCTACGATAATAACGTCAATTGTAATTATTGAACATTCTGCATTCTCATCATTTTGTTTTGCAGAAAACGTATTACTTTGAAGTAGGTCACGATATTTGTAATGCCCTACTTTCTTTATTTTACTTTCATGAAATACAGTTAAAAGAATATACAAATATCTCCTTGTAATTCTTTATGGTATATTCGTCTTTATGTTGTAAATTATTTATGCTTATTCCATGTCTATGCTGATGTGACTTTTTTCTTTGTTGCGATTTTTGTACCACATGAAAAACTATTCTAATGTAAACTGTTCAACATTTGAAATGTAAATTTGGAAAATATTGTTCAAATTCAAAACCTCGATTCGTTGTGTTCATTTCTTTCGTCATGATACAAATAAAGTAACAAGTGTGTACATTAAAAAAAAAAAAACAAATTACTCCAGTTTGAAGAAACAATTTTCTTCTGTGAGCCAAAACTTGAGGATTAATGTATTTCCTTGAAACAGTTTCGGAATTTTGTCAGTTATTGCATTAGTTGCCGAAATACACTTTAGTTTCAAGAAAGTTTTGACACCTCAATTTTTTTAATACTCGTATGGAAGTAACCTGTGGAATAATTTCCCATTATTCCAAAATACATCCGACATTTTTGCCAAATTCACAATTTTATACTATCCGCGATATACACAGAGAAAAATAGCCCAAATAAACTTTTTATTTGACACTTTCTTATTAGCAGGAAATGTTTGTTTTTTTGAGTAATAATGAAGTCCACTAATAATGCCAAATAAAGAATTTCATTTACCACAAGTTTTCTAGTACAAATAACAGTGATATTATGATTAAAACAAATGTATTAATGGTTAAGAGATGATTATTAATGACAAATATACATTTCTCTTTATTCCATTTTATTAATTACTAATAATAACGGAGGTTGTGGGATTAACATATTGATTTTTAAAGCAAATAGTCAGTACCTAAGCGCAAATTACTAATTTATTAGAATTCAAAATTCGTTGATATTCGTGTGGTTACGTCGTGACCGAAAAGCGTTTCCCGCTATACTTGCTGAGGTAGTAGGGATTACGCGTCGGTCCTCGACTCCTCATTTTACTCCGATGTTCGGTGCAATGCTGTGTTGTATGGCGTAGTCAGAATAAATAACTTAGTTAAGGGTTGTGGTCTTCTTGTGCGGTGCGCGATTAAATCATAAATAGTGTATGCCTGTTTAGAATTTAGATTAGATGTCATTAAATAATCTATTGAAATAGTATCTCACTATTAATTTTTAAAGTAGGTATAGAAATTACAAAAATGGCGTTTACATGAACGCATGCCGGCTGACCTAAAATTGTATATCATATACTACCTGACGTTACGGCACTTCAGTGCGATCCTGAATATTTCAAATAAAAGTTGTAGTAAATCGAATGAGCTAGCTCTCTTAAAACCCCTGCAAAGAATATACAGGTTGTCTAATAAAAGCAGGACAAACCGTTACATTTTTGAAATCTGTCTTTTTGTGATGTCACATATATGTATATGTTGTATCTTATCATTTACTGTTTTTTGTTTATTTTTCTAACGTATAGAATGATTTTTATTTTTAAAAATACGTATTTTTTATTAAATGCTGTTTTTATTTGCTACAATATATCCTGTTTCACTAAAAAATAATATTTTTCTTTTAAATAAACAATATGTTTATAATTAATAATAAATCTACTTGTCATGACTAACGAATATATTAAACAGTAAACATTAAAAAATAGTACCAATATTTCTATATAATTGCTGCTACTAAATTGGGCATTAATGGCTGTTATCCAATTACATTAATTACGAAAACACAGTATTTTTAGTGTTACTGGTTTACTTATTTAACAGAAATAAAAAATGTAGTATATACAATTATATCACTAATAACTTGAATATTAAAGACAAATGTTTAGTTCATTATTCGTTAATATTTTGTTGATCAAACAGTTTATTTGCCAGTAATATCCAATTTTGATCACGCTTTGTATATTTGTCTCAAATATACATTATCAAAAACCTGTTTTTATTAACCGCTGATAGATTTGATGCTTGTCCCATATTTAGCTAAATTTTTTATTAAGGAGCTATAAATATATATTTACCAGCAATAAACATTTTTCTCTGTGTAGCTGCAGTGTCTTCTGCCGAACACCTATTCAACGGGATTTATGTGTGAAAATCTGACCGGCCATTCCATTCTCTCAATATTGTGTTCCCACAAAAATACGGCTACAACGCGTGGAATTCTGTGCGGAAGGAACAACATCTCTTACACTCCCATCTCTATATCTAATATCATTCATACTATCGCCTATCAACACCACCAACATAATCCGACCATCCACCATTGTTCTTCCACATACAGAGGTAGTACTACCTTCTCTAAACACTCGCCTACTATTCCTACATGAACGTGACAGTAAATATCTGCTGCAAAAACGTCTTCTGCAACCTATTTACAGTACGAACAAAAACTTTGTTTTGATCGCAAATGCGAAGCATTTAAAAATATTTTAGCCCTGACTATAAGGTCTTACCAATGCGGGTTCCAATTCCGACACCGAATTGATATTGATTGGATTTGGCTTGATCTGATTTGAATCTGTTTTGATTTAATTTGAATCTGAATTGTTTGAATCTGATTCGTTTCATTTGCGAGTTGATTATTCAAACGAGAGTACTTGTGAAATTTATTAAAATTTGCAGTTAGTTCCCTGTACATTTCTTCTAATAATAAACAAAATGCACACAAAGGTTTGATGCCAACGACACGAGATTCTAAAAACTCAAAGCAGGTACATGATTCGGAAGTTATAAGGTTTTGAATTTGATTAACATTTTCGATTTTACGTTTTTAGAAGGGTTATGTAAGTGGTGAACAATTCGAACATAGAACAAGACATTTAAAAGTATGCCACAAAACAACTTTAGACACTCCTTACGCTTATTATTCCTTAAAATGCTGTATATGAAACGTACCAATATAGGCATAGTATGAAACCACAGGTGGTCTGTGTATGAAACGTACCAATATAGGCATCGCACACCTTCCAAAGCCCAAAGACCTTCTCGTGACGTCCACATGTTGCACGGGAATAGACGGTTGTTCCGATGTTAAGCGATTAAATGGAGGCTCCAAGTCGTACACATCATTTCCGCTAAAATCTCTGGCTATATTTAACATACCTCTTTGCACGCAACGGTTTATAAGTCTGGGATTAATTTCCTCAAATTTCGAATGAAGGTACGAATTCTTATGTATGGAAAACATGTTAGAAGAAAATATAAAAAGTATATTTGAATGTATCTTCACTTTTACTAATGTCAATGTCAATGCTATGGTAACAACATTTTTAAATATACGAGGTTAAGAATCTGTTGCAGTTCTGTGCAAATTGAACAAAACCAAAATTATTTTTCATTTTTAAGTTAGGGCCCAAATATTGTTGAATCGTGGTATAGTGTATCATAATCAAAAATTACCAGAAAAGGAAAGATACATTTTTCTACCTATTTCCTCACACAGATGTTATAATTATATTTATTGTTTCAATGCACTTTTAATTGTACTAATTCGATTTCTAATAGTTTCTTAGTACTCCGATTTTCCAAACAACTATAGCTAGCATCACAGCAATTGTTTTCACTGCATTCCTTTCGAGTGTCAGTGGGCGAACTATACTTTACAATATATGATACCTGTGGAGGATGTGCTCATAGAGTCGGAGAAATATTGAATAAATTAAAAGTATTCTAAAAATATAATAGTTTTTTAAAACTGTAGTCGTGCTCATTTGTTTCTGTGTTTTTTAATTCCACAAAAGAGCACTCTTCGCGCTATGGTTTCAGATTTTCTTTCATAGCATTGCTCAAACTGATTGCTTCAAACATTTTATGTTCTATGGATAGAGTAGCCTAGGGCTTATAGTCTTTCTTGACTCATGGAGGATCATAGACAGTCCTAAGCTGCTCGTTCGTCGAAACAAAGTAGGCGCAATAGACATGAAAATTCTTATTTACTATTAAGTAATAAAAGCACCGGTCGATACCGCCGGGTACCGATTAAAAGAATAAACTAATGGACACGTACAGAGGGTAGACAATAAAATAATTCTCTTCCCAGCTAGCACCTAAGCTGACGTCAATTCTGATTTTGCCTTGACTCAGGCTCGCATCCGCAAGGCTCCATCACGCTAGATGTAGGTCTGACTTGCAGACTGAATTTTACATGTCGCCACTCTAACAAGTTGGAAAATGCAGGCATGCAATTTGGAAAGTCTCAGTTTCTTTCGTTGCCATAATGGTTTGTTCCGCAAGTTTGCAAGCCCTGCTCAGTGGGAACTAGGAAGCCTGATGCAACCCTTAAAGGTTTGCATTTGCAGTACTATTTGGGTCCTATAGAGCATCAGCGGCACATGACCTTATGGGCGTGGCTAACTTGCTTGGGGTAAAACAAAGCAGAGGTCATAACCTCAAATATTATTTAGTCACATATAATAGTTTGGTCAGTGGTTGTAATATTTTATCGTGGACGTATTTCTGTGTGTGCTGTGTAAGAATATTTGGTTTTGATCATCATTACACTTTACACAATGAAAGTGCTGCCAGATATACACAAAAAATTGCGTTATATGGTGTAGATCCATACATTTAAGTAATGTAGTAGTAATATCGAACATTTCCCGAAAACGATATATCCAGATATTGTTAATTATCTATTATCTTATTATTATGTTTAGTATTTCGTAAAAAACAGATTTAATTAACTTTCTTTGATTTAGCTGTTGATATCGCTGTTAATAGTGTAAGTTATTATTTACCAGAAATAAAATGTTTCAAGCATATATAATATTCAATTTTTGACCCTGTTAGATCTTCCCTTTTTAAAACATTTAACCAAGCCTTTCGGTCTATTACATTACAATTATCAAATACTGATGGAAGTCTATAAAAAAGTTATTAAATAAATACAATGGTATTTTTTATATTATATTATAAGGAACTGAAGTAAGGTTTTGATTTGTTATTTGTTTATCCTCTAGGCAACGACCTTGACAAATGTGACGTCATGTGCAGATGCTCTATTGGGTACATTGAACAAGTGTGACTCTCCCATATAAACAAAGAGTATACGCTTTCTTGACAATGAAATCAAATGCCAATGCAAATACAATGCAGCAATGCTAACAATTACAAATATTTTTATATTACACATTTTACAGGAAAATAGTTTTTTTAATTTACAAAGAGACAAATATTTTCTAGTATTCACTGTGAGGGAAAGTTAAGATGCAGTTCTAAAAAATGTTGCTCCGCCCCCATGGAAATTATGAAGGCGGCACCCATGAATTTGAATGATTTATTTACATAGTTCGTATCATAAGTTAGTATAGTGTTCTGATATCCAATTTTACACCTACTTAAGAAACACCATGTAAATAAAAAATTGCATGAAATTGTAAAATAACTGTTGTTCTCTTCATTTTATATCGGTAACCAGAATGTAAACAATTATAGTATTTTATTTGCATCGATGGTCAGTTCACTTGATCACATTTGATCTAGTTAGAAGTGACCTGCACGAGTCGCAAATAAAACTACAGCAGTTTTGGATGTCGGGCGCGCATGCGTATTTGAGAGGCACACGTTTATTTTATATGTTTATGCATATGTGCATATGTTATATGGGTTTTACGTAGGTTCTTATAAAAAGTCCTGAAAAAATAACCAACTTGTCATTTTCCTTTTTCCTTTCCTAAGACCTCGATTAATTTTATATTATGAAATATAGTAATTGCCAAACCGATAATTTTTTAATAAAAATATGCAAATTTATTGTTCGACATTCAAAACCTGATTATACGGTCAACAGTTTGCCGCTTTTCTTATCCCACTACATTACTGATCTAAAGATCACATGTGATTCTTTCATCCGGGGTGGAGCAGCATCGGCAAGGGGGGAACTGACTTGGTCACTTTAGATTTCAGATCAGTTGTAAGTAAAACATGTAAATGGCTGACCTAATTGATCTAGATCAGAAGTTACCTGATCCACTGTGCAAATAAAATACTACTATTGTCACTTATTGCTACTTTCAAATTTTACAAATTCTCGAAGCAATAAGATATTTACGGAATTTTCCTCCGAACTCAGTAAAAAAAATACCTGTACTGTTTTTTAAATCGATCGCAAACTTCTTTATTCTATTTTTCATTTACAATTATTCTAGACCCCCTTTACGAAATCATACCCCGCCACTGGCTTGGATAGAATGTAAAAGGAAAGTTCCACCATATAAAATCTGGCGTCTATTTAACTACATTTACCCATTTGACTTCCTCATTTTATGCTTCTTAAAAAATAAACATATCTAAAATTATAAATTTAGAATGAAATAATAATAAACATCTCTCTGGCTTTGCTCTTTTCCCAGTACATGGCCAGAACAAATACATATATTTATCTAATCTAACTATAATTTATAATAATTTTCTACGATAACGATTTACCAAATACCATGTATAAATAAACAAACTGTTATTAATTATTATGATTTCCTCAATAAAAAAAGAACTGATTGTGATTATTAACAGAGAAGAAACCGAACAATCGCAATAATAATGAGTTGATTCTAGATTAGAAATAGAGCATGCGTGCTTTAGATTCATTCTACGATGTGCAGATACTCGTGTATCCATTGTCAACATTTGCACCAGAAAACACAGTTGTAAACAGTTCACAGCTGATTTTGACAGTATAACATTCAAATACGTTTCAGTGTTTTTGAATGTGCACTTTGTATCGTGACAAGTTTGTATCTAATTTCATTGTAGTAGTGGTTTCTAAATTATTGACCTTAACCTTGAATTGAATTCCGAAAAACAAAGACATGACTTCAGTTGCAAAAGTGGTAAGTTAGCATCACAAAGGATTTTTTTTCACTTTTTTTTCTGTTAATAAACGTAATGTGATTGATTATCTGGCGCGTGTAAGTGATTTTTTTTAAGACATTAGTTCTAACATATAAATTACATTGATTTTTCTATTATTTCTTCCGTGCAACGTGACGGTTATATTATAAATAAGTAAAGGTTTTATTAATATTTATAAGCCGCTTAGGCCGTATTTTATTTATTTTTAACAAGCCGTTTTTCATTTCTGTTCTATAATAGACTGAATATATTAAACAATATTAAAAATGGAATTATAAGAAAGCAATAGTTGTGAATTTTTTTTTTTCGTTTAAAAAAATATACAGTACAGGATGTTTAGGTGTTAACAAGCAGCAATGTGTAAAAAATATATTAAGCAAAAAAAATCGTTATGACTTAAAGCATTGTGCTCTAAACTTATTCGTTTTGGAGATGCAGGATGTTGAGGTTTCTAAAAAAAAATGTTTTTTAATATTTCAGAAACTGAAAAAATACTAGGATGGAACTTATTGTAGTTCTTTTGTTAATTACTTTCTACAAAAATGTCAATTTTTATGTTGAAAGCTTTGCCAGTGGCATAGTTACGGGGTGAACTTTAAGCTTTTTAATAAAATAAATCATACGCCGCTGTTGTATGGAAAAATTTTACCATTTGAGAGGAAAAAAGTATTGGCATTCAGAGCTAGGTGTTTGAGAAAAATATACCTTGGATACACTTACGGCCGATATTATCAACATTTTAAACGGACCTTTAACTTGGAGAGTTCTAATGACAGGAAAATGTATTGCCAGCTATGAGGGCTACCGTTTTTAGACTCACCAGTTGGAGGCCACTGGCCGAGTAAGGTCATGTCAAAAGTTATTGTTAGGCGCGGGAAAAGTTTATAGGTTTTATTATAATTATTTCGTACACCAGTAAATAAAAAAACTTGTTAATTATGCCTCAGTGTTGTGCAGTTCCATTTTGTTCGGAAAGGAAAGGCGACTCATCTAAAACAGTGGTTGAATGTGATAACTTTACTCCTTCGAAACATTCGTGTGTTTGTAAGAAACATTTTAATCCTGACGATTTTGCACTACCAAAGGAGTCAACTACAGAAAATCATGAGTAATAATCATGTACATTCGTTGTTTTCATCATGCTCATTCTTGATATAACCTAACTTAAATGACATTAGACACCTCTGATAAGTACAATGATTTCCCTACTGAGCAAGGAAATTACTACTTTCCTCTTCTGCCATCATTGTGTTAAATGTTTTTCAGCTAATTTTTATTAAAATTACTAATAGAGAGATAATTTCTCAAAGTATCTTATTGTCAGTATGTTGTATCTAGAATTATTAGACAATACACAAATATAAATTGAGTTTATTCGAGTGGTTTAATAAATAATGTGTGGAAATTACATTTTACAAGAAAAAAATAATGTTCGAAATTCTGGTGACATGTTCAGAATGCAGGTAAAAATTGAAAACTAAAAAAGTTCCCACCCCTAAAAGGGGAGCTTCACCCCCTACCCCTCATAAAAGTAAATATTTGCGGTTTGTGGACTTTCTTAGCAAAACGAAAATATCTGATGTGGCCAGCACATAACTTTCTTATACTAGTATATATCATCCTGATCAAAAAAATCATTCTATTTAATTCTTCACTTACCTCTATTAAATTTTAATTGCGTACCTGGAAATGTTTCATTAAAATTTTTAAATAATTAATTATCAGCGTCCTTCCATACTATCAATAGTAGTTCATGTCATATATTTTAATAATTTCTTATTGACATATTGAAATTTTTGTAACTAAATTAGACATTTCAAATGTCAGACTGCTAAATATATCTAAACCCCATTTTATGAGGTCAAATGTGTAAAAAATTCAGTTTACATCAACTTTATTTAAGTACTTAGAAAATATATTTTATTGGCTTGATATAATAGACATGATTTATAATCTTTCATCAAGAATATATTTTTTGTAGATAAATACAAAAAAGTTTGAAATCCCTGGGCCTCTTTTCAGCTGGCCAATTTTGCTCATCACCGAATTTATCATTGTCTTTGGCCTACAGACATGCAGACAGATTTTTTTCATAAAGTTATGTTTTTCATTATAATTCGTCGAAATGCAATAAAAAATTTTAATTTTTTTTCCCGAAATTATACCTTTTTCCTTTTATTCATTATGTCCCTTCTGGTGGTACTACATTCACCAAATTTAATATGGCACCTAAAATGTTGCTGAAAATCTTAATTGTCAAATTTGAGAATTCTCCCATTAGTATTTTTTGAGTTTTCGCGGATACAGATATCCACACACACACATATCCACACACACTAATCGACAGATATCATTCGGAAAACAGTCAGAAAGGATTCAGGGAGGTTCAAAACATATACCGGGTGTAACAGGATCATGGTACACCCCCCTTTTCTCCTTTAGTTTTGAAGATAATTGATTGAAATTTGTGATATCTTATATACATAATAAGCGGCACTTTTTGACATACAAATGATTTTTTTTTCAGTTCCAGTTTCGCCGGAAGTGACATTAACTTTCGATTTTTAAATGGAACACCCTGTATATTATTGCATTTTTGAATTTGCGTAATTTTTTGAATCCAACGATACTAAATTAGTGACATTTCAAACGTCAATATTTTTTTAATATAGTTTTTCGTTTTCCATTTAAGTGTGCCATGACGGTTCCGATTTATTCTAAATGACCCGTGTAATGCTAGAAAAATCGAAATCCAGTTAAAATAACAAAATTACGTGATTTATGAGCAAATAAAGTTCACTAAAATGGTTTTTAGGACAAAATCAATTTTTTCAAATGAAACCATGGTACCATTTATTAGTATTATTAATAAGGATCTTATTCATGTCGTTTTAAAATGTGCGATAAATACAAATAAAATTACAGCTAAAAGAAAATAATTTGTTCTAATTACCTTGTTATACATAAGGTGGCTTTGGAATACAAAAAATGAACACAAAACATTACAACAGTTGTTCAAAATGTTGTCCATTAACGTCAGTGCACTTCTAAACTCGCATAGCTGTGCCTCGAAGAACGTTTGCCAATTGCTGGGCCGTACGTCTTACTCGTACTTAGCTCTAAGTCTTCATAGGTTGTAACGGCGGTTGCGCAGACAATATTTTTTAAATGACCCCAAACAAAGAAATCAAGGGGGTGTTAAACGAGGTGACCTTGGAGGCCACCTCACAGGACTATTCGTCGAAATTACGTTTTCTCCGAATCTCCGTTGAAGGTAATCAGTTACTATCCTTGAATTATGAGCAGGACCGCCATCTTGTTGGAAATACATTCCCTGTCGTAAATGGAAAGGTAATTCAGCTAAACTGTCCTCAATTTCATTTTGCAGAAATCCCAAGTATCTGGCACTAGTCAGGGGTCCTTCAAATATTATTGGACCAATGATTCTACCACCGATTATTCCAAGCCAAACATTGAAACCGAACCGCACTTGAAAGTTACCCCCTCGTAATAAATTTTGATTTTCTTGTGACCAATATTTTGTATTTTGTCGGTTAAATAATCCCAAATTTGTAAACCTAGACTCGTCCGAAAATAAAATCATTCTCAAAAAATCATTGTTTGGCTGCACGTTATTCTGCAAAATCCAATTGCAATATTCCATCCTATGTTCGTATTCATTTTCGTACAAGTGCTGGTGCAATTGGTATTTAAAAGATTTATAGTGGTATTTGTGCAAAATTCGGCTTACTGTTTGATTTCCAATTCAAACCTAATTTTCCTTAAAGAAACAGTCTTATCAACTTCTACTCGAGCCAAAACATTAATTTCCGTTCTTTCATCAAGAATGAAATTTTCGCCGGGATCATTGTTGGGCTCACTTCGGAATTGATTTTCAAAACGATTAAAATAATTTCTCGCTGGACATTGTCTATCAGGATATCGTTCGGCATAAAGGTGTCTAGCCGCAACGGCATTTTTTCTACATTCCCCATAAATAATTAACATGTCCACTTTTTCATCTCTTGTATAAATTTGCGGCATTTTGAACACAATTAACAAGAGTTTTAAACAATTTTTAAAGACAATAGAAACACCGGTAAACCAACAAATGTTTGACCAAGCTAAATATTTCATTGTTTTCAAAGCCACCTTAGTTACTTTTTTAAATTTAATTAGAACAAAATTGTATTTTCTTATAGCTGTAATTTTGTTTGTATTTCTGTAACCAGAGGGCTTTATTCCAGTGGGATATGCTATTCAGGTACATGTTAAAAAATATATTTTTTTATCCGCCAGCGATATTAATGGAATGTGTGTGTGCTGCCTGGGATAGAGATGTGTATAGGACAAATACATGATATCCCAGGAGCGAAATACGTTCGCTACGCTGCCTCTAGAAAACTGATAATTTTTCAGATATATTTGTGATATATGTTTTTATTAATTTCAGGTAAAAAGTGTTGGTCCAAAACTAGTTCCCTTCTTCAAAACAGTTGCCATTTATTTTGTTATTTTTATTCCACAAGATAAACCATCCATTTTTAGCACAGTATTGAAATGTCTGCCTATCATCAGTTTAATGTTGTTTGTTGTACTTCATGGGATGAGCCTGGCGGATGAGTAAGTATGTTTAAATATCAAAATTATTATATAAATATTTAAAAAAAAAAAAAGGATTACAACGTTGAATTTCGGATTTTGAGGTTCATTATATACAAATAAATTGGAATTATTTAGCAATTTGTAGGAGTCATAAATTTGACTTATCATCATTATAAGAAAATGAATTGTACAAATCGTAAATGTCAAAAATTAATGGTAAGCATAGAGCATAGTCTTTGTGGTAAATATTTTGTACGACCAAAGAAACGACGTTTTTACCATATGTGAATTCAGATTATTTTATTTTTGTTTAGAGCATTAGTCGTAAATAACTCAAATTAACGAAAATAAAACAATCTGAAAAATCATAATTCACCGATATCTCTAAATCACGCATGTAATTTTATTTATTAAACTAATCTTTAAATATTTACGTGGTATTTTATCATTTGTCTGTTATCTCACTCAATTCCGAGGTGGCTGTAAGTGTTTTAAATATAATAAAATTAATTTTAATAACATCTGATTTGATAAAAATTGCGGCGACAGCCGACAACCACTTTACTTTCATATTGTTGTGGATTACTTATTCATATTCTTCACTGTTTTTTAATCTTAGATTATTATCATATTTTCAAGTATGCGTATTTCTGAATTTTGTTCATTATTATAGCCCATTTTATAAAAAAAATCCATGGGTGTGATCTCGCCGGCCAAGCTGTAGCACCTCGCGTGAATAATCGATTTGTATTCATTAACACAAAGGTCCAATAATATTGTTCCGTATTGGCTCACCATACATTTATTCCTTCATTTGTTCCATGTTGTCTATTGTTCATTAAAAGCAGAGACGCACTAAAAGTGAATTTTCTGGGGACCAATATCGACCGTTATGCCTAGTGAACAAACCACTACTAGAAATCGTGTGTCGTTAGTTCATATCATATTTTTGTACAACAAATGTTTTGATTGCATTTTCTAAAAAGAACTGACAAAAATTCATCCTTTTTTTGTATTTGTGGTATTTAAACAGTTTATCTGGTATTTTTTTCAATGTTTTTAAAGCTTTTCCTTGACTTACCTATTTCACGTTTTATTTTTCTGATGGAGGCTGTTGGGTGTGCTATTGTATTCATTTGTTATTCTTCCATTTTAATTATTGCTATAATTTTTAGGTCTTGATTTAGTAATGCTACCACGTTTTCAAATTATTTTCCAAACGTTGAAAAATATTTTCGTTCGTTTGTCTTCTTTCAGGATAACGGTGTAAATATACTGGGTGGCCATTAAAAAACGAATCCTGTTTGACACTCCATATCTCCGGAGGAAATTGACATCAATTTAAAATTTTTACCTCTTACATGTAAAAAGGAAAGGCATTCCTAGCAAATTTCAAACATTTATTTAGAAAAACATCGGCACACCGATTTTTTTATTTTCAGTTAAAAAAATATATACGTAATATCAAAATTGAAATGGTCGTTTTAATATTACTACTACTACATAAAAACATGTTGTATTGGACCTCCATTCTGCAAATATACTTCTCTTAGCCTATGTTCAAATTGTAAAATAGCCTTTCTGATTAAATTTCGGGACACTTCTGGGCACACTTCTTCTATTCAACGAGGCGGATCTTCCATGTAGGCAAATGGCTCTCCTCTTTGGGTATACTTTTTCTTGTAATGCATTCCATACTGATTGTGAATTGTTCAATGGATTACAATTAGGAGAATTCGGTCGCCTCTGATTTGCTTGCATAAAGGATGGTTTCACAGATTCCTCTTCGATATCTCTTCGACCCAATGAGATATCTACTGGGTTTTTGCTCACAAAGGTTACCCATATAAATGTCTAAAAACATAAGGCGGCGCAAAACAGCGAGCGAAATCAGAGAATTGTTAAATCGACTAGAGGCGTCGAAAAAAAATGAGCAGATTAGGATCATTCTTACCTCATAATATAAATACTACACCATAATCGTATCAAAATGATAAAATGTTATATCTATGGGAGATAGAGGGTTGATTTTCCCCCTAGAACCACACTGCCTCGCAGATTTTTTTCCGGCGAATCAATAAAACAAGTTCTAACCCCTCTATGCATAAGGGACGATATATTAAATTTTTACTTCTTTCAATTTTAATTTTTAACATAAAATGATAAATATCTTGATTCATATGGGAGATAGAGGGTTGATTTTTTCCCTGGAGTCCTAACACCCTCTAGTAGTTTTCCTGGCAAATCGAATAAAATAAGTAATAATCTGTAATTTGCGCATAAATCGTATTGAACATTGAACTTTGTGAAATTTTATAACTAATATTATTAATGACTAACTATCTTTCAACTGTCTTGAGGGTCAGGGACCCTTTTTTATCTGTTGAGAAACGTAAACATCTCAATAAACATTCGCATGGATTTTCACTATATGGTTTATAAAATAAAACTTTTGTATTTGACGATGTTTGAGCTTGTGTAGTAATAATAGTGTGGCCGATGTTTTTAACTGTAATTTTACAAAAGTATTAGAAAACTGTTTTTTATGATAAAATGATTTACAAATAATGACGATTACATGGAAAAATCATTGTATATCGCATCACTTGTATCGTGTAATTCAGAATTCCTCTCTGGAAATGTCATCCGAGATACGGGCTCTAATAATAACATAATATTAGAAAGCAAACAATATCTAATTTTTTTAGTCCATAGCCACCTATGGTTTTCACTTAAAAACATGTACAATATTTATTTGTTTATGCCATAACCTGTGGGAATGTGCTCACATTTTTTTCCTGACTACTGTAGTTCCGGAAATACTCTGCAATCCCATCGAATCTGCCTCATCCGGTATAGTGAATGAGCGCATCTGCTCGCGTCACCATCTTTCGAAAAGGATGTGAAACTGTGGGTTGCGTGTATTTGTGATGTGAGCACGTTAAAGATCCATGCTTGCTACAATAAAAGGTGGGGGTTCGATAAAATGTCTAAATTACGTCGAATTATGTTAATTACGTCGAAAACTTAATCCGTAACAAGTTCTTTTCGCTTTAAATACCACGACAATATGATCGAAAGTACCACAAAAAGGCTCTAGGAGCAAAACCCAAACACCAGTGTATAAGTATTTTGTAGTGTTACATGCGATTTTTCGAGATCAATGTCAGGCTAAACAATGTTAACAATGTCAATGTAATAGTCTGTTATATGTAGAACATTAAACAAAATACATAATCACTTTTGGTTGCATGTTCGTAATAAGTTAATAAGTATTTGTTATTTTGTTCACCTTTATCATGTACTTGATAGGTTTGCGATAATAAAATAGCATGTAATTTCATTAATTACCTATTTATTTATTCATTACAGACTTGGAAATATTTAAAAAATTGCGTCAGAGTCATAAATAGTAATTTTCTTACGTAAGGACAAGACGCAAAGGAAAAAAAATTTTTTTAAATACAGGATGTCCGGCTATATTTTGACCCATTTTGATCTTGAATAATTCTGGAACGAGAAAAGCTATCAAGGTGCGGTTAGCGTGGATAAATTTTGATTGTCTGCAAGTTTTTTTATGGTATTTCATTTTGTTGCGACGACAATCGAATAAAACGTAATACATATTTACCGGTTGGTGTACAGTGTACGTCCGAGTACTGTTAAGAAAGCAGTCATGTATAGGGCACCAGTAGTAGGCCTCTATCGCATTCTACCGCATAGCCGTGTACCCGATATACCTATCTAAGTACACCAACCTGCATGTCTATAAATAAAACTGCGAATAAATTTAAGTGACTTAATTTCAGCAAACATTACTTAACTTGAACCTTTTTGGATTAAACAGGACATTTTTCACTGCTAAAGCAAAATAGTTCACACATCGGTGTTGTGCGAATGGCAACGCTGCGAAAGCCATACAGGTTGAATATGACAGATAGATGGCAAAAGAATTCATTAAACTCGGGTGAAAGTAACAGTTTTTCAGCAATATGTATCAATTTATTTCCATAAGCAACAACTGTCGCTTATCAATCGTGAAAAAACATCGTGTTTTACTTCGAGGTACGTCTATGGTGTAGGAGGTAAATTATGCAATACGCCAAAGCCGTATTGTTGGAACATTCACACGATATTGATACAGTTTGCATTCAAAATATCGCCACATTCAGATTTATGGCGGCGCTTGTATACCCTCGTCACCAGGATAGCGAACATAAAACTTTAAACAGTGTTAACATTTTTCTGTCAATGAGAACGTAAAATAAAAATGCATCGAGGGCATCATATCATGAGGGCGTATAATCACAGCTCTAATATTGCCGTTTGCGCCCTTATGATATGATCCCCTCAACATGATATATCTTAAATATCATATGAATTTAATATATAAAATTACAGGCAATACTGATGCATATCTACATATTTTTTTTTAATTTATAATACGAATTTTTTGTCTGGTATCATTTTATGAAACTAAATACCTAATCATATTAACAAAAAAAAAATGCGCATCGGTATTGCCTGTAATTTTATATAGATAGATGAAGTTTAGCGGAGGGCAGTAATCATCCAAGGGATGAAATGACACTTACCTCCCATGTTATACATTGGATTTCTTCTACGACCTTTAATATAAAAAATAGGTGAAAGGAAAAGAACATTTCTGAAATGTATACTGGCATTACGACAGTTTTCCTAGTAATACAATTTTTTTTTATTAATTTAAAAAGAACAGCTCCTGTACCTATAAAAAAAATAGTATGCTATGAAAAACACAAACGATATTTCCTTATGTCAACAATTAAGACACTGCTAATTGAAAATCGTAGTCGTCCATGACAAAAACAAACGCTATTGTCTTCTGTGTTTTTCATGGCTGACTATGATTTTCTTCAAATATAAGCTGTGAGCTGTTCTTTTAAATTAATATTGTTACGCCACTGGACTGTGTAGACTGGTTAGATGAGACTGGAATTGTACGAGAACGGCCGGCAATATTCTGGAATGTTCTAGACCGTGTGAATGGATGTATAAATAAGATGCACGATGGGCCGAGACTCAGTCTTAAGTTGAACGTGAACGAGTAAAGAAGAAATAAGAAAGAGACTTATAAGTGTTCAAGTGTGATTATAGTTACGCCAATAATTAATTTATTGTTGTTAATTGTTAATTAGTAAATAAAGTAGTGAGTAAGTGGACTTTCAATCAACGATTCTACGAGTATAGGTGTTTGTGTGGATAGCAAACACGTAGCAATATTAAAAAAACCGGTAATCTAAACACATGTAAATTACATATTTTTAAAATCAGAAAAAGAAGCTCTAACCAAATACATACACAAAAACACATAGGAAATATAGCTCTACCTTCGATCTTTTTGATACGATTTTGAATTGTTTTTTGAAAGCATATTCTTATGGTTCATAAGATAGTAGTTGATTTATACCGCCCGACTCCTCCGACCTTGATCACATACGTATACGGGCATATGTTTCAAGGCCGTTGCGCCGCGGATTGAATGTCTTATGACACACGTGTACGCGCGCTTTTGTCAAGGTCATTGTTTTCTATGCGTCCGACCTCGATCGTACACGTATTAAGGTTGCAGCCTCTCATGCTACCACTTGTGTGGTTTTGAAGGTTGTTTTCACAGTGTTCCTATATATGAAGGAGGGGAGTTGGATGGAAATTCATTCTTGAACTAATTCTGTTAGAGTGCAGTCACAATGTATACATGTAGTGCTTGTGGTATTAGTTTTACACGTCGTGATAATATGCGACGCCATCAGATGCGTTCTTGTAAAAAGTTTAAAGATGATGGGCCACCAACAAAAAAATGTAAACATAGCGACGCGCAAATTAATTCAAAACCATCAACCTCTGCAGATGTACAAACGATTCAGCCTCACACATCCACAGCTGCATAAATACATGTTGGTGTTGTAATGTAACGATTGCTGCAAATCAGATGCATATTCACAGAACAACATTACAACATAGAACAAATTCATGTGCTCCACTAATTGACGGTGTACAAGTTGTTCGCAGTGCTTTGAAATGTAGAATTATAAGTTATCGTGTACAAAGTGAAAATAATGATACTGATTATGTAATGTTTTTTGGTGAAATCAAGCACAAAGTTCTAAACGTGCTTGATGAGATGGTAAACATTCATAAGTCTGTGAAAGTGAATATGGATGCATTTGGTAGATATATTATACAAACACAGGATGTTTCTGATATCAAATCATTTAATACACCAGATTTCCGCATATAATCATAGAAAATATTTTTGTGATGGTTGTTTGTTAAATTTTAATAGTGAACGAGTGTTAGTGCAACATCAGAGACATGATTGCAACCATTTATATACAACAATACCTTCAACTCAATCGCGAATCGATAAATTTGGCAAGGAATGCTCTGAAAACGTATTAAAATTTGAAAACTTTGAAAGTCAAATTGTATATATACACAACACATTGTATAAATATTTACAATATTTTCTTTATTGTTTAAAAGCTTTTTTTTGGGATTGGGGCAAAGGCATATTGCGTGGAATCGTTAAGTAGCCAATTAAAAAAAGCTAAGGGAGTTAAAATCGGTAATTAAAAAACAACTAACAATAGATGACTACAAAAAAGTAGTCGAACAAGGTGGTTTAATACTTAGAAAAATGTATACTTTCAAGAGTGACTTACATGACATCTTTACTGAAATAAAGGATCGAGTGGTGCTTTCATATAATAATAGTAAACGTTTTGTAAATCCTAACACTACAAAAACTTTACCTTGGGACCGATATAATATATTATCAGGATGAATCCGTTGAAAATCAAGTAATGCCTATTGTAAATGGTGAAAATGTGTTGATATGTATGTTGGATCTTTTACTTAAGGAAATAAATTCATTGGAAAATCAACCTTTGTAAAAATTGTATGTTATTTTAAAGTATGTGTATGTATGTAAAATATAATATAATGTGTATAAAGAAAATATGTAAATAAAATAAGAAAAGAAAATTGTGTCTCAGTTGGGGACAATGGGGAATTTTTTATGCATTCTAGGGATTTTTGAAAAAAATAATAAAAATGTACAAAACTATTATAAGTAATTAACTAAATTTGAATATAATATACAATGCAATAAGAAAAAATCAAGAAATAAATTGAAAATAATTGTATACCTTTCGACATATGTATTTACTTAGTACCAAATGTGTATTTAAAAAATTAACTCTATTGATTGTATTTATGTATACTTGATTCATTCTTCGTTCAATAAAGAATTTTCAACAATTTCTCGATTATGTATTACATAACTTATCTAACTAATCTAACACACCTATCGCTAATTAATTAATTGTTTCATATGTTTATCTGCTTCCTTTCTATGGTAACAGGATTTTCCACCCCAATTTGAATTTCCTATAGTATTTAATAAATAATAGTAATAAAATAAATAATATCCCCTACTTAACGACTGGCGCCATGTTGGTGACGTCACTATCTGGTTCAAGTGCCCTAGTACCTACTAATTGTGTAGTAATCTACTTCTTGGACATCACATCAAATTGTGCAGTATGCTATGTATGAATACATGGTGCCATCTAAGTTAAAATAGAGATCTTTTACTTAAGGAAATAAATTCATTGGAAAATCAACCTTTGTAAAAAATTGTATGTTATTTTAAAGTATGTGTATGTATATAAAATATAACGTTAATAAACAAGATGTTTGTTTTTGTGTATAAAGAAAATGTGTAAATAAAATAAGAAAAGAAAACGTCTGAATTTATTTATCAATAATATCCATAAAGCAACTTTGTGTTACAAATATATATTATTAAGAATATGGTTGTTGTTTTGTTGGTTGTATACCTGTAGATAGTGCAGGTATATATATTTAAATATGACATCGTATTTTACAAATTTTCTTTAAATTGACATATGTATAAACACTATCATGTAAAAACATGAATAAACTATCTATCCATCTGATTTTTGGGAAATTTGTTCTTGCGTGTTTCAAATTCTAGTTTAATGTCCACAGTGGATGATTCCACAGCATCAGGTTGATGGAAGCAATCAATCACAAATAATGGATTGTTTAAGAAGTTTATCATTGGTTCATTTATTTCCTTGCCATAGCAGCTGTTTTGAAAATTTTCATAAGAATAATAAGCTGCAGCACACATCTTAGAGAAATCAAGATTCCACCGTTCAAATGGAAATACGATTCAATTTAGATAAAGTCAAATACTGCTAATATCGACATGACTTCTTCAGCTTTGGAACTAGTTATGCAAAATATACTTGATGAATATGAAGCGTTTTGTATCCATTACATCGATGACATCCTTATTTTCTCTGAAAATGAACATAAAAAACATGTTGATATAATATTAAATGCTGTTGATAAGGCAGGTTTAAAATAAAATATAACGTTAATAAACAAGATGTTTGTTTTTGTGTATAAAGAAAATGTGTAAATAAAATAAGAAAAGAAAACGTCTGAATTTATTTATCAATAATATCCATAAAGCAACTTTGTGTTACAAATATATATTATTAAGAATATGGTTGTTGTTTTGTTGGTTGTATACCTGTAGATAGTGCAGGTATATATATTTAAATATGACATCGTATTTTACAAATTTTCTTTAAATTGACATATGTATAAACACTATCATGTAAAAACATGAATAAACTATCTATCCATCTGATTTTTGGGAAATTTGTTCTTGCGTGTTTCAAATTCTAGTTTAATGTCCACAGTGGATGATTCCACAGCATCAGGTTGATGGAAGCAATCAATCACAAATAATGGATTGTTTAAGAAGTTTATCATTGGTTCATTTATTTCCTTGCCATAGCAGCTGTTTTGAAAATTTTCATAAGAATAATAAGCTGCAGCACACATCTTAGAGAAATCAAGATTCCACCGTTCAAATGGAAATACGATTCAATTTAGATAAAGTCAAATACTGCTAATATCGACATGACTTCTTCAGCTTTGGAACTAGTTATGCAAAATATACTTGATGAATATGAAGCGTTTTGTATCCATTACATCGATGACATCCTTATTTTCTCTGAAAATGAACATAAAAAACATGTTGATATAATATTAAATGCTGTTGATAAGGCAGGTTTAAAATTGTACATTGAAAAATGTCAGTTTTTTATGCCTTGTATGAAGTACTTGGGTTAAATAGGACAACAGGAAATAAGTATTGAAAAGGAAAGACTTGGCACTATTAAAATTATAAACGGTCTAAAACTTAAGGATGCTAGAAGGTTTTCTAGGAACTTTAAATTACTATAAAAGTTGATTCCAAAATTATGGGGAGATGGAAATGGAAGTTCTATTGATAGAACTCCTTCAAAAAGATGTGAGATGGTCATGGAACAAATGTATGGAGAAAGCATTTATGGACTTAAAACAGAGTTTCCACGACAACTTGCTGCTATATACTCCAGACTTTTCTCTACCTTTCATTCTTAGGACAAATCCATCTGACTATGCGATTGCTGCTGAATTGGTACAAATTCAAGATGGTAAAGAAGTGCCAATTTGTTTCATATCACGACTATTAAAACCGTATGAGAAAAAATATTCTATCAACCAAAAAGAAATGGCTAGTGTAATTTTTGGAATATCAACCCTGAGAGTTTACCTTACTGCTAATAGGTTCTTACTTGAGACAGACCATGCAGCACTTTCTTTCTTAATGTCAAATCGTTTCGGTAATAATAGGATATGTCGTTGGTCATTGCTGATACAAGAATATTCTTTTTCAATAGAATATCGTCCGGGTTTTCAGAATATATCTGTCCATTTCAAACTCACTTCCAGTAGAAAAGCCCATAATTTCATAATAGCACTTAATCAGATGACGAACATGCACGGCATATACTCTGAAAATTAAATTATCATTAGTCAAAACAACTTAACAGATTTGAAAACAATCATTGAACAACAGAGTATGTATAGGGGTTTCAAAGTGAAAGGTAAGTTTATTATAAAAGCAATTAATGGGACAGAACTATTTGCGATAGATGACATAGTGACAAGACAAATTATTTCTGACTTACGTAACCGTTTTAGACATGTAGGGATACGCAAACTTTGGTTAATATTTAGGGGAAACTTTTACGCAGGCAAGGATTTACAACTGATATAAAGAAATGTCAGACGTGTTGCAAAGAAAACAATAAAAATTATACAAATAAAAACAAAATAAGCAGTATCAAGACAGACAGACCACTACAGACAGTTGCAATAGACTACCTATCTCATTTAATCTAGACAAATGAAGGACACAGACATATTTTAATAATAATAGACATATTTTCAAACTTTATCCGATAAAACATTGCAAGACAAGGAGACTATGCTTAAAATATACAACAATATTGTGAGGAGATAGGGAAACTGACAAAAATTTTAGAGTAATACTCCTGTAAAAAGTAAATTTAAGAAAACTATATTAAAAGTAAAATACATTACCTTTACTCAAAGCTGGTTCACATAAATGTCATATGTGAACAGAATTTTTGGGTTCTTTTGGAGAAAAGTGCTCATGAGGTAACGGGCCACAATAAATGCTTATCTGCTGTGTCTAAAAGCAGGAGTAATAAACTAAAACTGTGCTCTGGTATAAGAAAAGACATCTAACCTGGAAATAGCTGCAGTGGGAACACCCAATGACTAAGTATCACATGGCAGATAAACTTGGTAACGGTGCAGCCATATGTATTAGTCTAAAACATACAAAAAAGGGACTGAAAATTCATGTAATACAGGTGTAATATAGGGAAATGTTCAGTAGAGTTAGTATAGAGTAGTTTTCATGAATACGATTAAGTTTTATAACTATCATAAGCATATATCGAACATGTTCGAAAGTCGATCAAAAATTTTATTACTCAAGGAAACCAAACAAAAAGCATATACAAATTTTCAGAAATTTATGAGGAATTCAAAAATATAAATATCATTAACAGTAATAAAACGTCTGGTTAATAAATTTAATTAAAAATATTCAAATTAAGTACATTTATGGAACTTTCTAAAAAATTTGTCATTTGATTTTCAAAAATATATAGATAGGACCAAAAAAATCAAGGGAAGAGAGTCGTAAAATTTCCATCTCAAAGCAATATACTAAATTGTTTCTAAAACTATAACCTCACTTTGCCAGCCAAAGTCAACGTGATTAACTAAAAATATCACATAAATTAAAAGGTCATTCTCCAGTTTATGGCCTTCTACAGTAGACAGAAAATAAACATACCTACACACACCTCACATCATAGGGCCATCACAAAACACTGTCATATATTGTACAAATGTTTATTACTAATAAAAATTAATTAAACAAAGTCCACAATTACTACACTATAAACACCACCATGTTAGGTCTACGTCACAATCCTAACATAACACGTTGCCAAATTTCACAAGAACAAAATTAGCCTACAATCAAAATCTAATTCAGTACACATAAATACTCTTCCTTGCCCAAAAAATGTAAAATTAGTACGTCAATACACATAAATATTGTTCCTTGCCCTAAAAATGTAACATTACTATTCTTTATTTCACGGTCCCGGAAGGAACGCTTCAACACTTTGCAACACTATGATGCGCCGACAGTTGGGAGGGAAAGCAAAAGGCCATAAACTGGACATTTACCTTTTAAATTAGTAAAATATAAATTTAAGTACCTAGCATTTGTATAACGAAAAGCTGATCAGTATATTGGAAGAGTAAAAATGAATAAAGTAAATACATCCAGGTAGTAGAACTGGAAATCCTTTTTGAAAATTTTAAATCATCTGGTAGCTGATGATGGAATTGTTGTGGAGTATTTGAGTACTAAACCGATAGAGACGACTTCTAACTCGCAGACCACGTTCCGAAACATACATTGGATTCAACGCGCCAAAACAACAAAGGGTACGTTCATTGTATGCCAAGTGATTAAAAAGTTGTTGATTAGTAACAACAAAATAAAAGCCGTCGACTTTTACCCCATTTAGTGTGATTTCTCTCTTCTTAGCCGCAAGTAAAAATGTTTAACTTTCTTTCATGCTTCTGGCAAATTAGCCACTGCACTGCAATTGCGGATCGATTATCGACTATCGTGTTTGGTTTTTAGAAAATTTCTACGATATACATAATATGTATTTATTATAATTCATTAGGTAACTACTCTCTGATTTTTAAGCAGACCTGTTGTAAAATTTCTACATCTGAAATACTGGACTCAACAATATCTGTCTGTATATGAACTCGTCGTTTCTGTGCTCTCCATACCTACTACTTGAAAAATTCTTCACGAGCTTCTTCTTTCATCATCGCATCTAAAGAATAAAATTTTGCAGCATATAATTTTGTCGACCTTAGTATTGAAAAGATTGGGAAAATATCATTTTTATGGTAAACTACTTTTGATAACTTGGAGAGGGCCATTGGGAAGTAATTTACGTATACGAGCGTATGTTTCAAAGCCGTTGCGCCCGCGGATTGAATATCTATGACACACCTGTACTTCGTGTACGCGCCCTTTTGTCAAGGCCGTTTCATTTGCTGTTTTCTATTCCTCCGACCTCGATCGTACACGTATACGCAGTATTAAGGTTGCAGCCTCTCATGCTACCACTCGTGTCGTTTTGAAGGTTGTATTCACATTGTTACTATATATGAAGGGGGTGGGGGATGAGTTGGATGGAAATTCATTCTTGAACTAATTCTCTTAGAGGGCAGTCACAATGTATAACTGTAGTGCTTGTGGTATTAGTTTTACGCATCGTGATAATATGCGACGCCATCAAATGCGTTCTTGTAAAAAGTTTGATGGCCCACCAACAAAAAATGTAAACATAGCGATGCACAAGTTAATTCAAAACCATCAACCTATGCAGATGTACAAACGAATCAGCCCCACTGCATTCCAATTATCACGTGCCCGCGCTCTACAATTATTGCACTCTGCCTATAAAATCTGCCGGACACATGGAGTGCATAAAAACATAACTTCACATTTTCGTGTTGTTTCGCTCGTAAACAAAACAAAGAATGCAGGTACTTCAATAACTAAAGTCTATTTTTTACAAATTTTAAAGTATATAGTTTACTAGGTATAATTAAATTGGATAATGTAGGCTTTTAATTAAAATATTAGATTACCGTTTTTAATACACCTACACACATTACACTTGTAACAAAAACAGGCGAATTGCAAGGGGATAATTTTGTTATCTCGCATTAAGTTCTAGTTTTAAATCTGTTATTTAAAACACACTTTAAAATAAATTATAGTCAAAAGCTTGGCCGTTGGTAAGAATCATCACATTTTTGAACTTTTTGATGATGTATAAAGATGTTGTATTAAGGCTAAAATAGTGTCATCGCCTTTAAGCATTTGTAAACGGACCACACCTTTTACAAATTTTTGCATCAGACTCCAAATGGCTGTTACAGCATTGATGAAAATTACAAAGATTATTATTTTCTTCCACTGAAAACCGTTTTAAGAGTTTTTGCATCGTTTAACCATCTAGTAAGTATCCTTTTTACGATTTTTAAAGCACCGATGATTCCGATAATAAAATATATTTGAAGCGCTGTGTTTAAATTATTGTCTACCTAAAACTTTTATACTAGCGCATTCTGATAAGAATGGCAGTGTAAAATATAGAAAATTATAGGTAGTTTATGGTTGTTATCATATTAGGTTTGAAAGGATGCTTACGTAATACCCAAATAATTATTATTGTATGTTTCGAGAATAGTTGATACTCTCTCATTATATTTTGTTATAGCAACTCATACAAGGAGTTAAGGGCTATAAATACACAAGATGAGTCATTTTTTTAATTATCTTTATTGCGATGTAGTTATGAAAAAATATACAAAATCACAGTCTTTCATTAAAAACAATGGTTTTCTATGCTGACTATAACTAGGTATACCAGCAAAAAGACTGATACTCATTGAGTTGATGAAGCAAACCGATGTAAAATGACGTTGACATATTATTTTTATCGAAAACTTGAAATTTTTAAATTTTACATATAAATGGCTCTTGTGAACTAGGCTCACATGAACAACGCATGTGTTTGTTTTGATGAGCTCTCAGAACTCGGTAATAGTATTTTATATAACTCGAAGTAAACAATAACATAAGGTTTACTCGCTGTCAATTGTACACTTATTATGTTAGACGGAAAAAGTAAATAATGTTTTCTTAAATACTGCTGTTATGTTATTGTTTACTTCGAGTTATATAAAATACTATTACCGAGTTCTGAGAGCTCATCAAAACAAACACATGCGTTGTTCATGTGAGCCTAGTTCACAAGAGCCATTTATATGTAAAATTTAAAAATTTCAAGTTTTCGATAAAAATAATATGTCAACGTCATTTTACATCGGTTTGCTTCATCAACTCAATGAGTATCAGTCTTTTTGCTGGTATACCTAGTTATAGTCAGCATAGAAAACCATTGTTTTTAATGAAAGACTGTGATTTTGTATATTTTTTCATAACTACATCGCAATAAAGATAATTAAAAAAATGACTCATCTTGTGTATTTATAGCCCTTAACTCCTTGTATGAGTTGCTATAACAAAATATAATGAGAGAGTATCAACTATTCTCGAAACATACAATAATAATTATTTGGGTATTACGTAAGCATCCTTTCAAACCTAATATGATAACAACCATAAACTACCTATAATTTTCTATATTTTACACTGCCATTCTTATCAGAATGCGCTAGTATAAAAGTTTTAGGTAGACAATAATTTAAACACAGCGCTTCAAATATATTTTATTATCGGAATCATCGGTGCTTTAAAAATCGTAAAAAGGATACTTACTAGATGGTTAAACGATGCAAAAACTCTTAAAACGGTTTTCAGTGGAAGAAAATAATAATCTTTGTAATTTTCATCAATGCTGTAACAGCCATTTGGAGTCTGATGCAAAAATTTGTAAAAGGTGTGGTCCGTTTACAAATGCTTAAAGGCGATGACACTATTTTAGCCTTAATACAACATCTTTATACATCATCAAAAAGTTCAAAAATGTGATGATTCTTACCAACGGCCAAGCTTTTGACTATAATTTATTTTAAAGTGTGTTTTAAATAACAGATTTAAAACTAGAACTTAATGCGAGATAACAAAATTATCCCCTTGCAATTCGCCTGTTTTTGTTACAAGTGTAATGTGTGTAGGTGTATTAAAAACGGTAATCTAATATTTTAATTAAAAGCCTACATTATCCAATTTAATTATACCTAGTAAACTATATACTTTAAAATTTGTAAAAAATAGACTTTAGTTATTGAAGTACCTGCATTCTTTGTTTTGTTTACGAGCGAAACAACACGAAAATGTGAAGTTATGTTTTTATGCACTCCATGTGTCCGGCAGATTTTATAGGCAGAGTGCAATAATTGTAGAGCGCGGGCACGTGATAATTGGAATGCAGTGGGGCTGATTCGTTTGTACATCTGCATAGGTTGATGGTTTTGAATTAACTTGTGCATCGCTATGTTTACATTTTTTGTTGGTGGGCCATCAAACTTTTTACAAGAACGCATTTGATGGCGTCGCATATTATCACGATGCGTAAAACTAATACCACAAGCACTACAGTTATACATTGTGACTGCCCTCTAAGAGAATTAGTTCAAGAATGAATTTCCATCCAACTCATCCCCCACCCCCTTCATATATAGTAACAATGTGAATACAACCTTCAAAACGACACGAGTGGTAGCATGAGAGGCTGCAACCTTAATACTGCGTATACGTGTACGATCGAGGTCGGAGGAATAGAAAACAGCAAATGAAACGGCCTTGACAAAAGGGCGCGTACACGAAGTACAGGTGTGTCATAGATATTCAATCCGCGGGCGCAACGGCTTTGAAACATACGCTCGTATACGTAAATTACTTCCCAATGGCCCTCTCCAAGTTATCAAAAGTAGTTTACCATAAAAATGATATTTTCCCAATCTTTTCAATACTAAGGTCGACAAAATTATATGCTGCAAAATTTTATTCTTTAGATGCGATGATGAAAGAAGAAGCTCGTGAAGAATTTTTCAAGTAGTAGGTATGGAGAGCACAGAAACGACGAGTTCATATACAGACAGATATTGTTGAGTCCAGTATTTCAGATGTAGAAATTTTACAACAGGTCTGCTTAAAAATCAGAGAGTAGTTACCTAATGAATTATAATAAATACATATTATGTATATCGTAGAAATTTTCTAAAAACCAAACACGATAGTCGATAATCGATCCGCAATTGCAGTGCAGTGGCTAATTTGCCAGAAGCATGAAAGAAAGTTAAACATTTTTACTTGCGGCTAAGAAGAGAGAAATCACACTAAATGGGGTAAAAGTCGACGGCTTTTATTTTGTTGTTACTAATCAACAACTTTTTAATCACTTGGCATACAATGAACGTACCCTTTGTTGTTTTGGCGCGTTGAATCCAATGTATGTTTCGGAACGTGGTCTGCGAGTTAGAAGTCGTCTCTATCGGTTTAGTACTCAAATACTCCACAACAATTCCATCATCAGCTACCAGATGATTTAAAATTTTCAAAAAGGATTTCCAGTTCTACTACCTGGATGTATTTACTTTATTCATTTTTACTCTTCCAATATACTGATCAGCTTTTCGTTATACAAATGCTAGGTACTTAAATTTATATTTTACTAATTTAAAAGGTAAATGTCCAGTTTATGGCCTTTTGCTTTCCCTCCCAACTGTCGGCGCATCATAGTGTTGCCAAGTGTTGAAGCGTTCCTTCCGGGACCGTGAAATAAAGAATAGTAATGTTACATTTTTAGGGCAAGGAACAATATTTATGTGTATTGACGTACTAATTTTACATTTTTTGGGCAAGGAAGAGTATTTATGTGTACTGAATTAGATTTTGATTGTAGGCTAATTTTGTTCTTGTGAAATTTGGCAACGTGTTATGTTAGGATTGTGACGTAGACCTAACATGGTGGTGTTTATAGTGTAGTAATTGTGGACTTTGTTTAATTAATTTTTATTAGTAATAAACATTTGTACAATATATGACAGTGTTTTGTGATGGCCCTATGATGTGAGGTGTGTGTAGGTATGTTTATTTTCTGTCTACTGTAGAAGGCCATAAACTGGAGAATGACCTTTTAATTTATGTGATATTTTTAGTTAATCACGTTGACTTTGGCTGGCAAAGTGAGGTTATAGTTTTAGAAACAATTTAGTATATTGCTTTGAGATGGAAATTTTACGACTCTCTTCCCTTGATTTTTTTGGTCCTATCTATATATTTTTGAAAATCAAATGACAAATTTTTTAGAAAGTTCCATAAATGTACTTAATTTGAATATTTTTAATTAAATTTATTAACCAGACGTTTTATTACTGTTAATGATATTTATATTTTTGAATTCCTCATAAATTTCTGAAAATTTGTATATGCTTTTTGTTTGGTTTCCTTGAGTAATAAAATTTTTGATCGACTTTCGAACATGTTCGATATATGCTTATGATAGTTATAAAACTTAATCGTATTCATGAAAACTACTCTATACTAACTCTACTGAACATTTCCCTATATTACACCTGTATTACATGAATTTTCAGTCCCTTTTTTTGTATGTTTTAGACTAATACATATGGCTGCACCGTTACCAAGTTTATCTGCCATGTGATACTTAGTCATTGGGTGTTCCCACTGCAGCTATTTCCAGGTTAGATGTCTTTTCTTATACCAGAGCACAGTTTTAGTTTATTACTCCTGCTTTTAGACACAGCAGATAATCATTTATTGTGGCCCGTTACCTCATGAGCACTTTTCTCCAAAAGAACCCAAAAATTCTGTTCACATATGACATTTATGTGAACCAGCTTTGAGTAAAGGTAATGTATTTTACTTTTAATATAGTTTTCTTAAATTTACTTTTTACAGGAGTATTACTCTAAAATTTTTGTCAGTTTCCCTATCTCCTCACAATATTATTGTATATTTTAAGCATAGTCTCCTTGTCTTGCAATGTTTTATCGGATAAAGTTTGAAAATATGTCTATTATTATTAAAAAATGTCTGTGTCCTTCCTTCATTTGTCTAGATTAAATGAGATAGGTAGTCTATTGCAACTGTCTGTAGTGGTCTGTCTGTCTTGATACTGCTTATTTTGTTTTTATTTGTATAATTTTTATTGTTTTCTTTGCAACACGTCTGACATTTCTTTATATCAGTTGTAAATCCTTGCCTGCGTAAAAGTTTCCCCTAAATATTAACCAAAGTTTGCGTATCCCTACATGTCTAAAACGGTTACGTAAGTCAGAAATAATTTGTCTTGTCACTATGTCATCTATCGCAAATAGTTCTGTCCCATTAATTGCTTTTATAATAAACTTACCTTTCACTTTGAAACCCCTATACATACTCTGTTGTTCAATGATTGTTTTCAAATCTGTTAAGTTGTTTTGACTAATGATAATTTAATTTTCAGAGTATATGCCGTGCATGTTCGTCATCTGATTAAGTGCTATTATGAAATTATGGGCTTTTCTACTGGAAGTGAGTTTGAAATGGACAGATATATTCTGAAAACCCGGACGATATTCTATTGAAAAAGAATATTCTTGTATCAGCAATGACCAACGACATATCCTATTATTACCGAAACGATTTGACATTAAGAAAGAAAGTGCTGCATGGTCTGTCTCAAGTAAGAACCTATTAGCAGTAAGGTAAACTCTCAGGGTTGATATTCCAAAAATTACACTAGCCATTTCTTTTTGGTTGATAGAATATTTTTTCTCATACGGTTTTAATAGTCGTGATATGAAACAAATTGGCACTTCTTTACCATCTTGAATTTGTACCAATTCAGCAGCAATCGCATAGTCAGATGGATTTGTCCTAAGAATGAAAGGTAGAGAAAAGTCTGGAGTATATAGCAGCAAGTTGTCGTGGAAACTCTGTTTTAAGTCCATAAATGCTTTCTCCATACATTTGTTCCATGACCATCTCACATCTTTTTGAAGGAGTTCTATCAATAGAACTTCCATTTCCATCTCCCCATAATTTTGGAATCAACTTTTATAGTAATTTAAAGTTCCTAGAAAACCTTCTAGCATCCTTAAGTTTTAGACCGTTTATAATTTTAATAGTGCCAAGTCTTTCCTTTTCAATACTTATTTCCTGTTGTCCTATTTAACCCAAGTACTTCATACAAGGCATAAAAAACTGACATTTTTCAATGTACAATTTTAAACCTGCCTTATCAACAGCATTTAATATTATATCAACATGTTTTTTATGTTCATTTTCAGAGAAAATAAGGATGTCATCGATGTAATGGATACAAAACGCTTCATATTCATCAAGTATATTTTGCATAACTAGTTCCAAAGCTGAAGAAGTCATGTCGATATTAGCAGTATTTGACTTTATCTAAATTGAATCGTATTTCCATTTGAACGGTGGAATCTTGATTTCTCTAAGATGTGTGCTGCAGCTTATTATTCTTATGAAAATTTTCAAAACAGCTGCTATGGCAAGGAAATAAATGAACCAATGATAAACTTCTTAAACAATCCATTATTTGTGATTGATTGCTTCCATCAACCTGATGCTGTGGAATCATCCACTGTGGACATTAAACTAGAATTTGAAACACGCAAGAACAAATTTCCCAAAAATCAGATGGATAGATAGTTTATTCATGTTTTTACATGATAGTGTTTATACATATGTCAATTTAAAGAAAATTTGTAAAATACGATGTCATATTTAAATATATATACCTGCACTATCTACAGGTATACAACCAACAAAACAACAACCATATTCTTAATAATATATATTTGTAACACAAAGTTGCTTTATGGATATTATTGATAAATAAATTCAGACGTTTTCTTTTCTTATTTTATTTACACATTTTCTTTATACACAAAAACAAACATCTTGTTTATTAACGTTATATTTTATATACATACACATACTTTAAAATAACATACAATTTTTTACAAAGGTTGATTTTCCAATGAATTTATTTCCTTAAGTAAAAGATCTCTATTTTAACTTAGATGGCACCATGTATTCATACATAGCATACTGCACAATTTGATGTGATGTCCAAGAAGTAGATTACTACACAATTAGTAGGTACTAGGGCACTTGAACCAGATAGTGACGTCACCAACATGGCGCCAGTCGTTAAGTAGGGGATATTATTTATTTTATTACTATTATTTATTAAATACTATAGGAAATTCAAATTGGGGTGGAAAATCCTGTTACCATAGAAAGGAAGCAGATAAACATATGAAACAATTAATTAATTAGCGATAGGTGTGTTAGATTAGTTAGATAAGTTATGTAATACATAATCGAGAAATTGTTGAAAATTCTTTATTGAACGAAGAATGAATCAAGTATACATAAATACAATCAATAGAGTTAATTTTTTAAATACACATTTGGTACTAAGTAAATACATATGTCGAAAGGTATACAATTATTTTCAATTTATTTCTTGATTTTTTTCTTATTGCATTGTATATTATATTCAAATTTAGTTAATTACTTATAATAGTTTTGTACATTTTTATTATTTTTTCAAAAATCCCTAGAATGCATAAAAAATTCCCCATTGTCCCCAACTGAGACACAATTTTCTTTTCTTATTTTATTTACATATTTTCTTTATACACATTATATTATATTTTACATACATACACATACTTTAAAATAACATACAATTTTTACAAAGGTTGATTTTCCAATGAATTTATTTCCTTAAGTAAAAGATCCAACATACATATCAACACATTTTCACCATTTACAATAGGCATTACTTGATTTTCAACGGATTCATCCTGATAATATATTATATCGGTCCCAAGGTAAAGTTTTTGTAGTGTTAGGATTTACAAAACGTTTACTATTATTATATGAAAGCACCACTCGATCCTTTATTTCAGTAAAGATGTCATGTAAGTCACTCTTGAAAGTATACATTTTTCTAAGTATTAAACCACCTTGTTCGACTACTTTTTTGTAGTCATCTATTGTTAGTTGTTTTTTAATTACCGATTTTAACTCCCTTAGCTTTTTTTAATTGGCTACTTAACGATTCCACGCAATATGCCTTTGCCCCAATCCCAAAAAAAAAGCTTTTAAACAATAAAGAAAATATTGTAAATATTTATACAATGTGTTGTGTATATATACAATTTGACTTTCAAACTTTTCAAATTTTAATACGTTTTCAGAGCATTCCTTGCCAAATTTATCGATTCGCGATTGAGTTGAAGGTATTGTTGTATATAAATGGTTGCAATCATGTCTCTGATGTTGCACTAACACTCGTTCACTATTAAAATTTAACAAACAACCATCACAAAAATATTTTCTATGATTATATGCGGAAATCTGGTGTATTAAATGATTTGATATCAGAAACATCCTGTGTTTGTATAATATATCTACCAAATGCATCCATATTCACTTTCACAGACTTATGAATGTTTACCATCTCATCAAGCACGTTTAGAACTTTGTGCTTGATTTCACCAAAAAAACATTACATAATCAGTATCATTATTTTCACTTTGTACACGATAACTTATAATTCTACATTTCAAAGCACTGCGAACAACTTGTACACCGTCAATTAGTGGAGCACATGAATTTGTTCTATGTTGTAATGTTGTTCTGTGAATATGCATCTGATTTGCAGCAATCGTTACATTACAACACCAACATGTATTTATGCAGCTGTGGATGTGTGAGGCTGAATCGTTTGTACATCTGCAGAGGTTGATGGTTTTGAATTAATTTGCGCGTCGCTATGTTTACATTTTTTTGTTGGTGGCCCATCATCTTTAAACTTTTTACAAGAACGCATCTGATGGCGTCGCATATTATCACGACGTGTAAAACTAATACCACAAGCACTACATGTATACATTGTGACTACACTCTAACAGAATTAGTTCAAGAATGAATTTCCATCCAACTCCCCTCCTTCATATATAGGAACACTGTGAAAACAACCTTCAAAACCACACAAGTGGTAGCATGAGAGGCTGCAACCTTAATACGTGTACGATCGAGGTCGGACGCATAGAAAACAATGACCTTGACAAAAGCGCGCGTACACGTGTGTCATAAGACATTCAATCCGCGGCGCAACGGCCTTGAAACATATGCCCGTATACGTATGTGATCAAGGTCGGAGGAGTCGGCCGGTATAAATCAACTACTTAAGATATACAACTTTACTTTTTAATTTTTTTTTCCGTATCTTCAAAAATAAAGTCTGTAGCCATAGCTCAAAATATAAGGAAACACCCTGTACAATCGAAATTATATCTGGCGTAGCTGATCGTACCTCCCGTTGAATTATTTGCTTTAGTTCATAAAAATTACGAGAATGATTTACGTAAACGCGACTTTTGAAATACCACCATAAAAATTAATTTAATGGTGTAAGGTCTGCGGACCCTGCTGACCATTCAATAGGTTCTTGTCTGTCAATCCAGCGATTTGTAAATATGTCATTAAGGAACAGCATAACGCGGTGGTGTACAGGCTGGACCAAATTAGATGGGATTTGGGGTATGGCAGATAAACAAAAACAAATATAAGTGTACTGAGCTCGATTTTGGAGAAACAAACAATGGCGCAAATCGCGATCGTCTATCTTTTTCGACTACCAAGTTACAGAGCGTTTTTGGAAAATTGGCATTTTTGGATGACCTCTATATCTAAATTACCACGTGTCGAGTCGAAAATCGAGTAACACATTCTTATGGCACTTTTTTGAGTAAAATCCGTTGCTGATAAGAAGAAAATTATGCATGCCTCAATTTTCGAGATATAGACATAACTTTTGTTTTTTTAAATGGAATACCCTGTAAATTATTTCATTATTCGATCACAACTTAAATTAGCTTTCCAACGATATATCATGTCATATTTATCTCTAGAAGTGGTTAATTTTCGAAAAATTAAATATATTTGTGACGAGGCCATGGAAAACTATTAACAACACTTCTTATAATATAAAATAATTTTGCCAAAAATAGAAAAAACTAAACCACAATAAATGTTCGAATTGTCTTCCATTGACATCTATGTATTTTTGACACCTCCTTACAGAATTTGTTGCATTCCTAATCATGACAAGAGTTATTGTCCGAAACGCAGCTAATGTTTTGTTTTTCAATTCTTCTATGTTATTAGAACGCTCTCTATATATAATATTTTGTAAATAACCCCAAAGCCAAAAGTCGGCAGGGGAGATCTAGCTGGCCACAAAATAGAACCATTATTTCCTAAAAATTTAACAATATCTAAACTACTTTGTTGTTTATTAATGTCCAATTAGCTAAATTAATTGTTAGTTATCAATTTAGTTAACTTAGCTAACTAGACATTGACAAACTAGTCCTGAGTGTATATAGATACCTATCCAATCCTCCCCAAATTAAGCATTTAAAAAATTTCGTTTCATTTGACGTATGACCTTGGGCGCCATCTTGTTGGTAATATAATCTTTGAAATTGTCTTACAGGCATATTGTTTACAAAGGGCTCTATTTCTTGGTATCCAATAAAACCACACCATACACCAAATCCAAATCGTCCTTGACGATTAACTGTAGCGGTTCCGAGCGGATTTTCATAAGCCCAATGGTGGTTATTATGCCGATTAAAAATTCCGGCATTGCTTATATGGGCCTTGTCTGTCCATATAATTGTTCCTTCAAATCCTGGCACTTCATTGCACTGACGCAAAAACCACTGGCAAAAATGAGACGCCTTTGAAAGTCGGTTGGGTGTAGATGGTGACTAATCCTAATTTTGTAGGGTTTGAATTTATTTTTTTTTAAGCAACGCAAGGCAGCTGTTTTTGGGATTCCTAAAATGTCCTGTATTTCGCGAGACGATATATTAGGATTTTCTCTTACAGTTTCTAAAACCATTTTTTCTAGAGCTTCTCTACCTGTTTTATTATATATTTTTGCTCGAGGTTTTACAAATGTCCAAACTCTTTTAAATTTTGTTGTAGCCTTTTGGATATTTTTATGTCTGGCTGTCTCTTTTCTGGATATCTAAAAATATTGTTTATAATCATATATTTTTCATAATTAATAAATTGAACCATTTTTAACAATGCTCACTAACGATTAACTCACAAATTACTTTTTGACATTTACGATTATTTCGATTTTCTTTTTTTTACCATGGCCTTCGCAATAAATATACGATAAATATGCATAGATGTCAATGGAAGACAATTCGAACATTTATTGTAGTTTAGTTTTTCCTATTTTTGGCAAAATTATTTTATATTATAAGAAGTGTTGTTGTTGTTAATAGTTTTCCATGGCCTCCTCACAAATGTATTTAATTTTTCGAAAATTAAACTTCTATACATAAATATGACATATGATATATCGTTGGAAAGCTAATTTAAGTTGTGATCGAATAGTGAAATAATTTACAGGGTATTCCATTTAAAAAAACACAAGTTATGTCTATATCTCGAAAACTGAGACATGCATAATTTTCTTCTTATCAGCAATGGATTTTACTCAGAGAAGTGCCATAAGAATGTGTTACTCAATTTTCGATTCGACACGTGGTAATTATGCCAATTTTCCAAAAATGCTCTGTAGCTCGGTAGTGGAAGTAGATAAAGGATCGCGGTTTACGCCATTGTTTGTTTTTCGAAAATCGAGCTCAGGACACCTATGTTGGTTTTTGTCTATCTGCCATAGTTTTAGAGAAAACTCCAAATCCCATCTAATTTGGTCGACTCTGTACTGTCCTGATGATAATAAATGTCGCCCTAAAAGTATCCGGTAATTCGTTATGAAGAAATACCAAACTCAAAAATATTTACATAAGCAGTAACTATAATAGCTACGTTCCTATGTATTTACCTACTAAATATTTTTTCTTTCGAATCTTTTAAAAAGTAGGTATATATGTACATGTTTATGACATTCTGTGAGTTATCTAATACAATTATAAAAACAGTACTTCTGAAATGTTGTATCTATTCGAGAAATTTCGAAGTCGATAACATGTTCAGCAAATATTCATTATATCACAGAGTTAACAAAAGATTAATTAAACAAATTTGTTACAATGGTGATGTTAAAAAACACTTACAAATATTAGATTAGGCTTAACTTTGCCGTTATCAGAAAAATTGTCTTATCAAAGTTTCGCACAAATTCGCGTTTTTTAAAACAAATAATTGTTCAAATAGGATGCTGGGCTAATAAACGCAGCAACCGCGGCATAATCTTTGTAAATTTTTTTTAGCAGCTGCTGATATTTTTCAAGGCTTTTTATTTCAGAGAATTTGCGTTTTGTTCTATTACTTGGTTGTAATTCATTTTAAAACGGAGATGCACAACAATTTTATTAATTAAGTTGCGTGATATTCTTGCTAAGACCAGAGACTATATGTACCAACAGAACTTAATTATCTCATTTGGTTTTTCAGATATCTGGAAAAAAGTTAAAAATTCGCATTTTGCTTTTCTCCCATAGTTGCTTATTTGGCATTCAATCTTTATTGTGTAAAAACATTTTTAGAGTAACTTATTGTGTTTTATATGATAATTATAAAATAAAATTATAAAACGTTTCGTTCACTCAGAATCATCATCCAAGATAAGCGAGATCTCTATGTTGGGAGCATATTCTTTACATCGCTGTATTTATAAAGCACATAACCTATATAAATTCTAAAAGGCACGAATCGGTCGATCTTTCGCGGAAGAATGACCGTCCGTCCCTGCATGCTTTCTCGTTATTAGGCTCTTACATCTAGTTCGGTAGTGACCGTTAAATCGTAAAATATTTTAGAAGGGAGTTGCGCAATTATATCAAAATAATTTGAAATTATAATTGATACAGGCGCGTTTCCGTTAATTTCTTATTTTAATCATGCCAGAACATACTTTACATGAGAATAATGATGTTTTATGTATTAAGTATAACATTATATTTATTATTTAATATGCTGTAGAAAAATAAAGCATGTCCCGCTCTATCCTAAGGATCATCGCGGCAAAGCTTTGAGATTTCATATGTGTCTCTTAAAGTTGTGGTCTACTAAGGCAAAGACAAGGTAACGTAATTCACACAATGTAGCAACATAGGTCTGCACTGGACCGTGGCTGCAGAGCGTCTTCCCGCATTATCCATCTTTCGCGCCAGATGCACTGCCCGAAAACATAGTCTCCTAAACGCGCTGCTATAAAAATATCGGGTATAATCCAGTAGTCCAGTAACTCCAGTAGCGCCACTACACAGGGGAATGCAACAGTTTTGTTGGAAATTATTTTAAGCGGTTCTGGAATTTAAGGTATAACGCCAACCATCTTAATTAATTTACAACGAATGTGCCACAAATTACTAACTCAAAAAAACGGACCGTTACATCATAAAATGAACATTTTTCTATATTACGGGTTAGGCAAATACATTTTGTCGGTCTCGAAAATGCTCTTAGCCATGCATGTAACAATTAATTTTCTTTCAAAACTTTCCAAAAATTCTAGGTACTTCAGCACATACTTTTTTTTAGTAAAAAATCCCTTTATCTCTCCACTCCCATAAAAATATGGAATAAATAGTATGTTAAATCATTAAATCATTACCATATGTAATCATTAATCAATTATGCTTAATATCGTGGGAATTCAAAAAACCGTTTTTTGTTAAAATAGACAAGTTTTCATTTTCTGATTACCCTGTATATTAAAAACGAGGCGTTATTGAACCCATAGTCATAGGAACTTTTTGTTTTATCTTGACGTACGGAATATGCTCTCGAATTTATACCATGCATTTTTGGAACATCTTGTATATCAAAATTTTCTAAAAAAAAGCTTCTAATCAGTATTCTGTAGTTAAATAAAAAATAAATTAACGTATTTTTATAATAAATCTTTGCACTGTTATTTTAGGTACAAATATTCAAGAAGGATATTAACAGGACTGATATTTTGTTGTATTGGTGATGCGTTTTTAATATGGCACCAATATTTCGATGTAGGAATGCTAGCATTTATAATAGGGCATGTGCATTATATCCTAGCGTTTGGATTTAAGCCACTGAACTTGCCTCTAGGACTATTTTTGTATTTTTTGGCCTCAATGGGTAAGAAAATCTCCGCCACAATTTAAGAAATTACCAGCAAAACATATTCGCCGAAGAAATGTCAGCTTAATAATTTTGTCCAAGACATCAACATATTTCTCGGGTTCTTGGTCTTGAAATAAAGATAACCAGTAGTAGCTCGTGGCTTTAAAGAACGGCGAAGTAATATTTCTAATTGCCGATACAGTTTAAAAAATATATCTTGAGATTAACAACAATTAGGCGTTTCAATAAGAATGCAAGATTTGAATTGCGCACCAGTTTGGCTGTCATGATGTCACAAGATTATGACATGCCAGGAGACAGATGGGAGTTAGTAAACATGGAACATTACACGATAGAACAACCCGTCCTGAATGTTAAACATTATTATCAAAATGATGAAAGTATGATTGCCACGATTCGTAGAGTGCGTCCAATTTTTGGTCGAAATAATGTCCCCATTCATTTACTGTGAAAAGAATAATCGAAAAATTCGAAAGTACTGGTTCGGTTAGTGATGTGAAACACTCAACACGAGCTCGTAGAGGTCGTTCAGAACAAAACATCACAGCAGTTCGCGAGAGCGTGGCCGAGAGTCCAGGGACGTCGATCCGATTCGTCATCGTGCACAAGAATTGGATTTGCATCTCCATGCTACAAAGTCCAATTGACTCAACAACTTCTACCAACAGACCATGCACAGCGAAGAAAGTTTATCAATTGAATCCTTGAACAACAAGAAGTGAATGCCGATTTTGCGGACAAAATCAGTTTCAGTGATGAAGCCCATTTTCACCTCGATGGCTTCGTTAATAGGCAAAATTGCCGCATTTGGGGATCAGAAAATTCACGAATGATTCATGAGAAAGCAATTCATCCAAAACATGTCACTGTTTGGTGTGCTTTGTGGTCTGGAGGAATCACTGGGCCGCTTTTCTTTGAAGACGAGGCAAGTAATGCAGTAACAGTGAATGGCGAACATTATCGTGCTATGATAACCCAGTTTTCTGTGCCTCAATTGAAATATATTGCTCTCGACGACATGTGGTTTCAGCAGGACGGTGCCACTTGCCATACCGCCCGTGAAACATTGACCATCTTGCACGAGTCTTTTCCTGGTCGTGTCATCTCTCGGTTTGGTGACCAGAATTGGCCGCCACGCTCTTGCGATTTAACACCTTTAGACTTTTGACCGTGGAGTTATCTGAAGTCACAGGTTTATGCCAACAAGCCTGCGACCACCGAGGCATTTAAGGCCGAAATACCGCCACATATATGTAACACTGTTTTTCAAAATTTCGCCAAAAGCGTACGCAGGTGCCAGCAAAGCCTTGACGCCCATTTACCAGATGTGTTGTTCCATACATAACTCCCAAATGTCTACATTATAACTCAATAAATATTTCAACACTTTGCTACAGAAAACCATGTTTTACTGAACCTTGAAATATTGCGCGCTTATTGAAACACACTTTATATTATGTAATGCCGAGCCCATTTATTTTACACCTTTGCCCTGTATAATAACTAATCATTTGTTTTTTAGTTGTGCTATATCTACTGCCTGATTTACACAGCATTTTTGTTGTCGGTGTGCCAATCTATATTCTAGTTATCACCACAATGTTATGGAGAGCCATAGCGCGAGTGCAATTTTTTGAGGTTAGTCGAAATGATTTCTTTCTGTATGATATAAAACGGTAACGAGTCATTTTTAGGACTTGTGGACTTGGAGTAAATTATGTACTTGTGCCGGTGGAATTTTGTTTGCACTATCAGACTTATTCATTGGTATTGATAGGTTTAAATACAGCATCGATTACTCGCAGGTAAGTAAGTAGGTAACCTATTCGTTTAACACTCAGATTAATAATACTAGAAGAGAATATGAGTAATAAAACATAAAAAGTTGTCTGATTTAGCTACATCCCACGCGAGATATGTAAATATTATCGCTGGTTTAATTTCTATTGGTCAGAATTATGCACGAACACAGCACGAAGAAACCCGATCGATGCCAGATCTATCACCGTCTTGTCAAACTAGTGTTATGTAAGATGACATCTGTCATTTGAATCTGTGTTTTTAAGTGATTTTAAAGTTTTGTTATTTGGTACTGTGATTAGTAATCGATTTTTAGTTATAAAAAATTTATTTATAAATATTTATTGAGAAACAATGATTAATAATAAGTGTGTAGTGTGCGGTCAAAGAGGAAAACCAATGGGTTTGTTTATCTTTTCACAGGTAAGTAAACAAAACAAATCAGGGTCGGCATAATGCGAAAGTGTGAAAGCTCAAAGATAACTAAAATTAATGATAGCTTTACAAAAACATGTTTTTGTTTTTGTAAAGTAATCATTAATTTTAGTTATTTCTGAGCTTTCACACTTTCGCATTATGCCGGCCCTGATCTGTTTTGCTTACTTACCTGTGAAAAGATAAACAACCCCGTGGTTTTCCTCTTTGGCCGCACACTACACACTTATTAGTCATTGTTTCTCAATAAATATTCACTAAATAAATTTTTATAACTAAAAATCGATTATTAATCAGTACCCAATAACATAAAACTTTAAAATCACTTATAACAGAGATTAAAACAGCAGCAGCAGAATAGCATTGAAAAATACATTACTCAAGCAAACAAATTTTGTATACCTATTAAGTTACGCAAAAGCATTAAAATAAACGCTGAAGCCTGGAGCCGCCCCTGGTTTGTTTTGGATACATTGATATGTAAACATGCAAATTGTTGTTTATGTATCGGTCATAATAATCAGTATATCTCTTATGGGTGTTACTTATCTTTATATTATTAATCTGAGGTTTAACACGTGATAAAGTTCTGGTAAAAAATAATTTTTCATGCACTCAACATTACAGCACTCGAGGGTAACAAAGTTAAACTCGTGAGTAAAGTCGGCTCGTTTCAATGCAGTCAAGTGTTGTAGAAGCAAACGCGGGAACATGTACGTTTTGTCAGGAAGTGTACGGTTTTCTGGGGTTTTGTTTCGTGCGTTTACTGCATTCCAAGTTTATAGGTAATTTTATTACTGTTTCTGTGCTTTTACTGCATTTTTATACACTATTTATTTTTTGTTTGTTTTTTAATGTGGTGTGATGGAAGCGGCAAAGAATAAAGCATGTTACATTTTTTGTTACTTAAAACGATATTATGCATATGCAAATATCACGTCTTTCGATCTAGAACGTTCATTTTCAAAATACGCCTTACTATTTACATCCCGACGTAGAAGTTTAGCAGAAGATATTATAGAAGGTTTATTAATGCAAATGTACGCTGTCAACCGTAAACAACTGTTAAGAGACTTGATATAAGAGGTAAGTTTGTGAAAGTTATACATAGTCTCTTCCCGACGCCCGTCAATTTTTTAACACGGTGTGGCTTTACTCATGACTCATGAGTCACAAACTGTTACAACTACTCAATTGTAATCATGAAGTCGCAGTTAATGAATTGCAATTAGAAACGATAGAAAAATAAATCATGATAAAGGAAACAGAAAAATTCTCATAAAATTCCTTTATTAATGTGACCGGTTTCGTGAACAAATTAATTACTTCACATCATCAGACACAGGAATTTTTATAAATATAAAATGAAGTAATTAATTTGTTCACGAAACCGGTCACATTAATAAAGGAATTTTATGAGAATTTTTCTGTTTCCTTTATCATGAATAATTACTCATATGGGATCAACCTATCTACGTTAGAAAAATAAATGTTGAGTCAGATATAAGTATGCGATATTGGAAGTTTGAACTGTTGGTCATGGCTACCTCACCTCTATCTCGGTGAATAACTAAGCTACTTTGCGTCAATAAACCCAAATTTTGTGGTCATTACACCAGCAGTTTTAAAACTGACGGTCTCAATGATATTACTTAGTTGGCTATGTATATGCAATTTTTCATTGTCTCACATGCAATATATTCCATTATCGACAACTGACATTCCAGCATACGAAAAAATATTTTGTCCAAATCGTTAAGCCTCTGATCAATAAAACAAATATATTTTTTAGGTTTTAATAATGTCAAGTTACTATGCAGCTCAAGTTGGTATAGCCTTAAGTGTGGTCGATGCCAAGGCAACTTTAAAAGTAAATGAAAATAAAAAGGAATAACTCAGTCAAGATGTATACAAGTATTTAGCTCAATTAAATAAGAAGCCAAAATGCATCTTTCCAGTTATTTAAAAATAATTTAAAAAATGGCTTTGAATATTAGATCTTGGTCTAAATAAAAAATGTATCACGTCGAGTGGGTTCAGTTCAGGTAGTATACCGGATAGTATCAAATTACAAAAAAAATATATATAAATTGTATTGTTATAACAAGTAGATTCTTAGATACCTTCTGGTTTTTCTTATTCAGTAAAAAACATCTGTTTTAGAATATATGAGCTAGCAGTAGTTACTCATTTAGATAATATATACGTCAAAACGGCAGTTTTGAATTTTTTCATTTTAACATACTTAGTTTATCTATATCACGAATTTAAAAACGAGAATGTGAGGTCTATTTTTCTACATAAAGTACAAACTAATTCAAGGTCATATTTTTTCGTTGATTTGTAGATTTTCTTATACAGATTATTTAAACATTCCAAACACTTCTATATAATATAACAGGACCATAAAATAAACATTCTACGTGCTAATGTTGGGCAAGTAGTTATTAAGCCGTATATGCGTAACGAGGATATTATTCTCCTTCTTTGCTACCCAAATTTTCCGTTATTAATAAATATTATGACCGAAAAATCTGTATTAACTATATTTTTCTGCAACCATCTAGAAAGTTGAATTTTATGGATTTTGTTAAAAGTTAAAAAGTGTTTCGAGACTAGCAAGAATGGTTGCAGAAAAAAATATTGTACGCCACACGTCTGGAAAGTGTCTTTACTGGGCTCACATGGTGTAATTGAGAATAAATGGTATTATTATTAGGTAATTTTACCGCGATATCTCAGAAAATGGTATTTAATATTCTCGACTTGAGTCGTGCCCTACATGCAGAAATAGGTATGATAAAATTAAAAAGATAAAGTTTATGGAAGTAAATCAATTATATTTATACTAATAGAACAATGAAATGTCCTTTACAATGCGTTATGTACCAACATGTAAAAAATTCATATTTATGTAAAGATTAGGTAGGTACGTTTTTTATGGGTGACGAGTTTTGATTTTTTTTAATGCATAAGTATTTTTTCATCATGTATATGAATATAATACCAAAATTTGGAATTCTATTTTCCAAAATTTTACAAACAAATATTGGGCATCAGCATTTTTTTTTCCAGAATCGGCGCCTCAAGTGGGGCTCACATAATTTTTATATCAAAATTATCTGACCTCACGAAAAATTTTATATTTTTGAGAAACTACTTTGCCTCTATCATTTGGAAGAAACCCATTTTTGGGTTTATAAAACTCTTAAGGTTATACAGGGTGTTCCAAAATGATGTAGCCAAACTCTTACAGTAAGTAGATGAACTCACTATAAAACGAAAATTCTTATAAATATTGGGTCAAAGAAGTTACAGTAGTTACACCCATTCAAAGATGGAGGAAAAAATATTATTTGTGCTGTAACTCTGAAAACATAACATATATACAATTAAAATTTAGAGATTAAAGTATTCTAGTAGACAACCATATACTACACTGGACGCGCGTTTCGCCAACTGGAGATGATTAAAACTGAACAGTTTTAATCATCGCCAGATGATGCCAACTTGGTTGGCGAAACGCGCGTCGAGTGCAGTGTAATATGGTGTTTTGTGGATAACCACATTAGCGTTTGCTTCACATCGAAGGTTCCAATCCACTTACGGTAAAATTGAAAGTGATATGATAACAAACGGCAAATCTGGGTCAAAAAATAAGTTTTATGTGCATATTAAGTTGTTAAATTTTGGTTTCCTAGTCACCCAGTGTATAATTGTTAGATATATTGTGTTCAAAATTACTGTGCATTTGTCTTCCTGTCCTAACAACCCTTGTTATTACAATTTTTTTTAATTAGTATATGTAAATGTTGATAAATGTTTTGTGGGAAAATTCCACTAAATCTATATAAAAAAAAAACGAGTGAACAAATTGTCTCCGTGTATCTAGACCTAGAGCACATTTTAGTCTTACAATATTAACTTGGGGAAGGCTTGTTTCGAATTTATACTGCACATTTTGAGAAGCATTAGTGTTCCAGTAATTTTAGTTTAGATAAAAGATCGAAACAACAATGATCGACTTTCTCGTCAAGAAATGCTCATATTGAAGAATATAGTCTTCCTAATTTATTACTATAATTTATTAGTATAATAAATGTATAAATGTAGTTAGCTACATATAGGTAAATGTTGGAATTATAACATAGACTGCACTGTATTTATCTGTGATTTTAATATGTATTTTTATGTAGTATAATAAATGTATCAGAAATATTATAGACAAATAGATAGTTAAATAAATGTATTACAGTTTGGGTTTTTTTGTTTATTGATTGTAACACAAATCTTATAGTGCGACAAAGTTACTGTCACATTGAGGGCTGAGATTAGGAATGGGGCAGAACAGATAATATACATCTGCTCCGATAGCCAGGCTGCTCTAAAAGCAGTGTGCTCCCCCAGGACGAGATCAGTTCTCTTGTGTGGATGCCCTAGAAGAGATGGCTAGGCATAAACAAGACTGGTATGGGTCCCGGGACATATGGGAGTTCCAGGTAACGAGAAGGCCGATGAATTGGCTAGGATTCGGGGCTGAGAAACCCTGTCACGGATATACGGTCCTCCCTTGATATACGGCTTTTTCAGAATGGCTCAATAACTAATAGTTCATTATTAGAGCGTGGCAAATCAGATGGCTCTCAGTAGCATGTAAGATGCAAATCTTAAACCGGCACTTAAGCAGACTGGAATATGGCTCACAGAGGTTTCAATTATATCTGCTGCATATTCACATAGTGGTTGTTGCCCATGTACATATGTCTATGATCGGCATTAAATTTGTCACGCTCTATTCATAATGTACAAAAGTGAGGTTATGTAAACAGAAAAAAATGTATCAAATCAATAAAATTACAAATTGTATACTAAGAAAATATTTTTTTTTTTTTTTGATTTATCGTTTATAAAAATATTTATAGATCAATTTAAAATTTCTTAACAAATTATACAGATATATACAAATACGTCATGGCGAACTATGGGCATAGGGAGTAGACATTTTGAAACTAATCTCACTCTTAACTGTTGCTAAAAATATGATTGAATAACGAATGCCTCGGCATGCATGGAAGTCTCGCTCTGCTTCCTGACCGCATGTTTGATTTATCTCAGACAATAAAAATACTTTACAACAGAACAGTCTAAATATTTAATTTAATAATTAAAAACTGTAAAATAAAAGCCAATGTATAAAAAAGACTGGAATCAAGTTTACATGAATTGTACATATGAACATTTTTATCGCAAGAAACCATGACTCTACCTATGACTAATATAAAACAATAAATATACAGGGTGTATTAAACAACAAAAAAATCCTTGTAAAGTTTTAAAAAAACACTATTTTTATTGAAAAAATATACACGGGTATAAATCTCAGCTATCGAAACTATAACCTTGTCATATTATCATTAAAAAGGGGGTAAATTTTTTACAAAATAGTATTAGCAGAATAGTTTCATATTATCACTCACCTTTATCAAAAAATCCGTTGTACCAATTTTTGTTGAAAAATCTTTTTTAGGTAAATAAGCTGATTTTTTTTTTTTTTTTAGAAAAAACGTCGATTTTTTGGTAAACTATCACTTTTTTTTGACAAATAAATATCCTTATATTTATTTATTGTTCAAGATAAATTATTGCATTTTAAACGTCCAGCCAACTAAAGGAAAAAAAATCCGATTTGTTAAAAAAAAGTTGAAAATCGACATGCTTTTTTTAAAAAAAAATTGTTGCTTGCTTTAGTATAGTTATCTTATTTACCTAAAATGATTTTCAAAGAAAATTGGTACAAGGGGTTTTTTGATGAAGGGGAAAAGAATATAAAATTATTTTTCTTGCTATTATAAAAAATGTACCTCCATTTTCAAGAAAACATGCACGCCTATGACAGTATTCAAGTCCACAGGTCCAGTACATGTCACCCAAATATGAAACTAATGGTTCCAGAAATATACGATATAGGGCCGTACCTGTGAAAAGTGAGACATTGCACTCAATTATTGGCAGCTATAACATTGTCATTTGTTTTTTTCTTGCAAGAATTTTAGATCACTAGATTGTTAAATGTATAATCAAAATCCGGTGAAATTTTGTTATGCAATTTGTGCTTAATGCACCCCTGGTTCACGTAAAGTGAAAAAAAAACATTCAATTAATAATCACTTTAAACTTAGCTATTTTCCTAGAAGCAAAGTATCTATACCATGATAACCCTTTTATATCTCAAAACACCCATTTTTACCAATACCAATAAATAGATGCTTATATTTCACTTAAGTAGACCACATATAAAAATAAGTACTCTGCCAAAATGGCAAGTATTGGGCTAAGGGATTACAAATCAATCTGGACAGAGGAACATGCTTACTCAGAGCACTTAAAAGGGAGGCAATTTTATCTTTACTTTGTTTTTCATAAAACGGTGATCGAACTAGGTATAATAGTAACGCTATGGTTCTTCTAGACATTTGCAAACGTTGTTGTGGTGTTAAGGAGTTTACTTTTTTACTTCTGCAAGATCTGTAGAGATGCAAACTGAAAAAAAGAGCCTTTATTTAATCAAAATTTGAAATTACGTAGGTTGGAATACAGCACAAAAGTCTTACCACTTACCTGGACAGATCTAAAATTAGCGATAGTAGCCAGGGTTTCCACGTTCTGGTACCAAAACATGCCATAGAGGTTAAGTGTATTATGGGCTTTGCTATATATATCGTTTCAGCGATAAGCTGCCTTCCAGCCAATGCCTGTTCAATGGTTTGCTCATTTTCACAACCGAAAGTTTGTCTGCTCTGCAGCGGCTTCCAACATCTCATTCCCATTGGAGGAGACGCGTCTATTTTTCTTACAACACGACCTGATCTTTTTAATGTAAAAGATGCCGAATCAAATTGTGCCTGAGCCATATCTGCAACTGTAGTATAATTTGAATTAGCATTTATATTTTTCCTGTCTAGTACCGGAATTGGAGGACTTTGAACCATACTTTCTTTGTATTGAAAAATAAGCATTAGCCTCGCTACACATCTAAAATTATTAGGAATGAAAAACTATGTATGTTAAATTAGATATCAACTTGCTTAAATATTTGTATAGAAAGGACAACTATCCATTTGCCAGTAGTTCCCCAGATTTTCCTAGCTGAAAGTTCACAGAAGACTTCGGAATATTCCACGATGGTGAGCCATAATTTAATTTTTTCTGCTGGCATGGAAGAATCGATTTGACTATTTTTTTTTATAATTGTATCATTGAACATAACCAGGAGGTTGGACAGACAATAAACCAGCTCGGAAACGACATGAGAATTGTTTATTCTTCCTAAAATCAAAGAAAAAATATTAATAAGGACAATAGTTCTACTTAACGAGTTTCTAGCAAATACCTGCTATAAAATAAGAAATCCATTTTGCCGAAGTTTCCCAGTCTCCTAGGGACTGTGGGTTTTGACGCACCCAACTTTTATAGGAATTATATATTTCGGGGAGAGAAAATAACACCGATGATGACATCGCACTAGAAAAATATAACCTCAAAGTTAAAACACAACACTAATCACTAAACCACGACACAGACCAGACTACACCACAGAACAGAAAAAGAGAGTACACTAGCTTTTGTTTGTAAACTTTAAATTCTACACTTTTTCCAACTAACTGAATAAAGATAGCATTAACACAAACAAGGTACGTTAAAGTGAGCTAACAAATCTCGTTCATTGCAAAAAGTGTAACAGGTTGAATTTACGAACAAAGCCATTAACATATATGTTAGGTTGCATCCGCATAGTAAGAATCTAGGACGTAATGAAAAGTCCTCTAGTTATCTGATTAGTTACATTTTAATCAAGCTCATTTCAGAAGAGGACTTAACCAATCAAACAACGAGATTTTCCATACCAACCTCGATACCATGCGGTCCTGCCTTACTTTTCTGCGCGCTATATTATCATGTCAAAAACTTAAAACAAATGAAGGCAACTAGAAATATCTGTCTACGTAATGTGTGTTGCATTGCACCAGCATGAAAAATGTATAATTTCTTTGGCATTTGATAATTTCCGAGGATATTTTGGTAGAAATTCCATTATCTTTAATCATATCGAATCAGATCTGAAGATATGGAGATTGTATTTTGCTTTTTGTAAACAATTAATGTGCACAAGGATGAATCAACAGGAATTTTATAGCATTTTCCTTTAACATTTTTAATACTCAATGTTTTAGTGCAAAAATAAAAACTGGATTAAATATGCTTTATTAAAATTCATAATTATTTATTTATAATAATACTTCAATAAAATTATAATATAACAGTGCTATTAATAAAGATAAATAGCCAACTCAAAAGAGATATAATGTACCCAATAGACAAAAAAAAATATATTAAAAAGCTGATGATAAGTCAACAATTAATTGGTACGAAGCTGATAGTCACCATTCTGAGTTATATAACGAACCCAGGGCAAGGCTTGATATCCACTTTTCTCGATAATTTTCAAATATCTCACTTGAATACCAGAAGTGGTGAAATATGGAATTTCAAATTTCACTTGAATAGGCGGTTTACCTTCGGTATCTTCACATTCGACACTTGGGAGACCAAAATGAGCCCTCATAAGATATTCTTTGCCTCCTGGAAATGATTTTATAGTCCATGTTATGGCGTTTTGCTCCGGTGCATACTTAACGCTACCTATTGTCGTTTTAAATTTAGGAGAATCAGCATCATGTGGCACAGGTATAACAATTTCAACATTATTTGCAGTGGACCGTCTTTTAAATTGTGACTTAGCTTTTATCATATATTCCACTCTGCTGTGAGCATGTCTCTCTATTACAGACTCAATCCAAATTAAAGGCTTAACGTGTGTGTTTAATCGATAAGACATCAATTCAAATTCCCCATCAGGTGGAATAAATGATATCGTTCTATCTATTTCGAATCTTGATAATCTTACACACTGGTGGAATTTCACATCTTCAAGCTCAACAGATTTGGACTTTCCTCTACCTGTACTTTCAAATAAAACTTTATCATTTAAACCTAATCTTAGTTCAGGCATTCCAGACAAGTACACTCTCATTTTTATTGCTCCTACAATTTCGCTTCTTAAAACGTTACCATTTGCATTAGCTAGAAGATTTACAGACTCTATCACATCTAAAAATACTTCATTTTTCCTATATTTTATTCCCTCAGAGCGCCAGGACACTGCATTCGTAACTGCCACTGGTATACGTGGCTGAATCTCTAATTTATGCCCCTCTTGCGTAATGTACTCTTGAAGAATTTTGCTGTCGGTGGTCTGTGGGTATCCAAAATCTAATAATTCATCTAATAACTCATATATAACAACGAAATTGTCTCTTATACTTTCTTCTTCTAGTTCTTTAAAGTACTCTGTCATAACTTGCACAATTTTATGTAAAAAAAACAAACACTAAAGCTATATTAGCATTTTTCTTTGTCGTACTTACAATGTACAGATTATTCGTCTTTATATATGCAAAAGTACAATCGGTAGTTTGTAGAATTGGCGTCAAAAGACCCTCCTCTTCTTTCTCCATTAAGAGGGGCATGAACTTTTCAATTACGCCAAGGTCTATATCACCACGATAGTTACGTGATATCAGAACTTTACCCTTTACATCGAGTATATAGATCGCCGAGCAAGACATTTTAATAGTATGTGATGCAGAAAAGCTGACTACATATATTAATTGTACTACCTATATGATTTATAAATGTTCAATAAAGTTGTGTTCAGGATTAGTCTCACCTACCTCATATACCTAGAAATAAAAATAAAATTCAAATACAATATTTCCCTAAAATCTATATTTCATAGACTTACATTTCCTTGATATAAAAATATTTTTCTTTAAAATTAACACCTGCAAATACCTACACGTCCGTAAATTTTCAGATTGTATTTTAATCTACTTCTTCCAGAGACTAGAGACAACCACTGTCTCTACTTCTTCGCAAGAATATTAGATCTTATTTGTAGCAAACTTCTCTGTAGAAATCAAACATATAACAGTTTTTAACCTACGGCTATATTCATTATTGTATTTAGAGGTTTTTATTTGACATATGCTAATTGTCATGTTTATTTGTTATTTTTGCACTAAACCAAAAGTTAATGTTGATCTAATGTAATGCCTATTATTATTGATTTTAAAATATGAATCGTCTTAAATATACTAGTCCAGTTTTATTAGATGGTGAATCTACTGTAGTTGTTGAAAATAATGTAAGGTTATATGATGGCCATCAAAAGGTACATGTTTAACATTAAATAGGGTTGGAATTAAAATGTTTAATTTCAGACTTCATTTGAGGGTGGTGAATTAATAATTACAACACATAGGACATTGTGGGGTCGACCAGGGACAATAGCCCGAGGACAAACATGCTTGGCACTTCATCTCGATCTTGTATTATTTGTGGAAGAAGAATCACCTAGTGCTTTTAGCTTTAGTAGGTCCCGGAAGGTGATATTGCATTTATCAGAAAGCGTTGGTAAATAATTTTTAGAATAATATGTCTAAATAAATTATTATGTACCTACTTTTATTGTAACATTAAGCCTACCATACTCCTCATTTCTTCAATTTTAGAAGAATCAGATGGGCCACAGTTAACAAGCTATTATAGTTTCATAAAGTTGTCTTTCCGGGATGGTTATACTAGCAATGTCATTGGTGTTTTAAATGATCTTTTGCAAAAAAGGCTCTGGGAACCACCAAGTCCTGAGGCACCTCTTATACCTCAGATGCCTACTATAAAATTACGAACAGGAATAGTAGGTATCGAAAGGAGTTTACAGGAGAAACAAAAGGCAACTGATGAGAGTATTACGAAGGCTTTTCAAGATCTCAGTAAACTTATGACGATGGCTCAAGATATGGTGAGACTAACTAGGACTATTTCGACCAAAATTAAGGTACATATTGTTGGATTTGAATTTTGAACCGTCTAAACCAGAAATTTGAAATTATAATTAACAGTATAGTTCGTTAATTTAGAGTGTTATTTTAGGAAAAACAGGGTGACATAACAGAAGATGAAACCGTACGATTTAAATCTTATTTATTGAGCCTAGGTATTAATGACCCCGTGACGAGAGACTCCTACAAATCAGACAATCAGTATTACAAGGATTTAGCTAGAGAAATTTCTGATTTCCTATTGAGTCATGTAGAGGAAATGGGTGGAATGATGGCACTGACTGATGTATTTTGTCGTGTAAATAGAGCAAGAAGTTTAGAACTCTTGTCGCCTGAAGATATACTCAATGCCTGTCGTGTCATGGAGACCTTGGGTTTACCTCTAAAATTGTACCAGTTTAATTCTGGAGTTATGGTGCTACAGTTAAGTACTTTAAACAGTCAAAGTGTCGCAGAAGCTACAGCCATATTGGTAAGTTGATTTTATTCAAAAAATATATTTTATATATACAGGGCGTTTCAAAAGTCCCTAGACCATTATCTTGAAAACGATAAAGATATTCGAATTTTTCAAATAGAGTATATTGATATCAAAAGACTTTTTCTTTGTACTGCACAGAGATATTTTGAGATAGTCCTCTTATATTATTTAAAAAAATCTTAACAGTTCCTTTAATATATACTTGCTAAGTGGCCTTTTGTGTGGGAACCAATGCAGTCAATTTTATGATTAGGGGGGAGGGTGCACATAATAACTCAGAAATCCAAATGTGTTACGGAATGTAAGCTACAATTATTGGGGATAGTCTGAAACAGTTTCATGAGTGTATAAATCTACAGAATTTTTAAGGGAAGAGTAAGACATTCCAGGAGTATGTTTTTGATAGTTTAGTTTAATACTCTGTATCTTGACAATGAAGCATTTGCTCAGAGTAACTGTTTTCGTATTTTGGTTCATACGAAGTCAGCTTCTAAATAGTTATAAATTACTGGTTATCTTTGTTGTTTACCTACAAGTTAACTTTTAATAAATGTCAATATGTTTTCAAATTTCGATTGTAGTTATCTAACCTTGTATTAAATTGCTATTTTGTTAACTTGATAAGGCATTTTTTGAAGCTATAATAAATATTTAAAGCCAAGGATAGTAGACTCAGCAATAAAAAATACATTGCTTTACTTATTCGGTATTTTCAAAGACAAACAGAATTTTGCCCATATACATCACATAACTCTTTCTCTTACCCTCAACTTTAAGTATACAATTGAACTTCTATGTCTTCTCTGTAACCCGAATATGTTTCTGTGCGATACTTCGTATTTTCTTTAACTCAAAATTTCTCAAACTCGAACAGTCTCGGGGGGGATTTAGGAGGTCGAATTAGAGAAGTTTGACTGTATCCATTTTTTTACGCAACATTAGTTTGCCATTGAAAAATACGGTTATTTGTTTTTTAGATAGAAGATAACAGTTCATTATCTGCGGAGGAACTATCACAAAAGCTTGGCATTTCGGTAACACTGGCCAAGGAGAGATTACTAACAACCGAAAAATACGGAAAATGTTGCCGAGATGATTCCATAGAAGGCTTACGGTTTTATCCTAATTTATTTTTAACAAAAGAAGAATAAATATTTATATGTTTTGCTAAATAATATGTTGGCTTAATTTGTTATATGTATATTAATGTTCCCAAATGTTTGTTGTATTTTTTTCCTAGAAAACCTAGTGAGAAAAGGTAAGTAAAAATTAACTTTCTATGTGTGAAAAATGTTATGTCAAAAACATCTCATTATACATCTGAAAAACACTGTTCCGGACGCTAATTAAAAATATTAACTACAGACTCGTTCGGTGTACACTTCAGTACGGATTTATTTTCTGGAGTTCCTCTACACATTTAAACAAAGTATTTATTGTATAAAAAAAGATATTAAGGCATATGGCTGGCGTTCATCTTATATCTACTTGTAAACCAATATTTAAATCACTCCAACACTACCATGCCTATATATACCTCTATATTACAACTTATAACGTATATTCGGAAGAAGAGAATAGATTTACAAAAAACCCTGAAGTACGTCAGTATTATACAAGGAAGTGTAACGATGATACACCAACCGTTTTCACGGCTTAATGTAAGTCAAAATGACCCTGCATATTAGGCATAAAGTGCTACAATAAAATCAATTTCTTTAAGAGCACAGATAATATTAACATATGCGATATAAAATTAAAATAAACCTTTGTTGGAATATATATATTTTTGTGTGTATTGTATAGCTTTGTTCATAAATAAAACTTTCCTTCTTCCTTTATTTTTTTTCATAGACAGTCATAACAAAAATAAAGTAAACAATTTTAGCGATACGTAATTATTAGACGTTCAACAAGTTTTGTTTACATGATAATACAAAGTTTAATGTAAAAATACCAGTATGCTTAGTTAATTAATTTAGCAGCCTGATATATGAACTTCGATATGTCCAAAGAAAGAAAGCTAATTCATAGTTATCTCTAAAATCTGTGACAATAAATTTATTTTTACGAGTATGCTAGATAAAGTAGATAAACTTTGATCCATGGTTTTATTGGGTTTTGGAGCTCAACTGATGTACACTGTTGTCTCTGGTAATTAAGTTCAAGTCGCAATATTGTTATGATTATGAAAATATGGATTTATCTGATATTTGTTTTAATTAATTTTACTTTCATAAGTTGTGGTCAGGACTCGAGAAAGCTTCTTAACATTGGATCGCTTTTGACAGGAAACGCATATTTTCAAATAGACAGCTTTCTTACATAAGGAAGATGATTTAGGTCAGGAACATCATGCGGTAACGTTGTCTCTCGGTTTTGCAAACCAACTTTATTAGCAATCTGTATACATTCCTGCTTTTTCTCTCAGTTCTAAAGATACCATGAGGGTATTAAATGTTTTGTTGCATCCTTGTATTAAAGTGTGTAAGGTGCTTTGCTAAATTGAGCATGTTTTTTTTTCTTTCTCTGCAAAGTGGATTCAAACTCATTGTCTGAGCTTATACTTATACCACTCTCTGCTATACAAATCAAATCATAGGTCAGAAACAAATTAATTATACAGGGTATTAATTAATTACATGCCAAAGAGGTTATTCCTTACATTTCAAGACGACCTAAAATGATTCGTTACTGAGATACAGGGTGTTGAATTTTCATTTTATTTTTATTTTTTCCATGTATTTTACACATTTTTAAAGATAATTGATTCAAATTTGGTGTACATACTACTTATTACAGTCCCTACAAAATAGCTTTACTGAGGAGGTCGGGAAACTTCCTGAGCTTCTTTTAACGGCGACACAGATTTTTTTTTACATAGTTAACATCCTTGTTCCTGGTTCTTTTCTTAAACTTTTTGGATCTTGCAGTTTTTTCTTATTTTGCACGGTTTAGAGGTTATTTGGCAAAATACCATCATATTTTTTGGCCTAAAATACGGAAACATTTTACTGCAATAATAAGTAATCCAAATGTATTATGCTGATTATTTTGTTTATTTGTTATGTTATACATACATGTTTAATTGTTGAATTGTTTTTTGTTCCATCAAGTTTTAAGAGTTCTTTTCAAGCGAATTTTTCAACAAATAGATAGAATCCTTTTTTATTCCAAGGAGACTTAATGGACAATCCTATATTCGGTTTCTTGAAGAAGATCTTCCGATCTTGCTTGAAAATGTCCCTGTTGTAAGAAATCAGATGTGGTTCATGCATGATGATGCATCTGCACATTTAGTGTTCTGGCGCGTGAATTTTTGAATCAAACTTATAACAATGGTTGGATGAAATGAATCATGCTTGATTTGTTTGTCAAGGCATGCACTTTACACACTTTAATACAAGTATCCGACAATTAACACCCTCAAGGTATTTTTAGAACTGAGAAAAAGCAGGAATATTGTATATAGATCCTAAAATAAATCAGGGAATTATAAAAATTGAAGAAAGTGACACAGACTTTCTATGATGGCATAAAAATAATTATGATAGTTTTCCGAATAGAAGAAATATAAAAACGTTGGTTTCCAAAACCGAGACAATGGTCACCGCAAGATGTTCCTGAACCTAAATCATCTTCCTTGCGTAAGAAAGCTTTTGATTTGAAAATATGTTTTTTGTCAAATGCGATCAAAGCTTTCTCAAGTCCTGACTACAAATATTGAAGGAAGAATTAAAACAATTGCTTCAGAAAGTCGTCATTTATTTTTTGTTAATGAATATCATTATTTTATTATTTGTTTTTGTCAAAAATCAAAATAATTAGAAAAAACAAAAATATTGATGTAATTATAAAGGTATAGGTTATCCTAGACACAAATAAATGATAAATAATCCATTTACGTCTCAAATAAATGTTAAACAATGATATATAAATTATTATAAGTTGTATAAGTAATTGAAATTACTAAAATAATTATATTATTATTTAGTAGCAGCAGCATTTTATTTTTAACACACTATTATAATAGAACTAACTATACCTTCAACTTATATGGGGTGATCATAAATTCCACAGCGTATAACGGCACCCGGGATGAATAATTTTGTTATTATGTCACTTATTATTAACGCTGAAATTATGACGAGACATCATAGCAGAAAGAATGACACAACAACTATGAGAGATAAGAATTTTTTTTATTTAATGCTTTGTTTTTGGGGAAAGAAAAAAGTAGCAAAATGAATTAATTTTGACGGCATCTCCAACGGAGATATGCGAGTTTAAAGTTGGAAATCTACGAGACAATGATCTTTGAGGATGATTTGATTCTTTTACACTTAAACGGCCACAGGTATCATTTCTAAATATTGGCAGAGTATAGAACATAATATCGGCTATCCATCCATGTTATTAACTGGAAAATTTTGATTAGTGCCCTTTTGCACAGGACGATTTTTGGACAATCTGAATTTAAACTATTTAGGTCATGAGCTTTCAATTTTGCCATATGCCAACTTTTAGCATTTTGGAGCCCACAGACTGAACTTGAAGCATGGCGAGCATTCTACTAATAATACCATAAAAGACTGTTTAGAAATGATCTATCATTTATGATTGCATGTAATTTTTATGTAAATATTGAGCTTATGGAGTGTGTACTAATTTTGTAAATAATTTATTTCTCATTAATTAGTTTATTTATGTTTCTCATTACTGATAATATTGATTTGATATAAATTTACCAAATCTACATGACCCAATTTTTGTACCCATATCTCCACTCTGATTTAAAACGTAGATTTTTTTTAACAGTTCAAAAACTCTAATCTCTGTATTTACTACTATTTCCCATATATAATTACTATAATTATTTTTATTATGTTGTATTAATACAAATATAATTGTTATTGCATTTAACTGCATGCGTGATGAATGATGGTTTATGAATGTTAGAAACTTTTCCATTGAATACGGGTTTATTGATAAAGATTGCTTCTCCAAAAAATTGCACCATGCAAAAGTCTGAAAAAATATTTTTTATGGTGTAGAGGATTTAAAATGGTCAAATATCGATTTTATCAGCTGCATATTTTATATTTTATACAGGGTGAGTTATAAAGAATGGGCCATAGAGTACCTACCGATAGAATTAAAAAGTAATCTCGTTATCAAATACCATGTGAATGTGGAAAATTTTATATAGGCCAGACAATGATTAAATTACCATTGTATGACATAAAACAAAAAGGAAACAACAGCATTATAAAAACCATACCGTAGAGACTAATTACAATGTTTTATCCAATGAGGTAAACGTTTTAGATAAGAAACTAATGGAGAGAAACCGTTACTTCCAGAAATATGCGTATCAAGTATTTTTTTTTTTTTTCAATATAACGGGTAAATATTTCAGGGTTAGAATTTTTCTTTTTGTTTTAAACAAAACTTCATTAAACCCTAATTAGATCTTGTCAGTTTTAATAAACTATGCATTTGTCTAGTCATACGTGTCAGATTTGTGGCCAATAAACTATATATTAAACATCTAGGGTCAGGTAGATAAAATAAATTATATAAAATTGTGAAATAATGACCATAAAGCCTAGTGATACGATAGTAATTGTTATTAATTGCAAATCAAAACATGTGATAAAAAACCCATAACGAATAAAAAAACTGATAATTTCATTTATTGTTATTGATACATAACTTTAATGAAATTACTTCTATTTTTAAATATTTACTCAGTGCTGCTGCTTTATTATCAACAAATTGTCTAATCAAATAATTAAACTTGTTTATGCCTTAATGAAATTGACAGAAAAAAACTGTTTCTGTTAATAACCCGCAAAACACTGTCATTTTTTTTGTTTACAACCTTATATAGGGTGTTTCAAAAAACATGTGTCATCGCTTAAGAGGAGATTCCTCACCCAAAAATAAGACAAATAGTTCCTATCAGCATAGGTCCACATTTCTGAGTACACGGTGTTAACGTTTTCCTATTTTTTCAGTTTTTTCAAAATATCCGAAGAGATTTAAATATTTTGTTAAAAAAAATATGCACACCACTTAATTTTTTTACTTTTTGGTTGTACAGTTATGAAGACAGGTAAATGCCTAAAAAAAGTTACCTCTTGATATATATATATTTTTTAGAAGATATGCTATTGACAGAGACTAAAAATTGCAGTTATCTCCTAAACGAAGCCAAAATCGAAAAAATATCAAGAGGTAACTTTTTTAAGACATCTACCTGTCTACATAACTGTGTAATCAAAAAGTAAAAAGTCAGTGGCGTACATATGTATATATATGTAAAATGCATATACAAAAAATTTAAGGAATTTTGTCTTTAACTTTACATTGTAAAAACTGTTGCGGAGTTATCAAATCAAATCAAATCAAAATATACTTGTCCAAAAGAACAATTTCTCATTGACAAAGTAAAAAGAGCAAAAGTATATGGACAAAATAAGACAAACAAAAACCAGAACACGTAGATATAAACATATGTAAACATAGATATATAAAAAACAAAATATATAAGTCAAACAAGGCAAGAAAAAAACAATTTTCTGCTTAATAAAATTTCCCCGTACAGTAATAACATAATTATGATGAAAATGGAAACAGGGCAAAGTAAACAGAACGTATCGGCCCCTTGTATACCTATCACACCGCTCAGTTTACTTAAAAGAAAGAAAGTTGATTGATACTTTTGTCCCATCATCAATAATAATACCTAACAATTTAACAATTTTCTCAACATTATGATTAGATGATAATAAATTTTGAGTTTTGTCTCTATTTAAACATAACTTATTAGTAGAGAACCATGTTTCAGCAGTATTCTCAACTGGAGTAGTTTTTTCAGCAAGATACTGTACATTTTTATCGGAACATACCAGGGTTGTATCATCCGCAAACAAAATTCTTTTACTATTGCTTAGGCAATTTGGAAAGTCATTAATAGAGCTGTCCGATGTGCCTGGAGTACAGCCACGGTCTTGCGCTGTCGTCACACATGCCGATTTAGAAGTGATTTACGCTGCAGTTTTATTTGAAAGGTTAATGCGTGAGGTTGTACCTATAAATTATACATAATGTCAAACGCGCCAAAGGGTAAAAAACGACCGTACGCGGACACAGTGAATAAATTTATGCAAAATAATTGTAAAGTTTGCAATCAAGACTTAATGTGCTGGCACAAAACAGATTGTCGTCGTCATATCAATACCGTGCAACATCAAAATAAAAAAATGGCATGCCTTTGACAACTCAGTTTATGCTTGATTTATTGTTAATGTTAATAGCCTGTAATATTCCGCTACACATACTGGATAAACAACCATTTCGGGATTTTTGGAATAAATACAATCCCCAATTGTCGTTAGTAGAATCGCTGCAAATAGTGGACGACGTAAAAACACAGCTACAGGCTATAAATGACGCAAAAAATAATCGCGTTAGTGAAAAATTCGAGTGTATTACAGAAAGATCCTGATTTTAGCAAATTAAGACAAATTTGTGTTGGTGCATCTACAACTTCGTTAAATGAGTTCACTGATTGTTTTACTTATACCTGTATTACATCCGTAGATGTCGAACGGTCATTTTCAAAATACAAACATATTTTTTCACCAAAGCGAACATCGCTGACAGAGACAGCTGTAGAAACATACCTGATGCTATTATACTATATACTATTTATTATAGATCTTCCCCACTTTGTGATGACGACAACCAAACTACTTCATAAATCTGCTTAAAAGGGTGAGTTTTATACAAATTTTTATAAAATGTAACATTATTGTTAAAATTTATTTCCATTTAATATACTTATTCAAGTATTATGATATGATGTAAACATATGAGTCATATGACGGCTCTGGCGGTCAGGTGACCTCGGACAGCTCTACACTGTATATTTTAAAAAAGTGGTCCTAACACAGATCCCTGAGGAACTCTGATTAATGTTAGTATAGCTTGAATTGAGATTTAAATATAAAAGTATATTATTTCTCTGATATACAGTTATTTGCAATTATTATGAATATTTATTACCAAGAGGAAGCTATTTTTTGCAATCCGAAGCATTTTGGCTACTCATTTCCATTGAAATAAAGGTGGCGTCCTCATACAATGGAAAATTGATAATAAATAGTTTATATGTCGCATTAAAACAATGAGATATAGGAAGTTATCATTATTTATGAAAATAAATAAAACGCTAAGGTTAAAAGTTATCTAATTGGAAATGGGGGGAAAGGCCAAGATATAAGAAATATAATAAAGTGTGTTTATAGCACTTTTACAACAGTTGTGAACCTGATTACAAGTGTTATACAGAAAAATGTTGCTTACCCATCCATTAACCATCCAAGAAGTTAACAATTCGTTAAGTGAAAATTTTATAAGAATTTTTGGAAATGTAGTGGAACATTGCCCAGCAGCCGCTATAGGCATCCTAAAAAAGAGACCGTTTTCAGATGTTAACCATATAATTAAAGCGGTTATAGATTTTTTGGATTCTCTAAAGATAAGTGGTAAGTTATACGGGTATGTTTTTTAGTTTAATCAAAGTATTAATGCATAATCTTTTAACAGAAAAAGAAAAAATTCTCCAGCTTTATCCAGACTTATTGAACAAACTGACTTATCTTAGTTCGCTACAGTTGGAGATGGAAATAACTGGGAAGGATCACCTCAGCGTTGAAGAAAAGAGGAAACTGAGGGAGTTGAACAGTCGATACAAAAATAAATTTGGATTTCCCTTCATCGTTGGATCTAAAGAAGAATGCATATTCACCATCGTTTCCGAAATCGTATCCAGGCTACAAAACGATAAAGATAGGGAGCTACGGATTGCGATGGAGGAAGTAAAAAATATTGTCAAGCTAAGAATTCATGAGATTGTTCGGTAAACTCATTTATCTTGCAGAAAAATTTTATTTATAATAAATGTTCTATATTTAACATTTGTTTAAAATAGATGGCTAAAGTTTAAAATATTAACGTTTTTAATTTTTGAAATAGTTTTCTATTAGATGGATGTTAAATGGCTGTTATTCATATTGAATCTGTAAATTTTTTATAACGTATTTTGTAAATTTATATTTATAATAAAAAACCAAGTTTTATTCATTTAATTATTTATAAAACCCGATTATTGAAAAAAAATTGTGCCTAGTTTGGTTTATTCCCAAAAATATATATATTGACACAATCCGAAGTGATATAAAACAACATAATAGATAAAAACAAAACTAGTTTTTATATGCATGTTGTCAAATTTCTCAAAATAAAGGGAAGTATTCGAAAAGAGGGCATAATAGCAAGCTCTTTATCAAAACTTCGGCTCAGAGGTCTCCAAATTAATTAATGTGCAGACCCCAAAGCCTAATAAGCACCATTTTCGTCTCAAAATTGCCATACTGAATAACAAAAAAGTTATGTATACGGTGTGTGACATTTTAGATGGATACACTCAATAAGTTTTTTATTTTTCATTAAACTGGATATATTTTGAAGTTTATAAATCTTTATCCAATGAGTAAACTGCATTTTAGTCTCAGAAAAAACTAGCCTACTACGATTAAAAATAAACGCAAAAAATGCAAAAATCATATTAGGAATTTTTTTAACAAAAAATGTTATTAATAAAAGTTGTTCAAAATCATCGCAAAAGGCAAATCCAAAATTTTGTTAAAGACAATAATAAATGTCGCCAAAACGGTTGCAAAAAATAAAATATATTTTGTTTTTAATCAAATCAAAAAAATGTATTAGGAAAAGTTGTTCAGAATCGTCCCAGTAGGTCAATTTCTAAAATTGGTGAAAAAAAAGCATTTTTTATTTTGTTTTGATGTAATCTTTGGCTCTTTGGGATGAACAACTCTTAATAAAATTTGTTGAAAAAAAAGCCTAATTTTTTTATTTTTAATCATAGCGGGATAGTTTTTTTCTGATGTTAAACTAGTTTACTCAATAAATTTTTACAATACATATGGCAAAAAAAATCAATTTCACTGAAAAATAAAAACGTTGTTGAGGATGGATACTGGTATATAACTAAGTACACACCTTCTGATGCTTGGCAACTGCTGTTTTTAGGTTTTTTATAAATAATTGTAAAGTACAAACCTCGAAATCTAATAAGTTTTCCAGAGAAGCTATAAAACCGATCTGGTGAAATAATTGAAAATTGTTTTATTTTATGTTAATACCCCTTTTCATTAAGCATAACTTTTTTAATTGTTTTTAATTTTTGAATATTATAATCCACATTACATTATACAGGGTGTAACCGTTTTAAATATAGAAAACCTAATAGTGGATAGATTTTTGAAAAAACGCACCGAAACATTTGGACTTAATTTACCGGAAAACTATCGAAAATATCAAAAACTTGCAAAACGTTTTTTTTTTCAAAGAAATTTGGAATAATTTAAAAACGGTATATATTTTCAAACATCCATAGGCGTAGAAGTTTTAAAGAAAAAAGGCGTTCATTTACGTCAGTCGTATATTTTTGTTTCAAATTTTTTTGTCATTATTTCAAATTCCATCTAATCATCGCCAAATTTGGAATAAATATATTAAAAAATGCAAAAGTTATGACAAAAACATAACAAGACCATTATTTATTCTTTTCCCAGCACAATTAACACTGGAAGTATTTCCAAATCGATGGAAAAGTAGTTTCATAACACCAATTTTTAAAAGTGGGGATAAAGCTAACATTATCAACTATAGACCTATAAGTGTTCTTATGCCATACCAAAAATTTTTGAAAACATTATATGTGATGACATTAAAGAGAGAATCACACAGCTTTTAATAGAGGAACAGCATGGTTTTTGCAAAGGTCGTTCTACAAGCACCAATTTAATGATTTTTGTCCAGTACGTATTGGATGCTGTGGAGAATCACTACCAAGTTGACACAGTTTACACTGATTTCTCCAAAGCATTTGATACCGTAGATCATGTTTGTAAAAAATTAAATGCATTTGGGTTTCACAGGAAATTACTCAACTAGCCAACTAGCTATATTAGTGGCAGAACACAAATTGTGAAAATTAAGGGCTCAGTTAAGATATTTATCACTATCAATTCAGAAGCAGATTACTATAAGATACAGTTGGACTTGGATGCTCTCTGAATAGTGTTCTCAAAACCAATTAGAGCTTAATATAAGAAAATGCAAAACTATGACATTTCACAGGATTCAAAATGTAATAAAATATCATTGTTTATTAGAGAGCGTTACCTCTATGAAGGATCTTGGATAGCACAACTTGCATTATGTGGTGATAATTAATAAAGCTCAGAAAATGTTGGGATTTATGTGTGGGGCTACTAATGTTTTTGTTGGCGTCTCAGCAATAAAGTGTATATACAATTCACTTGTAAGGTCCGTATTAGAATATGCATTTGTAGTTTGGTCACCCACATATGAATCTCACATATACAGCATTGAGAAAGCACAAAACAAATTCTTACGATATGCAGCCTATATTCAAGCTACCACTGTGCGAATTCTCGCTCCATGAAATTAGAACTGCAATCGGAAGAGACAATTTAAGTACCCGTCGCTATTATGCAGACCAGGTCATTCTATTTAAAATTATCAACTTGGTAAATTGCTCAGACCTAATTTATTTATTGGCTATATTATAAAAAACTAATGTGGCGCCTATAATCGATTATACCATTGCATTGAAAATCATCACAAAATTTTGTTTTGTTTATGAAAGTAATATTCCCAAAAATAATAATTCTATAAATAGTACTTATATGAGATTTTAAAAGATTTGCATGCTTGAATCATGTGCAAGATACAGTTATCTAAGTAATATAATAAACATGTGACATAGAATCATCTCGCATTATAATTTAGATAAGAGAAAATTGAATTGGCAACTTATTATTTTGGTCATTAACCAACAGTAGGATCACTTGCAAGTTGTTTTGGTAATATTTCACGATTACACATTTGATGTGTCAACGATATCTTTGCAGAACGGAGATAAAAAAAGTTTTTTTACAATAAATTTGAGTTTTCTCACAAAACAAATATATTTTAAATATTTTAACACTCGATATATTGAATATCTAGGAAAAAATGGGTGCGAAATTTTACATTCTGTTTTAATAATGTAGACTATTTTTTCTTTATTATTTTTATTTATTAAATTCACAGTACAATAGCCTCATTTAACTGTAAAAGTTATTAGACTTAGTTACTCCAGTGGGGCATTACAAAAACGATCAAACTTTATGCAAGAGATACAACAGCAAAAACAATAATACACATTTAATTAATAATATCGATTTATTACATGGTTATTGGTTATTGTGGATTGCATACCTAATAACTACTGCATAAATATTTAGGTGATAATTGTGGTCTTACATTGAAAACACAGTGCATTTTGATTGGATTTACCTTGTAATGCAATATAAAACTGCAAATACTACCTAAATTACTTCAAGCTTATTTTTCTGCAAGATTCACAAATAGGATTTACAAAAATATATTGCCATGGACTAATAGCACAATATAAATTTCCCAAAATAGTATTTTATAACGATTTATAATTCTAATAACTGTTATCACATTGTTTTCATATTTGAATTCATAAAAATCCACTCAACATTGAATAATATTCGCAATTTGTACAGTATTTCATCACTTTTGGTATAAAATCATATTTTTTTGATTGCTCACAGCGTAGTTAACAATAAAATATTGATTAGTGTCTTAAATAATATGCTCAAAAACAAATTGTTTTCAACTTTGTCAATAACTGACCTTGTTTTCAGACAAATAAACATTTAAATTCACGGAGATAAGATAATAATGATAAAATATAGTCATTTGATGATGGAAGCTCTTGTACATTTATGAGAATAATTTTAGCTTTTAAAATTGATTCTTTTTTTGTCTAAATCACAGCAATGTTAGTACTGACACTTCATGTGCTAGTCCACACATATTCTTCCCTATAGCTATATATAAGTACCCATTATCACCAAAATCTTTGCCCCAAGAATTCCTAACAATATAATATGGAACTTCACTTGTTAAGTCATATCCAACTATTTGAACGGCATGATTTAGTTTGAACGGATTTGAATCACAGTGGAACTGAATTATACCACCAATATAATGCTGCCAAGGCAGGGCATTTATGGCCACAGCTACTGGTCCATTTTTTTGCTAATAATGCTATAATTATTTCTTCTGAACCCACAAAACTGAAACAAACGATAACCATATGCAATATTCATCTAAAATATGTCATCAGTCCATTTTCCTCTGTGAAATTTCTATATTTTTTATATCAGCACCTATACCGCAATTAAGATGCTCAGTTCATAAATATAAAACATCTGGATCTTGAGAACAACTTTATATACAAAATTCGAATATCAGTTAATCTGTTAAAAAAACATTGTTTTAACTTACTTATTACATGCATAATCTTGTATCTCTATTCCATTAGAAGAAACATTTCTGCAGTTTCCACTGCCATCAGTTAAGGGGTATTCAGCATCTCTAACTACTTTAACTTGATCAGTCTTCATCCAGTCTAATAAAGTGCAAACGTTGCCGCCATCGCAACCATAGTTATATTTAGAACAGTCGATCAATTCTTGAATACTAAAATTCTCTAGTTTACCAGTTTTAATTGCGTACATTGACTCAATTACTCCTATGGCTGCAAATGCCCAACATGCACTACATAAATCTTGACTTTGTACTTTTGTTACTACATTTTGCTCCCTCCAGTCTACTTTCTGAGGTATATTAAATTGGTTAACTGAATATTGTATTTTTTCTATGCTATTTTCATCTAAGTCTAGATTAATATTAGGCAATAAAATGTGTTTTAACTGACTAGATAAGTCGGGTACTAACTTAGATTCTAGGAACTCTTCAGGCAGCATATCAGAGTACTTTGTTAGCCCATATTGAGCAGTCCCATTTGTACGGTTTAAATTTAATACTTCTATGTTTTTTAATGAACTCTAAAACATATTTCACAATATCTATGCAAATTTATCTTTTAACTTACCTTGAATGTTTTTAATTTCCGTTGATACATAGTCAAGTTATTGTAAGATTTATTAAATTCTTGTAAATATTTTTGGAATTGTACATCATCTTTATTCTCTAGTCTTATCGGAATGAAGAAAAATACCAAAACTAAACAACAAATAATTTCAACATAATGTCCTATTGTTCGTCCAGCAGTATTCGGCATTATTAAAACAAATATCAAACTTAAAACTAATAATTATTATATTTTACATGGTTTTATCTCAAAATTGTATATGTAAATATGAACTATGGACTACACTTCCGACGGTAGGCACAGAACATATAAACTATTGACTTAACACATTTGATCTACGTCACCCGTACATCTTCTTCTTCTATATCATTAAACTAATCTATTATATTTATCTATGCATTAAACTAACCGGAAATGGATCTAAGAAATCCATACGTCAAACGCTGAAAAGTTCTGAAAAAAAATGAGGGTTAACGCGCTTAAATTCACCACGAGAGGTGCTAGTGTAGGGAAAGGTCAATGTCACTGAACGTTAATGTTTACTATGACTTTTTGATGCTAGTTTTTAGTAATTTTTATAAATATTAGCTGAAAAACATTTAACACGATGGCAGAAGGGGAAAAGGGAAATTATTGTACTTTCAGATGTGTCTTGTCGTTAAAGTTAGGTTATATAAAGAATGAGTATGATGAAAACAACGAATATACATGATTATTACTCACGATTTTCTGTAGTAGACTCCTTTGGTAACACATAACCGTCAGGATTAAAATGTTTCTTACAAACACACGACCGTTTCGAAGGAGTAAAGTTATCTCTATCAACCACTGTTTTAGGCGAGTTTTGTCTCTCGGAAGCATATGTCCACCTTTTGTTTCCGAACAAAATGGATCTGCACAACACTGAGGCACAATTAACAAGGTTTTTTATTTGCTGGTGTACGAAATAATTATAATAAAACACTATAAACTTTTCCCGCGCCTAAGAATAACTTTTGACATGACAACACTCGCCAGAGGCGCCAACTGGTGAGTCTGAAAACGTTAGTCCTCACTGCAAAAAGCTATATGACACAGTGCCATGTTTATATTTTGTTGACAGTTTAAAAATAAAGAGTGTCGCCTATGTATAAAATAATGCTTTAATGATTAATTATTATTATCACAAATTTATACACAAAAGTAGAAAATTGGAGCTTCATTAACAATGGGCGCGTTTAGCGAACACAACCGTTGGAAGCAGTTGGGAGGTTGAACGGCAGCAATTCGCTGAACGAGACGGCTGACTATGCGCTAACTGGAAATTGCCGCTCAAAGTAGACATCGACAAATTTTAGGCTGTTTCTAATCAGCACAGGTAATATCTTGCGTTCAACAAAATTACACCTGTTGACAGTAATAATAACTAAACCAAATCTAAGTTCCTCTGCTTTTTTATCTTGTAAATATCATAAAAAAATTAAACTAATTAAACTTTTAAAAGTTTTATGGTCGACTTTTGTAAATATTATCCATTCCAACTCTGACTATTTGTCCGTTTTTCTCATATAGACTAAAAAAGTTCTAAGCTTAAAATAGGACGCGCATATCACTATACCAGAGGTATAAAGTCTATAAAGTGGTCGCAGTTGCGGGCGTCAGCCTGTAAGCCTTTTGGAAACTTTTCAGCATCACAGCATGAACTAGCCATCAATAATTAATCTTCTCTATTTTTGTCTTATTCCTAGGCTTCCTCTACATAATTACATATCATAGGAAAATAAAAAATCCTTACACAGAAACATGAATCAATTCACAAACGGACTTCCTGTTCTAAATTTATTGTATTGTTTTAACTTTCATTTATATGAAAGTATATTAAAAAAATAATTTACAAAACAAAAAAAATTATTTATTTAGCAAGTCTGCATATGCACCAGACATTAAATCTTCATTACTTATTTCTAGTTTTTCCATCAAATCAAGTGCAATTATTTGTCCGTCTTCTGGACTCTGGTCATCTCTTAAAACAACCTAGAAAATAAAAGTTAGGCTTGTGCAGTTCAGGTAAGCCCGATTTACCAAATTTTCTAAACAGTTTTACAGCATACAATTAGTAGAATGCATTAAAAAATTGGATGAGCTATGACGTTATAAATTGTAGAGAAAAAAATATAATAAGAAACTTTTGGGATCACAAAACCAACAAACGATTACTTCTATGTATCTATTTCTTTTACCTCTAATTCTACAAAGTCTCCCAAATCATCTACAGAATCTGCATGAACTCTAGTCTGACCAATTATAAATAACTGACGAACTTTTCTTACTGTACTTCTGTTCCCAACGCTCTTTTTAAAATGGAATTAAGACCTTCTACACTTTCAGATGTGATGTTAACTTTTTCAAATGAAGATAGTTTTGGGCCTTCTGTGTCTGGCCTCTCGTAATAAATTAATTCTGCGTCCCCATCCTATAATCAAACACTTTTTGCAAAATATTTTTATAAACAAAAGGTGAATAACCTCAAATTTTCTTAATTTCAGTCGGCCTTGCAGAACATTAAAAAAAGTATCATCTTGTTTTATTATTTCTCCATTTTTTTTACTAAGACATTTCGCCTTTGTTATAAAAGCATTTAAATTTCTTACACGCGCCTTTATTTCTATATTTCTCATTCTCGTTTTCTTTCAGGGAATCACAGATCAGACTAAACCACAGAATTCGTATAAAATTCTGTCATTTTGTGACAGCCTGCATGAGATCGAAATCGACCAAATGGCGAGTAGAATGACGAAATGATTTATATTTATCTAGGGCTACGATTCTAAAATTATAACGGTTTGAAGTTTGAACACGAATTTCTCAATATAATCCTAAGAAAATCCTGAGTTTGATTTGATTTTTTTTACATAAAACACCAAACTCGTAGAGTGTAGGGTCACAAATTGCAAGAAGATTAAAATTGATCCTGTGGTAGGGTCACAGAGCACAGATAACGCAAACAGAAAATAATTTACGAATTATACGTCTTCTTGTAATATAACCTTGGTTTAATTTAAGCCATGTTTATAAAGTGACAGTTTGGGTATTATCCTCAGATTAATATTAATCTGAGGTATTTTCATATAGGTAAGTGGGTATTATATTTAGTTTAATACGTTGTATTTTAGAAGTTTAAATTTACCTGTTTCTAAAGTCACGTGATAATACATTGTGTCGTCGCGACCAATGTAATTATGCTTCCCTTTTGACCCTCATGAAAACAGATTATGACTGCACTGATGCGATTAATTTATTACTTGATTTACGTGTGATTTGTACTAGGCGTTTTTAACAACTTCCAGCAAATCTGGGTCGAGTACTTTCGCCAACTGCCTCAGAAATAAAGCTAATAAATGACTAATGAGTTGTTATTATACAGTGCAAAATTGGTATTAATTTATTAACATTTTAGATATGAGAAAACACCGTGAATATTACATTCTTTAATAAAAATGGTTATAAAATTAACTGTAACTCACTGTACAGCTAAACTGTAACATCTCTGCTGTAACTGTCCAAAAGGGCCGGTATATCCACCTCATGGTAAATTTACCGAACAGATAAATTTGAAAATAAAATTGATATACCAGTAAAATAGTAGTTACTATTTACCTATTTTGCAGAACAGTTATTCTATATCAGAATATACTTCGCTGTTATCAGTTTTTTGCGAAAAATATAAATATGTTTGGTAACTAACAACCACTCTACCAGAGATGGATCTCCGGGCCTAAGGGCCGGTATATCCACATCCTGGTAAAGTTACCTAACAGATAATTTAAGAATAAAATTGTTAAACCAGTAAAATAATAGTTATCTACTATTTATCTATTCTTGCAGAACAGTTTCCATATGAGAATATACCTCGCTGTGTTAAGTTTTTTGCAAAACTAGAGACCTGATAATTAATATAAATCTGTTTGGTGCCTCTACCAGAAGATGGATATACCGGGCTTATCCTAAAACATAAACATAACATAACCAAATATTTCTAATCGTCGGCGCCGATAACCTAAAAAATAAATTAAAATGAATCATGCAATTTTTAAAAATCTGTTATAGTTTAATAAGGAGAAAGAGTTATAATAGGAACAGTTTTGGCATTTTAACAACCGTTCCTATTAATTATTTTAAGTCTAAATGCATAAGTAAGGAACTTTTAACGACCAATACTCCGAACGCACAATTAATACACACTGAAAATGATGATAATGAGGAATTATTTGAGAACTTTCCAATTTTGGAAACGGAAAAATTTGAAAGACATATTAGAAGCAGCTTATTGAAAAACTCTGACAAAATTATACAAGAGCTGAGCAGATGTACTTTAGCCGAAGAGGTTTTAAGTTTAGTTAAGAAATATATAAATGTTTATGAATCAAATCATGTATTACAGACTATATTTGTATTAAGAGATATGCAGATTGTGTTTGAACGTTGTCATGGATTAAGTGGAACAAAGTCAAATAAGTTTATAGAACATTTATATAAAAATGAAGAATTTGATTGTTTGCTATCATTTATTGATAACAACCTAAACAGTTTTGAACCCGAATGTCTAAGTTATATGTTACTTTACTTAAATAAATTAGGGATTTCCATAGAGGATCATTTAATGCAAGCAATTTCATTGAGAGTTCGAAATCATTTATTGGACAATTTTTCGTTAGATGAATGCTCCAGGTTTTTGGAAGTTATTTTTACTGAGAATAGTGTAAGACCTTATTACATGACGCTTAATATTATACCCACGATTACTAGTCAGATAGGTACGAGTATTTTAAGGATTTTGGAAAAATGTTACACTTTAATAACAGTTTAATTATTTCTAGATAAATGTGAAACTGCAGAAGACTTAGGCTATTTAACGGTATGTTTAAATAAACTACACAAAATTGTCACTTATAAATTACTAGCGAAATATAAAGAGAAAACCATAGAATTCTTAAAAAACAAAAAACTCAAGGCAACAGATTATTCAACTTTATTGAAAATTATTATGTTTTTAAATTATCCAGAATGGAGAAATGAGAATGTGGGGCTGACGTCGGATTGCATTTTACTATTGAAGACCGAAATTAATTCATTAACTGTTAATGAACTTATAATTCTGTATGAGGTAAGGTGAGTTTAATGATAAGTAAATTTATTTTTTAAATTCAAAATTCATAAATTGCGTTTTAAGATTCGGAAATTACAGCTTTATGCCTTGTGTATCAAATCTAAGGTAAATCTAAAGTTCTCGAAAAAATACTATTTACCGTTTAGTTGTTTTTAAATGATATGCATATATAAAAATCTTTTTTTAGGTGTTTTTCAAAAACCAAGAACCTGGTGATATACTAAACGATTTACAAAGATGTTCAGTTAAATTTTTGCAACAATTGGAAGAAACCGAATCCTCGGAAATCAGTATAAAACTTAAGTTATTTTCTTCTTTGATATATTTCTCATCTCCAATACACAGGGTACAGTTTCGCAAAGACATAGAAAAATATTCAAAGACTTGCAGTAACTATAACAGTCTATTCTTACTTAGAAGACTTTTTTCGTATGTAAAAATTTCTGATGCGAAACTGTGTGCAAATTACTGGAATTTATCTTTAAAACTATTATGTCAGGATGAGAGTACTAATAATGTGTTAAAATTGTGCCAAAATTATATGTATTTTAATATTGATATTGAGAGTTACCGTCATTATAAATGTGAAAGGAGGATAATGAGATTTATAGAAGAAAGCGTTAGGGAGAAAACAGTGTTATTTCCGGCCACAATATCTGGTTATCTAAGTTTTGCAATGGTATATGGAAAAAATGGGAAAGTTTTAAAGCTGTTGATAGAAAAATTTGCAGAAAATTTAACCCAGTTCAGTGCTGTCGATTGTTTGAAACTATCACATGGCATTTTACTTTTAGCGGACAATAAAAACACTTGTATTTCACCAACACAAATTAAAACTATGAAAAAGCTGCTTAACAAATGTACAGAATATTTACTAGAGGTTGAAGACAATAATTTTTCACATAACAGTATGTTACTGAAAGCCTCAGTTTTAAGGAAAGACTTTGATAATATTATGACTGAAAACTTATTGATGAAATATAAAGAAATGGAATATATGTCCTCGAAAATGATAGAACATATTTATTTCATCTTCTTGATGACTAGTACTTTAATACCAGAAGTTATTAACAAGTGCACGGAATACGTTATTAAAAATCGAAATAACGTTCTTGCTTTTAATGCTGAAAAAATTTTGCATTTATGTTATTACTTAGCTTACTATCCTATAAATGCTGAGAGGTTTTTTGATGTTGTTACAGATATCATTATTAGGTAGGTTTATGCTATTTATATGCCTAATACTTTCAAAAATAAAAACGTTAAAGTGTACTTTATGTAAGCAGGATTTTATTAAAGAATCTGTAAGAGTGAAACCTCTTATTACGTCACTATATTAGAAATTAGGGGGGAGAATATAATTTAAATTATTTCAGATTTTGAAAATATACAAGGCCTTAAAGCTCTGTAATGGTTTCCCTCCTTTTTTCTCGTGTACAGTTTGACAAGAGCTATGCTGGCATTTGATCTTATCTCCCTTTGTAAAGTAAATCAATTTCTTTAAAAGTATTTGTATGTCTGAAAAATAGTGTTCGCAAAACTATCTAGGTAAAAAAACCTGATAATAAGAGGGAAACTTTTAATAAGCTTATTTACATTTTGGTTAAATTTGGAATAACTCATTTCTTAAATGGATTTTTGGTATTAAGGCAGAACTACGTTTTTAACTAGCCTATGTTCGATATAATTATTTTATAATATCTTCCTTTATTATTAATTGTTAGTAGTTTTCCGTGTTTGACATAAACATTAAAATACCTGGACAAAAGTAGGATATTTACATTTTTACACGTACATACAAACAAATATTTAAAAAATCGACATCTAACCAGACGCTGTAAACAAGTATTGCAGATTAAAATATTTATCAATATGACTTTTTTTATTATCATTTAAATATTTTTCTACTGTGCAGTTTTTTTTACTTTTCTTTAATATTTTACTATACAGTGTGGAAATTAAGTAACGCATAAATTCAGTAATTCCGTTGATATTAATTTTTTGGAAAAAATCTCGAAGGGGTATAGCGATTTTAACTTCAGCAAATATTTTCTGTCTTTTCTCAGTTTCTTATGTCATTTATTTTTCTAAGTTATGACGTCATCGACGTCATAACTTATACCTATATTTTTTATTATTGATTTTGGTAGTAGTTTTTTATTCGGTTCTGACCGTATAAAATTTTCAATATGTTATATTTGAAAAAAATCGAGAAAAACAGTCTTAAAGTTCAAATAACAAAAATTCATTAAATTGGGAAAATTTATCTGCCTAAATTTGACGGAAAGTATCGACGGCGCATTCGTTTTTATTTTGAAATTATACAAATAGTTGAAAAAATCGAACTAATGTGATACACCGGCAACTAGATAAATTTTCCCAATTTAATGAATTTTTGTTATTTGAACTTTAAAACTGTTTTTCTCGATTTTTTTCAAATAATAACATTGAAAATTTTATACGGTCGGAACCGGAATAAAAACTACTACCAAAATCAATAATAAAAAATATAGGTTATCATTTAAAAAAAAAGTCGATGACGTCATAATTTAAAAAATAAATGATATAAGAAACTGAAAATAGGCTGAAAATATTTGCTGAAGTTAAAATCGCTATACCTCTTCGAGATTTTTTCCAAAAAATTAATATCAACGGAATTACTGAATTTATGCGTTACAAAGTCCAAATAACAAAAATTCATTAAATTGGGAAAATTTCTCTAGTTGCCGGTGTATCACATTAGTTCGATTTTTCAACTATTTGTATAATAAAATAAAAACGAATGTGCCGTCGATAACTTTCTGTCAAACTTAGGCAACTAGATAAATTTTCCCAATTTAATGAATTTTTGTTATTTGAACTTTAAGACTGTTTTTCTCGATTTTTTTTCAAATAATAACATATTGAAAATTTTATACGGTCAGAACCGGAATAAAAACTACTACCAAAATCAATAATAAAAAATATAGGTCATTTAAAAAAAAGTCTATGACGTCATAACTTAAAAAATAAATGACATAAGAAACTGAAAATAGACTGAAAATATTTGCTGAAGTTAAAATCGCTATACCCTTCGAGATTTTTTCCAAAAAAATTAATATCAACAGAATTACTGAATTTATGCGTTACTTAATTTCCACACTGTATATGGATGGATATGTATGTCTTAAAATAATACAAAAAGTATAAATTAATTTACATAATAAACATTATATTGTCAATTAACATTTATAATTATAAATTAATACAATTTGCTCAAATTACCAAAAGAATGTCATTGTGTACGAGCAGCAATTAATTACATTTAAAAACCAAGTTTCCATTGTTATTATCTGCCACATAACGAGTTGTTGAAAAACATTCTCATCCGATTGTACTTTACGAGAACAAGAGTAATCATATCTCTGTTGGAATTCACCCATCTTGCCAGTGTTGTATGCATATCAGATGCCACCATAACTTTGTCAAGTTATATGTTTACTAATTAATTTTGTATTTTTTGTTTTAGGGATCGGGAACGCTTAAGTGGCTTGGCATTCATACAAAGCGCACTTTCACTGTGTTTCTTTAACAAGTTACCGAGCTCCTTTATCAAACAGATATTCAACGTTGAATTTTTAGAAAAACTAGATGTGGAATTGGCTAACTGTTACTCAAAGGTGATATAATCTTAAGTAACGGTACCAGGGCTGGATTGATAATATAATGGTCCACCGGGATAACTTAAATTAGGACCACATATTTAACACATCTATTATTATGATTGTCTAATTTATGTGATGCGTTTTGTTTTATGATATTCATCTCAGTCAACGGTCATTAACAGACAGATATAAAAAACGTTTATTCAGTGTAGATAGACATTGATTAACAAAATAAACATTATATAAATTACACTTAGAAGTAAAAACATAATTTTTAAAAAATTCAGGGTTGCACTCAAAAACTATAGGCGAAAAATGAGTAAAAATTCAAAAGGAGATGTCCATTTATGAATTATTGGAGAAAATGAGGTTTTTTAATTATAACAAAATGAAATGTCACAGTTTCAATTTTTTTATATAAAAAAAAATTAGAGTTACAAACCTAAATATTACTTTGTATCAAGTTGGATTTGTATAAATGGGTTATATTCTTTTTGAGCGCAAAATTTGACGATCGAGAATAATTTTTGATAAAAATAATTTTTTTTTTCGACTTTGCTGATTACATTAACTAAACTCCTTTGAATTCCATATTCTGTTATATAAAACAATATTACCTTACTAAATACCATGTGGCACTTAAGGCAATGCTTGCAAAGAAAAATATAATCCCTTTTGAAAACACGATTTTGTGGATAATAACCCATTTGAAACAAAACATATATTATGATTGCAATAGTACAGAGAACAAAACTTTGTGTGAACCTGTATGAGTGATTGCCCGAACCAGAAACCTTTTAAAGTATACAATTTAAAAGTCAGTAACAAAAATTTTGGAGTCCTTTTGAATTTTTGCGCCTCAAATGTCAATTTCATTTTTAAATAAAAAAAAATTTTTCCATTTTTTGTTTTGTTTTAGGATAAATACCCACAAAAGGTGAGGACCAAAATGATGCAGTTAAATAGAGCTGTTTGCCTTGATTATCCTGAGGCTAATGTTCCATGGTTTCACAAAAAATTTGTAGATGAATTCCAAAAAAAGTGTAAGTACTTCAAATTGTTGGCATTACTTTATAGGTCATCATTGTGGTGAGCTATTTTGCCAATAAATGAATAAGATGGGTTTCTGATACACCAAAATGACCGTATCATAAGAATGTTCTTTTATTTGAACTTAAAATTTTGAAAAACCCAGTAGAAGTTGATTGACGCACTGTATATCTATTAATTAATTAATTTTCATATATTTTATTATTTCTAGTGAGTAAGCTGGAACTTTGGTATTATTTCCAGGGGCGTTACCATAGTCTTGTTTAAACATGTATGTTTCTTTGTGAATATTGTACCGTATTTTGAAAATGGACGTTCTACATCCAGAGATGTAATATTCACATATGCATAATACTACTGGAGATCACTTGTAGAATTTACGTCACTTAGGCATTGCTTAATGTAGCGTAGTTGTGCAAAATCCAGATTTCTATTTAATGACATTAAATTTCATTGCAGCTTGAACACCAGGGGCATCCATTAAAATAAATCTGCTTCGACTTGTGGATTTTCAAACTGCTGTGGACTTTCTTTGATAGCCTTGGATTCTTTTGGGTCAGATTTAAAAACTAGCTCAACACACTCAACATAAAAATGAGATCATACAGGGACACCCATGTGTAACCTGTAACTGGCGACTTTTTATATGATGTTTGCTTTAAATGTCTTATAATTACTGGAATTAAAGAAGTTAGAATATTTTTTTGAAATATTAATGGTTTTTCATAATTTTTTTTCAAAATCTAGTAAAAGATCTGATATTTTAAATAGAATTATGGAACATAGAATTCCGAGTAATGCTCCCGCTCGTTGGAATTATTCATCTAGAGTTGTTTTCACTGTTGACACACAGGAAAAAACTTATTGACATTTTTAATTTTATTTCGGAAAGTGAAGACTTTTTAAATGACGATCAGACTTTAAGAGCAACTTACGGATTAAAATTGTTATTGTTGGATAAAAACTTCATATTTTTTCTAAAGGTTTTTAATGATTTTTAAGCAAACTGATGTTTTCCAAATTTTACAGAATCAATTAACTGATATAACATATTCTAAAAATAGATTTAATTCACTTATATCGAAATTAAAAGAGTTTCGCAGTAACGAAATACATTTCAATACTTTATATAATGTTTTCTTAGAAAATATTGAGGATTAGATGATGAGCCACAGTTAGAAAAAAGAAAGACAACATATAACTTTGACATGACAGACATACATTACAAACAAATTTTTACAGAAATTTTTGACACCGTTATAGTTCAAATTGAAATTAGATTTTCCGATTTAAATACTTTGCAATGTTTCGATTTAGTAAATCCTAATAATTTTATAATGTTTTCTAAATCATTTCCTAACAGTCTAACTGACAAATTAATGGACCAGTATCCCTTTTTTAACCATATTTCATTAAGAAATGAACTATGTGTTATGTATTCTGACCAGCAACTTTTAGCAAAATCAAAATCACCTCAAGAAATGCTTACTTTATATATAATAATAATTTAAAAAGTTGTCTCTCCGAACTGTACAAACTTTTATCTTTAGTGTCAACATTTCCGGTAACATTAGCTTCTCTACAATGATCGTTTTCAGCACTCAAACGCATAAAAACATTTACTAGAAACACAATAGCTAAAAACCGCCTGTCAAATATATCGCTTATTTCAATAGAAAAAGTTTTTTGTCAGAGTTGAAGAAAAATGATTCATTTTCATTTTATGGAGAAGTAATCAATCATTTTGCTAGTTCTGAAAATCGCAGGTTACCACTGATTTATAAAAATATTTAGACTTTACACCAAAGATTAATATAGTTAGTTATTATTTTAGAAGAAATATTTATTTACGTTATTTATTGTTTAGAAAATATTTTTTATGTAACTTCTTTTTCAAAACTATTTTAATTTTTATTAAAATTAATAATTTTACACTCTGACACAATTTTTTGTTTGCAGAAAAACACTTTTATTTATCAGTTTTTTTTCCAAAACTGATTTGATTTTTATTCGAAGTTATAATTTAATTATAAGTGGGATAGTAGGGCAACTCTGGCTCTCAACTCACAACAAAAAAATGTAACGCGCCGTTGTACTACCTCGAGGGTGGTGGGGAAACGTGCATATTGAAATTTAGTTGACTTTTAAATTTCAAGTCACCTCTGTGGACAATATCACGAGTCGCTACTGGTTTGAATCCCAACGTTCCAGCTTTACTAATGTAATGAGTTATGAATTGTGATGACTGATGAGCATTAATTAAGTTTGATAGAGAGCATACAATTTTGTCAATGGACCAAAATATTTTTGTAATTTATGAATTGAGCGAATATTTATGATGGCAAGTGTTAATTTATTGATTCCTGTATTGTTTTATTTGAATTATTTTTCTTTTAATTCCTAGTGGAATATAAATGTATTGATTTGTTTTGTGCCATAATATGTGTATGTTGTCATTTTCATTTAAATATTGTTTTACATTGCTATTAGTATTAACTTCAGTGGGTATATTTGTCTGGATATTTTGTACTTGTCAGTATAATGATAATTGGTAAAAAAAACCATACTTTTTAAATTGAACCATTGTTTACAAAGTACCATTAAAGTATATTTGGAGTGTTGACCTCAACCAAAAATTAGATGACCGATATATTGATAGGCAATTCTTACTTTATTTTAGAACCGTGCAATGTTGCCTTAATGATAATCAGTAAAAAAAACATGTTTTTGAAAGTAAACCGTCGTTCACTTGAAATATATTTAGACAATTGATTTGATAGGCAGCTCTACTTTAAAACTGTGCAATGTTGCCTGTAGACAGACGTCTTTTCAACATGTATATATTTGTTACCATCTATTGGAAGCATAAAAAATGTTTGTAATGTGTCGATCTATCAGTTCAGTAACTGTTTATCCACTGTATTCTTTAAACTGGCCCCTTTTTCTTATTTTTAGTTGTTAATGAAACAGAAAATTATTTCCCACAGAGAGTAAAACAATATTTAATAGAAGTCCTGGGAAAGCCACAGTACATTTCGGAGAATATTTTAACTCCTTATGGATACCACATAGATTTCGTTGTTAATTTAAACAACAAAGAGGAAGTTGTTTCACCAAACTCGACTGAAATAAACAGAAGGTAGTGTGTCTTCTCTTTAATTGAAATTACATCACAGAATTTGTTAGTAAGGTTCATCATGCTAATGAAAGAAGTACTTAGTTAACATCTACAAAGACTGCCACAAAGGTTAAAACGTTTGAGAGTTAGGCTTGTTTTCCTATAAGACCCATTAGTAGAAATTAAAATTACGCATACTTTTAAACTTCAGAGTTATCACATATCTTGCATTATTTTGACATTTCAACATTATACCGGGTATAACAGGATCATGGTTATATGTTATATTAGCCAAAGTTGCCCAGGTAACACTAATGCTCTTATTAAGATCTCCAAGGTCGCTTTAAAATTATACAATAAAACTTCGAATAAAACCAAATGATCTTCAAGACAAGCTTAGGATCACCATAAAGGAGCTTCTAGCCAAAAAGGGCCCATCCTAAAAGGGTCTTGAAGACTAAATTTTAAAACTATATTAAAAACCATTTGGTTTTAATTTCATATTCTTAAAGAGTTCTTCAAGGCAACCTTAAATTTATGTATTAAAACGTTTTGCATTTAAAATAAAATTGCAGCAGACTAAATTGCCTTGAGAATCATTATAATTAATCCTAAAAGGGTTTTATTTTGTTTTAAAGTCGGACAACTCTATGCGTGAAATAGTTAAAACAACGGCAAGTCTCTAATGGGGCAGAGTGGTAATATTTTAAACGTAACGCATATAAAGCTGATCAAAAATAATATTCAAATGCAAACTATTCTGGTAAAAATTACCAACGGATGGCACTTTTCTGACAAAATATAATAAAATACTTCTACATAACTCGAGCGCCACCAATATAATGTTTTTTTTTATTATCTAAAAATTTTTTTTTAAAATATCGTCAATTTTTATTTTGCATCTAAACATCCAAATGCATTTTTTTTATTAAATTGCATGTTTGGACACACCGTCCTTCAGTTATTTAAGAGGATGTAAAGCGCATATATTTCAATAATATTTTTTTCTTTGGCTATTGAAAATATTCATCATGGCGGGTCTGTATCTTATATAAAAAATGGCGTGGTCTAGATAAAAACTGATTGCAAGTTAATAGAACATTTTAAATCTTACAAGACTTAAAATAGCGTTTTATTTACCACTTTAAGTACAATTACTCTCCCAGACATTTATTTACTCTTCCTTTTAAAACTGAGTTGCTTTAATATGTTCAAACTCGTGGCCTTATTGATTTAAAGGGATCTGGCGCGCGTATGAAATCCTAACCTTAAAATTGTGCCGGTTTTGTGATTGCTGGATTTAGTGACTTCGTTTTAATTTAAAATATTTGTCACTAATATTTTCCATTTTAAATATGTCTTCTAGTTTTCATTCATGCATAAAGTAGGTACACGGACTGCACTGGTTCACTAAATCAGCAATCACTGTATTGAGCAGATGGCGTGTTTTCTCCGATTATGGAGGGGGTAGAATTAGTTTTAATAAAGTCATCAAAAATCCAACAGGCATTTCTTTTAATCAAATTGATTAAATTAAAACCTTTGAACTTTAAAATATTCTTAATTTACTCTTTAAAAAGTAAAAACTATGTTTTAGGATTTAATGTGGAATTTCATTGAGCATATAGGCTTAAGATAAAATAGTTTTCTTAATGGGTTTTAATGACTACATCAAGGATACTCCATAAAACTACATTAAAACCATTTGTTCCAAAATGGATTGTTTTAAAACTAACTTGCTATTTAATTCTTTAAAAAGGCAAATTAGTTTTAAAATAGCCAATGTCAAGAGTATTATAAAACTAGTATAAGATCAATAGGGCATTAGGAGCAAACTTTTTTTTATTTTAATTTAAAGAGTGCATTAAATCCTTTGCATAAGAATCAGTGGTCTTTAAGAACTTTTAGTTTATCTTAAGGTAATTTTGAAACCACTATCATTTTATTGAACATGTTAAAGCACTTTTAAAACCTAAATAAATCAAAAGTATCTTAGAGTTGTTACTTGGGTGGAAAAAGTGAATTTTTAAAATTTTCAACAAACCGAAAGGATTTTAAATATCGTCTCGAATTTTGTTTTTCTTTATTTTAGGGTGGCACTTCTTCTCCTTCAACAACACGCATTTACTCGTTTTTACACTCACCTAAAAGGAAAATATCAGTTTAAGAGAAGACATTTGGAAATGTTTGGTTATGGAGTTGCCATAATCCATTTTAACGAATGGATTAACCTGTTGTATGCCGAGGAGCGTTTGGAATATTTATCAAAATTAATTTGGCCTGATTACTTAAAAAGTTCAATTAATGTTCATAAAAGTGGATCTTAATAAAATATTTTTATATGCCTTTCTGCTTTCAATACGATAACACTCATTAAAATTCTCTAAATATTTGTTAAAAAATAGCATCAAACCACCCAAGTCGGTGAAACCTGCAAAATATTTAAAGTTATGTTTGAGCAGAAGAGGAAGATACACATTTACACCCGAATATTTAAGAGTGGCAAATTTTATTGCAGGATAAATTTTTATTAAATGGACTCAAAAAGCCTGATGTAATCGTTGAGTGAAGGAGTGCAGAGAGGCTCAACATTATGTATAATAGATTTCCATATTACTCTCTCATTCATTTTAATTACACCACAGTACCACATATTTTTGACCCTGTAATGCTGCCACCATTGTTTAGTAGCCAGTCATAAATTCGTTGTATTTAATTCCTGAAATGGGCTGTAACCTTTAATATGAGGCTAACATTGACGTGGTTTTCCACAGAACACCATATACTGCACTGGACGCGCGTTTCGCCAACCAAGATGGCATCATCTGGAGATGATTAAAGCTAACCTTATTCTAACAATGTATCCTATTTATACCTAAACTATTGTTACGGTCTGGTGAACCGTGACTCACTAACGAATAGAGCGGGCAATATGGGATTGGCCCTCTGTCACTATTCCACGATCTTCCAGGCAGAGGTTTACGCCATCCTAGCGGTGCCAGGTAGGGCTGAGATTAGGAATGGGGCGGAACAGATAATATACATCTGCTCCGACAGCCAGGCTGCTCTAAAGGCGGTGTGCTCGCCCAGGACGAGATCAGCTCTCGTCCAGGAGTGTGGGGATGCCCTAGAAGAGCTGGCCAGGCATAAACAAGTGAGACTGGTATGGGTCCCGGGACATATGGGAGTTCCAGGCAACGAGAAGGCCGATGAATTGGCTAGACTCGGAGCCGAGGAACCCTGTCACGGGCCTGAGCCTATGTTAGGTATTTCAAGAAGGCAGGTCACAACGGCCCTCAATGAGTGGGCCCACGAGACACTGGAGGACCAACAGGGCCTGCAGGCAAACCCGAGATTTTGTGACGGGGCCGAACAAATCGAGATCGGCCTGGTTGCTGGGACGGAGTCGTAAAACTCTGAATCTCTTATTCGGTGTTCTGACAGGCCACTGCAGACTTAAGAGGCATCTATCATTGATAGGTATTGAGGAAGACCCTACATGTCCAAGATGCAGGAGTGATGAAGAGACATCTTACCACTTCCTGGGACAATGTGAAGCGTTTGGGCGCCTGAGACACAGTATCTTCGGTTCTGAGGCGCTTCTAAGGGAGGAGATGAGCTCCCTCGCAATGAGTGACATCCTGACCTTCATCAGAAGGTCGGAAAGATTCGATGAGGGAGCAAGAGAAGCACATGGCTGAGGGTACAGCTGGGGGTTGGTAAAAAGGGCCCGTCTGTGGCCTACTTGCCAGGCGTCAGCCTCCTCCACTATTACCATTATCATTACACTTTGTAATTTCCAATCTTTCAAATGCATCCAATTGTCTAGTATTTGTTACATTCCTAATTAATCTTAAATTGGTAATATCTGTTTTATAATTGTTCTCAAACGCATGTTTGGCAATGCTAGACTGTTCTGCCATATTTGATATGAGCCATATTTTCCTTGAATCCAATTTGAATTGATCATCTAGTTTGCTCAACATACTTTTGATTACAGTCCGTACAGCTCATTTCGTCAAAAGTATAAGGTAAGATACTTTCTATTTTATATTGTATATCATTTTTGCACATAAAAATATTGTGTTCGCATCACGAATTTTTTAAATATTAAGAAACTCGTTGTTCGCATACGAGCTGATTTCTCCCCCGATGTTCGCAAAAGATGCGTTTTATTTTGATGGGAATATAAAACTTAATCAATTGCAGTTACGAGCCATCTAGCGAGTAGTAATAAAATGACGTGGTTAACATCCTACTCGGAAGAGGGCCCTAAAAAGAAACGTGGGTTTTTAGATGTGAGTAAAGTGCGTAGTAGATGGTGCTGTCGTCTATAAATTGACTATTGTCACAGAATCAGTAGTAAATTTGTGTGCTTTGAATAAAAAATCTAGTAGCCACAATAAATATGGTAGCCATGCACTTACTGGATAAATTGTGATTCGACTTATAATGAACTTTGTTCTTAAATGCAATGTTGGAAATATTATTAAGACGTCAAGCTAACATTTAATCAGCGAATTTCAGTCGCTCGCATTAAAATATATAGCATATTTAATAACAAAGTCTGAAGATTTCTCGATTTCGAATTCAATCGAACGGTCACAGTAATGTAATTTTCATCTAAACGTCTGATATATTAAAGCAAGGTATGATTAATTCGAAAAGACATTTACGTTGTATGTATTAAGAAAGAATTAACGATTTAAAATGTTCAAAATGTACCAAAAAAAAATTAAAGGAAACAAAAATTGCAAATTGATTACCCACCATTTGGATCAACATAAAATCTCGCTCATCGAATAACACAAAATAAAAATTCTAAATATTTGTATTTACGTCTAAAGGAAAAAGTAGTCGGCATAATCTAGGGTGGCCATGAGTTTTAAAACAAAACAACTTCTAACTGTAACTGTCAAATAATTTAGTAACGCGAGTGCTGCCATACGTATGCATGTAACGTTTGTTCTCACAGTCAACAATTTGTATTGTTTTCGTTTGTGTTCATCTAGTAGTGTAGTAAATTTTGATTACATACGGGGACAAGTATCACAAATGAGGAATACGCAGGTATGTACATTTTTTTAATCCAAGAGCGAAATTGTATGTTGAACCAAATGAATACACCGTTCAACGGTTTCAACATACGGATTTACTTGTCTCTTGTTTTAGTTTTATTTTTTGCAATGGTGTACAGATTTTCTAAATTTAAACGTTAAAGTTGTTTTTATTCTTTAACATGATGTTTAACGTAAAAATTGAATAAAACTTTTCCGTTTGGATGGCAATGCTCGATTTCTTGTTACTCTCGGATCAAATAAAATTTTAATATGTTCACGCCCGTCCGTATGTTCCTCTGCAAATGTGGATGTATTGGTTATTTATTATATTCCGTTGAGTGATTTTCAGAAAGTCTCGTACAGAAGGTAAATTTTATGATGTTAAATTTAAGATAATTTTACGTGTTTAATATTCTAATAATTCATACAATCTAGAGAATTTCTATTCATTTAAAGTCATTCATCATTAGTACTTATTAGATTTTCATTGCACTTACCTTGATACGGTCTCTCATTAATCATCATTTTGCATTTTCCTTAAACAAGTGCGTGCAGTAAAAGTTCTGAACTCTTGATGGTAACCTTTACAAATTATACAATATATTATGCATTATATAACTGAGTAAACTTACATGCGATACATATTACATGGTTCGTTTACCATTCTCGAATACAAACTACCTACTTTATGTGTACTCAGAAGTGATGAATATTCTCGATAATACCGTAATTTAGGAAAAATATGTTTCTTGTACACTTATAAATGCTGTTTTGTCAAAGTTAAGGCATTAAGAGGGTACATTAGGGTGCTCGGCACCTGGCATCTCAGATCATCATCAAAGCCAAGAATATTGGCAAGTGCGAGACATTAAAAACGGTAACTGATAGTATATTCTTGGAGTTCGGGTACAGGAAATTTTGAGGAAAGTATGACCCTAAGTGCGTAAATACAGGATTATCATTTTAAGTGCCTCATTCGAGTTCAATTCTTGATTTTTCACCTAAGGAGAAAAACCAAAACTATACTTATTCTTTTCTGAAGAATCCTAATTCGAAAAGAACAAAAAAATTGAACTTCAAATAAAAAAATTTATGGCCGAAAAACTGATAATTACTTAAATTTACACCTTGTAAATTAATGTGGACACATGGAAATGAAGATGTGACAGTCCACCGATTATAAAGGCGTATCACGTACATATTTTTCACTTCCGGTTTAACCGAAAATTAATTCAACTTTTTTATTATTAGTTTAAAGAAAATTTCTTGCCGAATTCAACAATATACAGTGTGTCCGTAAAATATGGAATAAATTCTTTATTTCTTAAACCAAAAATATTTAGAAAAAATCCTCGGACACGTCGATTTTTAAATTCAGTTGCGCACTTTATCTTTTGATTTTTTTGTTATGACGTCATAACTGTTTCCGTTATGACGTCACCGATATATTTTTTTTAATGGAACACCCTGTATATTTCTCCATTTTGAATTCTGCTTCAACAACTGATTCTGAATATGTCACACTTATGGTCTAAAATTGAATTGAAGGTGAATGATACTGCCAGAATCCAAAAATGGAGAAATATGCAGGGTATTATATTTAAAAATAATACTAAGTACAAATTTTTTGGGTTATTAGGTCCAATGTAATTAAAACACTATTGTATTAACTTGCCGACGTTTCGGTATAATTTATTACCATCCTCAGGGCACTGTAAGATATAAATAGGTGCCCTGAGGATGGTAATAAATTATACCGAAACGTCGGCAAGTTAATACAATAGTGTTTTAATTACATTGGACCTAATAACCCAAAAAAATTTTTACTTAGTATTTAAATTGTGGTCTGGAAATTATTATTATTTTAAAAATAATATCCATGACGTCATAACGGAAACAGTAATGACGTCATAACCAAAAAAAATAAAGGATAAGGTGCGCAATTGAAATTAAAAATCGACGTGTCCGAGGGGTTTTACTAAATATTTTTGGTTTAAGAAATAATGAATTTATTCCATACTTTGCTGACACACTGTATAATAAATTTTCATTATTTCTAGTATGTAACAAGATATTGGCGTTTAAATTTAAAATACCACAAATATGTATCTTTTAAACAGTCATCTATGAAAATAAACATTTAAATAATTTATTTATCTCAAAAACAAAGGTAATTCTATAGATTTTACTTACAGCAAAGGTTCGAAAATATTATCATTTTGCTGCAAACACAGGGTTTGATCAAATTTCCTCTACATCTGCTTAAAATACTGAGGTTGTTGTTAAATGGATTTACTACTCATTATTTTAAGCAGATGCGGAGAAAATTTGATCAAACGCCTTGTTTACAGCAAAATGGTAATGTTTTCGAACAATTGTTGTAAAATATGCAGAATTAATTAAATTTTTGAAATAAATAAATTCCTTAAATGTTGTTATTGATTTTCATAGAACTCTGTTTTAATAGTTATTTATGCACCATGGGAGTAAAGTGAGTGTTTTAGTCCCTTAAAAAAAATTAATGTAAAAGCTAACGAACAATAATAATTGGTCGCGAAGCTTTATCTAGGTATCATTGTATTTAATTGTCTGTTTGACATTACTTTTTATTTATATCTGTTTGACGTTTAGATTACTAAATGTCAGCGGCGGTTTGTGGGTCAAGAGATAGGGGAGGTCAATTAGAAAAGTTTATTGTATTACCTACCTTTTAAAGTGATTTAAATTCCAAGTCGATCCTCCGGTCTTTTTTGAGATGCAAAGTGGTCAATTACTTTTTCATTAAAGTCTTTTATCTTCTTTATTAATGCCCTTTCTATGGTAAGCATAGCTAAAGAAGATAACCTTTCCTGACCCATGGTATTTCTTAAAAATGTCTTTATTCTTTTCAAGGTGGAAAAAGAACGTTCACTTTCGACGGTAATCATAGGGAGAGTACACAAGATTTTTAACAGTTTGACACTTTCAGAAAAATTATTGCACAAATTATTATTAATAAAAAGCTGTAACAAAGGAACTGCACCTTCACTATTGGAAAAATATTCTCGGCTATATAATACTTCTAATTCAGTTTTAAGTTTCAAATGATTTATGACTGGATAACTAATTTAAACATATCTTGAGGAAAGCTTTTTTTATAATCTTGAAATCGATCTGCGTGAAATAACTGAGACACTGCTAAATGATTACTGAAGCCAAACCTGTTTTTGATCCCAGATGTAATTATATCACAAACTTCTAATGAAATTCTCCTTTTTGATTCTTCCGTTTTACATCTCTGGGCAGACTGCATGGATGTCTCCTCCAAATAGTTATTCAAAATTTTATTTCTGATGTCTTCAATTTTACTATTAAAAACGCCAATACACTTATTTACTGTTATGACATCGATATTACATTTTTGTAATTGATTGAACAATATATCACACTGAGGCATAACTAAATGAAAAAAATTTAACCAGTAAAGAAAATGTTCATTTTGTAAGTAGTTTCTTAAACCAATAGCTTGGTTTAGAGTGTTGTTTTCTGATTCAGTATCAATGATTTTTTTCTAAACAATCTAATAATTCTGTTCGATAGGTATAAACAGTCTCTATGCACTTTGTATTAAAATTCCATCGTGTTGGAGCCGCTTTAGGTAATCTCACCTTAACAATATTATCTAACACGGCTGTTCTTTTTGGCGATTTTCCAAAGAATGAAGAAAAGCTATGTAAATTAGCAAAAAAAATGATGTAAATTAGCAAAAAAAAATGTTTATGCTTTTATCCTGACTTGATGCTTTTTGTAAAATTAAATTTAGTTGATGAGCGTAACAATGAATAAAATTTGCTGAAGGATAACTTTTTTTAATTTTGGCTTGTACACCTCCAAAAGCACCACTCATTACTAATGCTCCATCGTAACTTTGTGCTATCAATTTTTCAGGACTTTCATTAATTTTCAGACATTCTAACTCTTTTAAAATTACATCTGTCAAATGCTGCGATGTGGTTCCTTGAGACTGAATAAATTTCCAAAATCTCTCACATACAACACCGTCTAAAACGTATCTAAACACAAAAACTACGTGCACTTTATTATGTCCATCTTTCAGTTTTAATATATTTTGTACAACACTCATATTTAATAGTAAACACCGAAAACACTGTTTTACTTAATTTCACGACAAGTAGAGATTTACTAATAAAATGTTCACAAATAAAAACATTAAAATCAACGCGACAGAATTTACCGACCAACCCGTACCTAGTCAGCATTAAGACTGCTTTACTGAACTTCGTGCCACAGCATTTATGCTGTGTTCGTGCGTTATCGTTTCCGTAAAATGTGTCAGGGACTTTGTCCCCGCCAGTGTTTTCTGTCTCTTTTGCTTTCTGACGATTCGCGCATAAGTCTATTTCACTTTAATTCGTTGTAAATTCGGTCCGTAGCTAGCTTTGAGGACAAGTCGTGGATTGACCCAAGATTTTTTAAATTCTATAAATGAATAATGTAATGAATATGAAATCCTGCGATCTAGATATTTGAATAGTATTGTGCATAGAATGAACTAGAAACTTTAATATATTTTTTTAGAATATTAAATAAATTATATATATATATATATATATATATATATATATATATATATATATATATATATATATATATATATATATATATATATATATATATATATATATATATATATATATATATATATATATATATATATATATATATATATATATATATATATATATATATATATATATATATATATATAAAATATTTTTAAACTTTAGAAAATGAATAGCTCTATTTTTTTTATTTGTATGTGGGAGGCCATTGACCAAATGACCCTATAGAAGAACCGCCAGTGCTAAATGTTACTCAATATTATTAATTACTTACTTAATATTACCAACTGTGAAAATTACCTTATTAATATTAACTTAAAATAAGTTACATTGTATGGTTTATGTGATTCTTAATTCTTTGTTTTTTCTACCATTAAAAGTTTGACATAATAAAAATGTTGACGTTAGGTTATGTTTGTATTGTTCACTGCTTTCCATGACGACTTTAAATCACTTGGGGAATAAACGCTTGTTTTGTGGTAGTAAAAGCACAAGAATGTTATTCTTGTGCGAAAATACTGTTTTATTCCCGTTCGTCCAAAAAAGATATATTTGTGTTACCTATTTCAAATTAACATCCCAGTATCTCATTAAATTTAAAAGATACTGATATTATACACATACAATTTAGAAAGAAATTTTCTTTAACTGCGCCTACTATACAGGGTGTATCATTTAAAATAAAAGAGTTAAAGTAAATTCCGGTCAAACCGGAAATGTGTGTGATACGCATTTATAATCAGTGGAATGCATATGTCCGTTTCCGTATTGTACGCCGGGTAAATGTTTGCATTTAACAGTTTTTCGAACTTTTTTTATTTGATGTTTTTTTTTCTCTTCGAAATCGAATTCGTCAGGAAAAAATACATAAGTATATATAATTTTTTCCCAGGTGAAAAATCAAGTAAGAAATTGAGTGGGGCACTTAAAATGATCACCCTGTACATATATTTCCAAAAAATCCAAGCTAACCTTGTAGTCATGTTGAAAAAAAGACTGTCATTGTCTTAATACAGAAAAGCGTAGGACTGTACTTATTTCCATTGATTACCTGCACAAAATAAATGAACAAATAAGGAAAACATTTTAAAACACACGACAAACACGGGAAAAACAAAATAAAAAAAATTATGTTGGTGTCGATTATTTCGCGCCTCACCCACACACCTCTGTGTAATATCTAACTGGTATGAATCGATCGGTTTCAAACACAGAAATTCATTCATCATTAGTGCGTATCCCGTTTTTCTTAATGGATACGAGCCAGTGGCGGCACCTGGTTTTGAAAACTGGTGAAGCAGTATTCTTAAATTCAGTATTGTCAACTGACAATATTAAATAATTTAATATTATCTGTTCAATCGTTTTATTTTTGTTTCGGGAATATATGGTATATTTTTGTACAAACACTGTATTATAATTATTATAATACAGTGTTTGTACAAAAATATACCATATATTCCCGAAACAAAAATAAAACGATTGAACATACTTACCTCCATCCAAAAGTGATTCGTTCAGTCTCTTGATGTTCAAAGACTCGCACATTTTACTTTAAATGTATGACAACATTTGAATCGAACATTCCCAAATAGATGGATCAGTAGAGGACATGATATTCCGCTAAACTGGCCACCATGGTCTCCTGACATAATGCCGTGTGATATTTTTTATGGAGCACTTTAAAACCATGATGTACTACACTTCTGTAAATGCCGAAGAAGAGTTGTAGGGGACAAGTTCAAAATGACGCGAACTCTCCAAAAAATGATCCTGAAATATTGCAGTTAAACTTTTTACCCCGAATGAATCTTTATATGCGTGTAAACAGCTGCATTTTATGGACTCACAAATAAAGATTTTTTCCAACATCTTTTTTGCCAAATTATGGTAGATCAAATTTAACAAATGGCGAAAAAGGTTGGAAATAAGATCATCTAACTCTCGGAGCAAAATAATTCCAGATTCGCTGCTAACGGTCCTCATGACCTTCCGATGCTTTTGTTATTTTTACTCGTGAATGGTACGATGTATGAAAATACTAAAAGTGGACAAAAGATTACTGTAAAACAAACGAGTGATGGCGAGTGGTCGCGCGATATCGTTACGCCCTACCCAAAGATAATTGGTGCGACAAACTGAAGTAGAATACCAGTGGCGTGTAAATTATAAATTAATGTGAATGCAAATAGAAATCCTTACATAAAGAAGTAATAATCATTATCACTACATTGGTTTCATAGGTTAACAGCAGTTAATACGAGTAATTATTTTATATTTACTATAAAAAAAACCAACATAAGATAATATAACAAAGAACCGCAAAAACAGAGTTATGTAACACATTTGTTATTTTGCTCTAGCCGAGGAGTGGGGTAACGTTGAAATTTGGCTAACGGCGCATACCCACCGCTCGTCTGTTTTGCAGTAGTGGTTAAAGATGGCGCATTCAAATCAACAAAACAATACGTTCAGTTGCAAATAACTTTTTTTAAGTAAGATTCTATCATCACAATCCGTCCTAACTTCGACGCCACTGGTTAGTTTTTGCTGGAACTTTTCGTGTACGTAGCTACTATGAAAACAAGTTTCAAGTTGGTACTTTCACCCATCATCGAGTAATTAATTATTTAAAAAGCCCGTTTAATGTTTTACTTTCAAAGCATCGTAGAGCGCTTTTAGGAAAAAAATTTTATTCTTGGTTTTTTTTTTTTGCTTTTTTTTAACGAGAGAAATCATCTTCAAAGTTTGTCGTCACAATCATTGAGGGACACTGTAGGGTTTTTTCTTCGGTTTATTTCGGAGTCATCCTGTGTTTTCACAGTAAACTTTTCTTCCAGCAACTCGGAGTGTTTACGAAATCTATATCTGTGCATATTAAAACCAAGACAAATACTTTTGTTATTTCAGTGTAACTAAAATAAGTAGGTATTAAATAACAAGTATTAGTATTTATTAGTAAAAAATACATCAATCATTCTTCTAATTTTAGTATAGCACTATTAGACCAGTCAAATTAAGGGTTTTTCAAAACGATAATTTCCAACCATTTCCGACCAATACCATTCGATTCAGTATGTTTTTTGAATTCTCATGGTCAATTTTGCCGTACGTTATATGAGCAAGAATTTAATTTATAAACAATTAAAGTTGTGAAAATGATGAAAATCGATGTTTCTGAATGTTCAACTTCAAACGCTGCGAAAACGGCAACAGATAGAGAAAAATTGCTCAGAACATTTTTTATAGAGCGTTAAATTCCCTTCAAAAAAGTCCGCGACGGCATATCTCTACGATGAATAGTTAAGGCGTTACAATGAGTTAAATATTTATTATTTTTCTGCTGTATGTCAGTCAGCTGTACAAGTAACGCGCATGCACGATCAACAGACTCGTACGCCGCGTAATGGCCGTCTGCGCAGAACATTTTAAAGTAGACTTGCTGTAAATCTTTCAAAATTTTCTTATTTTTACAACGTTAGCAAATGTATTTATCATTTTTTTGGTCTAGATATAATTATTATATACTTTTATGCATACTCAAAGACCTGGAAAATTATTATTAAGTTATAATACCAAGTACTATAGTGCCCTGTGCCCGAGGGTATCTACATATACGCTCCTAGCATTCTTGAGAAGCAGGTGTTCCAAAGTAGACTACTATACAGCTGACCGGTACGCAGTAGAAAAATAATAAACATTTAACTCATTGTAACGCCTTAACTATTCATCGTAGAGATATGCCGTCCGGGACTTTTTTTGAAGGGAATTTAACGCTCTATAAAAAATGTTCTGAGCAATTTTTCTCTATCTGTTGCCGTTTTCGCAGCATTTGAAGTTGAATATTTAGAAACATCGATTTTCATCATTTTCACAACTTTAATTGTTTATAAATTAAATTCTTGCTTACGGCAAAATTGACCATGAGAATTCAAAAAAAAAACTGAATCGAATGGTATTGGTCGGGAATGGTTGGAAATTATCGGCAAAATGGGCCTGATTTTTGCATAATTTGATTGGTCTATATACGGTTGGGACAGTGTGGGAGGAGACCTGTTAGTGGGTAGGTAGTTAAATAAGTTAGATTTGAAGCAAATGAAATGCTTTATTAGATATACACCACTGCAATAAATACACGCTTTGTAACAAACTGATATGACTTAATCATCAAAAGTTGTACTTAAAGAGACACTTAAATAAATAATAAATAAATAGAATATAAAAGTCAATTTTAACGACGAGGATAGAACATGCTTGAAGCGGGAACGAGAACACCTCATGGCTTGGATTGAAAAACTTTGGCAAAACATCCAAAAAGGCGAAAACGTTCCCCACGCCCTAGCTCCAGTGACTAAATCGAAAATTCAACTAATATATTAATTAGTATTTCTGGATGCACAACATTTTATAATAATTCTTAAAATTGACCCGAAATCTATTGACTAGGCACACTTATTTTATATAACAAGAAACTGTCCTATGAAAAATAGAAACTTTTTTTGATAATAAACGAAACAGCTAAATCAATCAAATAATTTTTCCGACTTAACGGTCGAACTTTACAACGGTTTCATTTTTTTTTCGATTTTTAAAAATACTTTATATTATTACATCAACATATAAATTATTTTTGTAACATGACCAACAGTGTATACATGGAATGCTTAGATTTTAGCCAGATAATGTGCTCCATAATAATCGAGTGACACATACTAAGTATTAACGATCATATACAAAATAAATCTTTCGGAATTCGATCTCCAAAGAAAACTACTACCGAGGGCCTTTATACCTATATAGATGCAACAGCTGCGCCAAATTTAAAATATACACTTTCCCATATTTTTACCAAAACACACGGCAAGGCTTTTTCCTTCTGTTCACTGTCCTCTTAAAACATATAAAGGCCCCAGGGAAAGAGTTACACCTAATTAACATTTTGATTAACAACTTTGAAAATACTTTGGATAGTTTAGTTGCCAACAAGTGGAGTTTAGCATTATTGTCCACTGCCGCAAGAAAACAAGTGTCGTGCACTTTTGGTGGGGGTGCGGGTCATGCGCAGAGACACTAATAGGCCAAGCAGCGCGGCCAGTAGGCCACTAAATACTAATACGTTAACACTTGCTTAAACACTCGGTCGAGTTGATTATGTATTTTAACAAATATAGCTCAAAAATATATTACATTACTCACAATATATTGCCTTCAATTTTGCAAATGTAAGTACACACTAACGCATCAGTCTTTGAGAGAAGAAGTGGTGGCATGGAAAACAAGGGACAACGGCGCAAACATCGAGAAAATGTAGGTACTAATTACGTGTATAGTGTTACTGTTTAGCTTGGCACTATGCATTTAACCTGCTTACCATCTTGCTCTCTACTAGCACTTGAAAAAATAGAGTTTAGTTTATATTTTCCAACAGGTCAGTTCAACAATCAAAAGCCTTTTGATTTGATAAACATAAATCCTTTGAAATCGTTTATAATAATCCTAGGAGCTGCAGTTTATCTGGGGTGACATTATAACAGTATATAATGCAGATCTCGTAAACTTGGTTTGTAAAAATTGGTGTAAAAAAATAACTGATAAACAGTCGGCCCAGTCACGAACAGATTTCCAAGGAAAAAATTGCGTTTTAACGGTGATTTGCAGATATCCAGCAAGACACTAATTTTCAGACAATAAAGGTACAAGTACCTACCGGTGTATAAGATGCTTTACGTTTTAACTAGAATGCTATTATACAGATGCCCTAGGTGATTCCGGAATTAAGATAATAAAATCAAGTAACATGTCATCACGTCCTTATATTCTTATCTCTTATTCCTCCGGTAGTTTTCTTTCAATTTCGAAGAAGGAATATTAAAGTAGCTTGCCTTAACCCTAACTTTTAATTTTCATTGTGTAGATATATCAATCCAACAAAATTATATTAATTTGTCTTACAATTAGTTGTTAGAAATGCAGATTTGGACGGCTCTGTTCAGTTTTGAAAAAACACTTAGATACTCAACTTTAACCTGATAGATTCTAAGACTATATATGTAGGTGTATTTTTTAACATTGACTGCATCCCGAATATAGATTATTATATTTACCTCCCTGAAGTAAATATTGCCTTATCGTTTTTGATATTTGACAATTAATTATATTGTCTGTAATAAAAAAATAATGGGCTTGAAAACAAAAACTGAAAAGTTAATACAGAAAGCAGTCAATGTATTAAAGAAAAAGCGTTGTTGATTGATGTATCGGTTCGGTAGCAGGTGGAACCACCATTTTCAGGGCTATTGAAGACGCATTATAGAATTTAGGACGTGATGTTACATATAAAAGTCCTGATGAATAGGAGGTGAGCGCTCGCCCCCAACTTGATAAAATACTACTCAACTAAACACTTTTCACCAACATTTGTCTCCACTCCTACGCACCCTGAGGAAAAGCAGCTAAGAAAAAAAGGAATATAAGAGTCGATACATTATTTTGTTCGAAGTAATATTTTTCAGATTTCTTTCATTGAAAACACGGCTTGTATGGTTTGTTCGAGGTTAAAATACTCGAAATCTACTTATTTTTTAATGTCAGATCCAAAAGTTAAATAATGTGCAGACTTTATTATTAGATTTATCGCGAATTTGTTGTTGTCTCAAAATTCTATTAATTTCCTTATTTAATTACAAATTTCGACTAGAAGAGATTGTACCATCTTGCTGGTTTTTAACGAAATGAGAAACCTTAATTTATGCAGACTATACCACAATTTTTTCCTCTAGAACTTGATTTAAGCCCATGTTTGACTGGCCGTTAAAAGTATAACTATTTAAGAAACCTTCTTACTATTATCACAATTTTGGTCCGGTTACCACTGTTTTTTTTTTATGAAATTTGCACCGTGCCCTTGATTTTCCACATCAGACTTAAGCTTAGGCGCAAAGCACGTGGTTCAACAACTACATGTCTAAAGCGCGGTTATAACAGACAAGACGACACATAGGTAGACAGATCTTAAAAAACCTGCATCAATGCAGGACAGCGGAAGCAAGAAAAGAAGCACATTATCGGGAATGGTAAAACGCCATCCTAAAAAATGACGTCAATATGTGTCAAATGACCTAACACATACTAAAATTTATCCATCTTAAAATCCCTCCGAAGGACTAAGCTGTCAGTGGTGTTTGTTGATGTTCCTGTATTTTTTTTTAGTCACCGACGACATTTATCGTTTATTTGTCTCAACAAACTTAAAAATGAAAAAAAATTAATGCTGAAATTAATTTTTTGTTATTTATTTCAAAGTTTCAGGATTCGACTACTATATCAAAAATGTAAAGGTTATAAAACTCAAGAATCATAAGGTAACAGTGGTCTACGTTTTTTAAATGTACCGTTTTTTATCTACGCTTAAATGGCCCTTTGAAATTAATTTAAAGATTTCTCTCGCCACACACTTTCAATTCTTTCTTGTAATTTCAGTAAATTTGCAAAAGGTTTTCACCGCTGAAAATAAGCATTTTTCTGTAACAAGTATCAAATGGGATAGTCAAGTGGATTTAGATCGGGTCAGTTTGACGACCACTGATTTGCTATTACAAAAGATGGTATGTTTTTCCTTAAAATTTGTGTTTTCAAGCAAAAAAGGGGCACTGTCTTGTATACAAGTGTAATCACGACTTACACGAGGTGATAACATTTTGTTTTGAACTCATTTTGCAAATAAGAAATGTAATTGGCAACGATTAATTTTTATTCTCCGAGGGCTCGTAAAAAATAAACGACTTTTTCTATTCCAACGATTATAACCAGTCAAATAATATTAAAAAAAAGCTGAATCCTGATATTATAAACTTTATATTTCTGATATAGTCCTTCCATCGCCAACTTGTGTATAATGAATGACTAATGATAGACATCAAACCAAATTATATATCGTATCGTTCTTAAAGAGGTTTGGCACGTAAAATTTTCCTGCCTCTTTACTTTACCGTCTCAATTGATAATGCGACGTGGTTAAAGACGTTAATGTCTCGGTTATATTTAGAAGTGGTCCCTGTCTTTCCAACAGTCTACCCTTAAGAAGGTCTTTTAAAATGGATACTATACACACAGATAACACGCAAAAATCTATTGCTATCGCGACCATTGGCAGGAACAATTACGGACAAAGCAGCTATGCTATTTTGGCGTGTCCGGGGAGGACCCGTGAGACTGTGGGGGCCAAAGACCTCCGTCGGACTCAGCCCCTACAGCCGAAACAACACGGGTCATTGATTTAATGTGCGGCTTCACAACAAGAAAACACTTATATATATATCATATAATATGTTGATAAACTCGAAATTTGCCAGTCCTAACAAATACCTAACACTACTACTTTACAACCGATCGCCCGGGTCTAGGCGACAGTATACCGAAGTTTAAAACACATTTCTGTATAAACAGAGCAAAATGGCGATGACAAATACTGATTTAATTGCCAGTTTACTGACTGGTTGTTAACATGAAAAATAAAACAATTCATTAGTCGCTGCAAAATCCTTGAATTTGGAAATTAGAACGACAGGGAAAACGTTTCGAATATTAGGCGTAAGCTTCCTCAGAGTTTGTCACCAATCAAGGCATGCTTGAAGTTTGAGTTAAGTATCAAAGTTCCGAGGACGCAGACAAACGTCGTCGATAATGTAGTATTTTGTCTGTCCCTGACTATAAAAAATTTAGTAAAAATTAAATTGTGTGTTTCCATAACATTGAATTTATAAAATGCCATATGTCAACAGTACATCTAAAACTATTTAATTTCTTTTAATCACACTAGGTCCAATTTTGTACCTTTAAGTTATCGGCAATACTCACAATATCATGGTAAGCAATGACCAGTTTCAAATGGGCATTATGCCATTCAAATTGTTTAAAAAAATTGTTAGGTTATCATAGTGCTGTTTCCTGGTAGGTACTGAAGTATATTATGGAACCATGATTAGGATATTTCAACATAACTTGGCAATAATCTGATGTTACCTAGTTATTACGAGCAGTGTATTTACTGATGTCATATATACTGCCCTCCTAAAACAAAATGGTACTGTCTAACAAAATCACGGGTTAGTTATTTAAGTTTTAATTTGCTTTCCTTCTATAATTTACACAATTTTATTCTTGGTATTGAAATATTTGAAGGTTGTAAAATTGCAGATAGTACCTCTAGTTTTAGGAAACATGAAGAAAAATAGCATGAATCCATAGAATCCATAAACTAAAATTTATCAAATCTGTAGATAGGAGGGTAGTATACATAAAGCCAGAGTCAATCTGTATATGTTATTCAACACCGAAACAGATTTAATGTAGATTTTTTCATAAAATCATAAATAAATTAACTTCTTTAATAGATTTTGCAGCTTAAATAAAAATCCAAACATTTTCATCACAACAAGAAAACACGGTATTAAAAATTGTGGAAACGTTTTAAAAAAAAACCGATATGGCTGCTACCAACTCAACATCCGTTGAACAAATATTTTGCAATGTATGAACAACATTTACGTAACAGTGTATGGAGATGACATTAAACATTTCAAAAAACAATGTTCCTGGCACTAAATGTTGCTTTAATTCAGATGGTGATAAACATTAACACCAATCACGAATGTCACTTCACCTGTTTGCTTTGTTCGTTATTGCATCAAAAACAAACTCGCTATTAATTCAGTTTCTGTCGTCGCTCGACTAAAAATTAAAAAGTTCTACACGAACGTGTTTCATCTTAGAATCTAAATTCCCGGGCAATTTTACAACCATTAGGGACGTACAAAGCACATAAAAATACAATATATTATTTTATATAAAACGACTAGAATACGACGTAAGCAGCTATTTGGTCGGTGGCGCGGACCAAGCTTTTTTTCAAACTGTGGTCCGCAGTATCCAACCAACAAGCAAGGAAATTTGGTGTAATTAGTACAGTCAGTACAGTTATATATTTATATATAGTACAACACATAATCTAATTTTTTGGTGTTTCTTTCACGAAGAGATGTGCTGGAAGCAACATTGCTATGCAATTTGCTGGCAATTTTTACCATTTCAATTAACGGAACGATCAGGTGAAGGAAAACATGAAAGTCGACAAACGATATGTGTAAGATCAATATTTAAGAGGACAACCTCAAAGGATTTATCGTCATTATTTCACATGCTGTGGGTTGTGTGGCCTAGGATTATATTGGGAAAATCGGAAAAATTATTGGACCCAATTTACTCGGATATTGCGAGCTCGTCTTCCAGATCCTTGTTCAGGTGTACAGGAGTTTTCAATTATGGATGTAAATGCAGGTTAGGTTGTATTTTCATGGAAAAATACACCCCCCTCGTAAGCCTTAAATCATTGAATACTCTACAATTGTCACAAATAAAGTAACATATTTATGCAGGACAGTGTACATAATATTTTAACAAGTATAAAATACTAGATTTACTAAATTTAGGCCTTCCTCTTAATTAAAAAAATATATTGGTAGAATTTAAAAATGGTTAACTAGATTGTCGCAAGAGTTGGGGCCATCCGTCGGAAAGAGACGAGAAAATTACATTCAATAATCTTTTTAAGAAAATTTCTATACATAACTGCTAAGTAGAACTATTAAAGATGTTAATTAACTACTTCGGAAGCACACGAATACCTCAAGGAAGACGCAAGAAATCGGGATTTTGAGTAGTTCTACGACCTACAGTGATAAATTCCTATAATAATAGTTGTAGATAATTTCCAACGCTTTCTTATGGTAAAAACACATTCTGTTATGGGCAAAAACTTAATAATGGCGCCACATTCAGATTTTCATTTTTTGTTCAAGAATGTACGTCCAAAACAGTATCCTGTATCGAGCAATATTTTAAAGTACGTTTATCAACTTTCATGAACAAATTTTTGTTTTATCTTTCCAAACAAAATTACAAGCGTTTAAAAACGTGAGTTTCCATTTTTTACCCGTAAGTAAAAGAGTACTTCTTAGACTGACATTTTGTTTTTCCATAAGGTAGTCCTGGAAATTATCCATAACTAGTAAGGGAGTTTCGACATAACCTCAAAAGAGTTGTTGTTTCAAGTGGCTTATTTAAAATAAACAGGTATATCAGTCCATGTTATACTCCTCTCCCTGTGGCATCTAAGAATTTCTGTTTTACTTTATTTGTGGTGACAATCGAGAGCAACAAAGCCAGTTTAAACAGAAGAATCTGGTACACTTCTGTGTCAACTTGTATCTGCAGGCTTTTTCCAATTTCTCTTAAATTCGCAACGTATAATCCTAAGCGTCAAAATGTCGAACAGTTATAAAATGATGAGTAGGACTAAGATCGTATGCACAGTCGTTCTCTGGAGACTCGCCAGAGAACGACTATGCATACGGGCCTTATGCTTTCGATATTTTGAAACTCTTTTGTTAAGACGACTTCTCCTCTTACATTTAATGTGACTAATAACAGAATCTCTGTCTGTCTGTCTCAGGTTGATGACTGCGGTCGCTTAGACCATTCACCTAGCACCTAACAGGATCTCTACCGCCTAATTTTTGTTTATCAAAGCGATTGAGCAATATAGTTGGTCTACTATTGTTTAATTCAGTACACTCTAGTCTTTATAAAAAATAAAGTATTTATTTGTGCAAGTTACATTTTGATTCGAATTTTTTGATTCTCATTTGAATGATCCTTCTGAGCATTTAAACAACTGAAATCGTAAAAATTGCCAGTTTCTATACACACCAACTACTACCTTATTTAAAGTTCGAACTCAATCCCCATATAATTTAACAATAATAATTATTAACAAATTTAATAAATTTCGTTGCATAAGTAGTCAAATTGCTTGTTATGAGTAAATACTTTGCCCAACAATCAACGGGTGGAGAATTGGAAATCTCTTCTTACAGATGTAAAAGTTCGCAAAAGTTCGTGAAATAAAATACATACAGGGTGATCCACTTAAGGTAGACAATGGATTTTCTGGCAAGATAATTACATATAGTAGTTATATATCGTTGAAAAGAGAATTAAACGAGCTATATGATTATGTGGAAATATAGAGGATGTAAAAAGTTTAAAAAACGAAGCCGTTTCCGATTTAACCGGAAATTGGATCCGAAAGTGCTTATGTTTCACATAAATTACTACTACTGCAGGATGTCGTACTATTGATTTCATGAATAATGTACAGTGTGTCAAAATTTCGAGACATTTTTAACTACCGTTCGTATATTTTACATTGACAAAAGTTTTCTCAGCGGAATCGATATTCTACGATATGTTACCAGTTTTTTAATTTTTCGTTTATCTTAATAATAAAGCCAGAAAATCCAGTGCTTTTTTTAAGCGGACAGGTTATCCGTTTCCACAAGCAAATTCGTTTATAATTGAGCAAAGAATTTACTGTGCATTTAAAAAACAGAATAATACAAAATACCGTACAATAAATACACTAGTGATTTTTTAAAACTAAAATAAGATTGACTATTTAAAAAAAGTGCATTATTAACCAATACCAGGAAATGCCGATGCACCCCAAACCCGATAATAATTTAGAATTCATAATTACCAATTTTTTCCGCGTTTGTAATAGTTTCATGCGTAATATTAAATCCACCATTTTATTGTGTTTTAAAAGAATCACTAAGGTAATAGTACGCTGTTTCCATCATTACTGTATAAAAAATTATTACCTGCATTTTTAAAATAAACAAAAACCTAAAAAAATAAAACGTATTTTATTTTCTCCAGCCTAGTCACAGTCTACTTTCATTTAGTAAGAAATGGAAACGACACAGTAGACAAACCAACACTGTTTTAAAATAAATATCCAAAATTTCTACATGTATTTATCTGACATAGTACAAACTATATGGATATTTAAATTTTCGATACAAATTTACATTTTTGAAATTTGGTCCATCGGGGCCGGAAAAATAACAAAATGTTAAATTTTTCAGTTGGTTATTTTAAAATGGCACTGTAAAAGCATTAATAGACTTATAGGTGTGCGAGTTTATACCTACTACTTGAAGGTAGAACACATTTAACAAAGTTATACTCAAAGCCCATTTCAAGATATAGACAAACATGAAAGAAATTGGAGCTTTGGGTTGTTTTAGACGTTATATAGTTACAGCAGGTACTGCTCGCCCAAAACAACCAGCCTGTGGATTGAGTCGAAACCGTTCGAGAACTATTCACCATCGGTGCAAAGTGATAACATCGGGGTATGGGAAGGCATTTCCGATAATCACAGTCTGTTAAAGAGGTTCTGTCGAGCGCAAACGGGGATAAGAGTGGACATTGCGGCATGGCGCATATTAACAGTGCACAACAACAATCATCTACAACATGAGCAAATATGTATAAAAATTATTTCTGAAACAACTCATGCAGCGTTTAACAACAGATATTGTGCAGAGAAAGAGAGTGAGTGTATGGCCCCATCCAGGGGAGAACAACAAACAGGACTAGATAAAAACTTGCACCGGCCGCTTAAATACGGGGCTTTAGGGTAGGCCAGGACAATTACGAAAATACAATCTTTCAACCATAAACAAATTGTAATTCGCATAAAAAGAATAACGTCAATTAGATTTCTCTTAAAGTTTTTTAATCATGTCAACAGTAACCATAGAACGCTTGATATACCGGACCGGACGGGCTAACATTTTTCTGTTCATATCTTTTCTACTTCAATTTCTTCCAACATGGAACGGGTGTAAAACTGTTGGGTACGAGAATGGCATTGCTAAAAAATCTTTGTTTCTGAAAACTATTCTATTATACATTTTTAGTATTTGGTATTTTAACGATTCTTCAAAGTGATATAAATGTTATACCACCTGTCATATATTTATCAATGGACCCGAACAGTGGTGACGTCGCACAATGAAGTTTCTAAACAAAAACCGTATTACGCAGTGAAAGTTATGTTTATGTTTTGTTGACATTAAACATATAACAAAATGTCACCTACGTACCGTGATATCAAAAATTATCTTGATAAAGGTGGTCATGGAATGGAAAACTGCTGTCTTAGCTTATATCATCCTTTTGTAATAATTTTTGTCAGTCTGCGGTTACATTTCATCAAAAAATGATTGACATAAATGTACGACACTAGCTTCGACAATTATTTTAGAATCCATGACCACTTTTGAACCAAGATAATTTTTGATGTATTATAAATTTATAAACAAAATAAAAAAAACGCGTTAAATTTTAACGCTGATTATTCTATCAATTAATTTAAATTTTTTTTATAACATACACAACAAATAAACTTCTGTTTGTTTGGAAACTTCAGTATTACTAATGGTTGTGACTGTCAATGACGGCATACTTTTCGGGTTCATTATTTTCGAGAAAGTTCAGTTAGTAAAGTAGACGAAAATTGCACCCTATCATGGAATCGCTGACCGAATATTAATTTTTCCATCAAACCTTCCATTAAAAACAAATCTAATAACTATATGAATATGACTTATTACTACGGTAACTATCTGTAATAATATTTATAATTATTTTATTTAAACGTAATTAATTTAGATATAGAACATTAATTATTTAATTAATCTACCTTTCTACTAATTCTTTATTCTAGAAAATTTTATAACTTTTAACAAAATTTTATTTATTATCTTATTGCCTTCTTTAATACTTTTATTGCAGTTTTTGTCTAATTTAGGTAGATGTATCTCGAAAATTCTATAAAAATATGTCATGATGGTATTTTTATATCTCCTTGATGTTCTTTAAATGTGTCAAAACATATCACTAAAAACCATTTTACGGCACAGATTATTTAATTTCGCTTAATTTTCCAAAGATACCGGAAAAAAATCACACCTAACTTCTCTTCTGTTCTCTTCAATAATGATGGCAATACCGCATCAGTTTGGACGTGTCATGTTGAGTGCTTCTCATTATGAAGAGGCTATATAATGAGAAGTCATCCTTTTTTATAATTGACATCTAATTGCGACCAACACCAAATTATTTGCACTCTAGGCATATTGTTGCAGTGAGCTAATCCGACTATCGTTTGTAAAAAATAAAATGTCTCCACCGTCACCGTTTGTCAGTAAAACGAACAAATGTCAAGAACGAGAAGTTCAGTAGGGGATCGTATCTAAAAGAATTGTACCAGACTTTTCAGACGAAAACTAAACGCCAATGTCGCTTTTTTGCTCCACAAACTGAATTGGTGGAAGTGACTTGATATTAGAACAGTTCACAAAATTCGACATATTTTTCATTGTTGTCTGAAGCAACCGTGCGTCGTTTACAATTGAAGCTATTAGCGCAAAAACTCATTCTTTTTCCATATCGAGATAAATACAGATCTTTAAACCATTGGAACTCTTTGAAAGATTTTTTTTAATAACTCCTTTATAAATAGCTACTGCTTTCGTTCGTGTCAACGATTCGTGAACAAAGTGAGCATGATTCGTTTCAAATCTCTGGCAGATCTCTAATTACCTTGCACATAGAGCTCATATTTGAAAACATGTAAACCTGTTTGCATTTCCTGGTAGGAAAAAAAAGCAGCCATTGTGTATATATGTGTACTATGTATATATGTGTATTATGTATATATGTGTATATTTGTGAGTAGATGAGCAAGAGCGGTTCTGGTCCACTTTCCCATGTATTTTCTTATTGGACTACGTCGAAAATTTTTTTGGGAACAAAATACACGGGGTCTTATGAGACTAAAAAAAAGCCGAAATCAAACATCGATTTAGTCCTAAAACCTAGACACAGAGGGAGAAGAGGTAGGTGTATTACTAAGAGGGGTTAGCTAGGGCGGTCCTAGAACCTATGGCATATTCTGAGGTGCTACAGATGAAAGACTTGGTTGTCATCTTAGCACCTCAGAAGACGCCATAGCTTCTAGGACCGCCCCCGCTAACCACTCCAGCTAGTAATGCACCTACCATCTCCCCCTCTGTGTCGAAGTTCTAGGACCAAATCGATCGATGTTCGAATTTGGCTTTTTTTAATCCCATAAGACCCAATTGTTAGCAAAAAAATTGTCTACGTAGTACCATAAGGAAATACATGGGAAAGTGGGCCAGAACCACCCTTGCTCATCTACTTATGTAAGAATTTGTGTGCATGTGTGTATATGTATATGTAAGAATTTATCACCATCTATAAGTTCCAGTGCTTACTAAACGACAAACAATTAGAACACTTAGCTGAGATTCAGAAATTTGGCTAAACCTTTTTGCAGTAATAGCTTAAATTGAGTTTTTTATTAACTACATTTTATTGGTTTAAGATTTGTTTACAAAATTTTATTGTTTAGACTGTAGTTATGCTACGCCTTATCAGTAAATACTGAACACTTGTGTCACGTAAAGTTTTGATTAGTATTCACAAAGAACAGACCTTAAACAATGCAATTCCCAAATAACATTCCGCTGTGCTTTCGGGAAGTAAAAAAGTTGTAAATCAGCCACTCCGGTATCAATACGAAAATAAATTTAGGTTAACATATTAATCATCCTGGCCTATAATATGAACAAATGAAGCTAGGGGAGGTGCGCAGTGAGTGTTTGTGTGTGGTGAACAGAGAAAACTACATATGTACACGCTCCACCTGAATCAAATAGAGTTATGTTCCCTAGATTAATTGACATGAAGGTAAACGTAACATTTTTCAAGTGACAGACCCCAAAATGTGACCAAGAGTGAGTTATTGTGCGTTTGATCCAAAACGGAATGAAATCGTCACTGGCCGAACGGCATGTTATTCGTAACGTGTGATTCCACGTTGAAACGGCAGGAAATTCGTTAAAAAAATCGAGCACTCTTGATCGCAATTCGGCGGACCTCTGCATTTGCTTTTATCACTAAGAAGTTCGTTACCAGAAAAGATGTGTTGTTTAATTCAGTCTTACCGAAAATGTTTTATGCTTTAACTCAGACCTACTGAGAACTGCCTACTTAATTTATCAATACTACTACGCTACTAATACTAATGACTATGATACGAAAAAAAATCACACATGCCTATACTAGGTATATAGGATTTGCTTATTTGGGCCCAAGGAGGATTGTTCAAAAAAGTTCATTTTAACATTACACAAGCTTTCCCGCAGGAATAATATCATCACACTTACGTTCTAAGTACAAAAGTACAATATAGAAAGAGAGGGCTGTAGAACAGCCGTGCCGTGCTCGTTGCCGTGATCACTCGGGAGGGGGATTCGGAAGAGGAGGAGGCTATCACCACAGTAAAATGTCCAGAAAGAAATCCACTATTACTCAGCCCGTGGTAACAAAAAGAAAAGTTATATTAAAATTTCTACCACCAGTTAGTACACAGAGTGTCCTAGTTAAGATGTCACTCGCGATTTTCTCGGTAATTTTAAGACAAATTTATAGTTGCAAAACTAATGTGATGTAGTCTTTTCAGATGAATCCGATGCCGCCAAGAAAGAAGCAAATAAACATCAAATAAAAAAGTTATGGCCGAAAAACTGAATCAAAATGGCGGATTATTATATGTTGTAGGGTATTACTGGAATAAATTTCGTATATTCAGTTTTTTCATATCACTTCCGGTTTGTCCGGAAATGAATTTTCCTGTGAAAATATTGAATCTTCCAATATATTTTGGTTGCATTCAACAGAACATTCAATTATTTATCAAAAATGCATAAACCACTTTTGTGATATCTCTAACCCTTTTTGGAAATATTAATAGCTCTTTGATTTTATCTTCATATCTACCATACCTACAGCCAGCAATTAGCTGTGGTCAAGGCGCCTTGTGTTAGATTTCTCAACTGTCTTAGTTAGACATATGTCTATTATAATTTGGTTCTTCCAATGATATTATTCCTAACACAAGTTGCCTTGGCCACAGCTAACTGCGATGTCAATTAAATTACGTGCTGTATGATAGATATGAGGATAAAGTCAATATAATATTTCGAAAACGGTTAGAGAGATCATAAAAGTGGTTTTATGCATTTTTGATAGATAATTGATTGTTCTGTTAAATGCAACCAAAATATATTGGAAGATTAAAAATTTTCAGAAGTTCATTTCCGGCCAAACCGGAAGTGATATAAAAATACTGAATATATGTAATTTGTTTCAGTAATACCCCATAACAAAAAAATATAATCACAATATTGATTCTTTTTAAATCGATTTATCAGCAATAACTTTGTTTTTTGATGTTTAATTGTTTCTTTTTTTGACGGCATCAGATTCCTAGGGAAAAACTACATCACATTAGTTTTTGCACTACGAATTTGTCTTGAAAATTACCGAGAAAATCGCGAGTGACATCTTAGCTGGGACACACTGTACATAGTTTTATTGAAACGTGCTCATTTTTCAATGGGGTGCTTGTATCGTGAAAATTAAATGAATTCATATTTTTTCCATAATAAAATTAATTAGTACATGGAATATAGTGGGAGACTCGTGACGTACAAAAATTCGCTAGATATATGCCATCTATTAACTTTAAATAGAACTATAATCCGCAAATAATACTTCTGTCTGTCTGTTGTAAATAATACGAGATGAAATTATATAAAAATGGTCTAACCGTCAACAATAATTGAACAAATCAGATAAATAATACCAAGTTTTTTCTTCTTCTTCTTCTAATAATAATACCAATGTACCATATCATTAACCGTGGGTTTGGTGGAAATTTTGTTTTTGTTTGTTTCTTGTGTAATATGATTGTACTGTTTCAACGCTTGTGTTAAATTTATTGTGGTATTATGGTCACAAACAACTTCTGTACGTGATATTTGTTTATATAAAAGACGAGACAAAAATCGTGAAACTTGACCGAACTAATAATAAATAATTTTTAATCTAGAGTAAAACGTATTCAAAGGTTAATTTTTTTTCTATGCAAACACCCCAAACTAGTTGAATCGATTTTCTATTCTGTACGATTCAAGACTTTTCTGAGAATAAACCAATTATAATTTCGTAGATATTACTAGAATAACCAAACGATCCCTTTGTAAATCTTCCACATTTTCCACCATTAGACACTTGCATTTTACCTCTTAGTTTACGGTGTCAAAAGGGTATGATTTTGTCAAGTAACAAGCTCTCCAATCCTGTTACTGATTTCTAATATTTGAGTAAAGAATTTGAAGACATCACGAAAACAACTGCACAATATCAATATAAGATTTTAGTACCTTAATTTTATTTATTACCCTTTTTGTTAACAATAACTTTGGTATCCAGTCGGTTTAGGGTGTGGAGATATCGTAAGTTCATGCACTTCTTTGTATAGATTTAAATACAACTAATCTTTTTGAGCTGAAAAGTTTATTTGATTCCAGACATTTTACAACACAAAATAAAATAAAAAAACTAATTGAAAACTGCAAGAACTGGTATTATTAATTAAAAAAGCATTTACAACAAAAAATCAAATAAAAACAAAACAATGTACATTTAATTTAAGAACAATTTTACCATTAAATTAATATATAATAATAACAACAAAGTTTAAAAATGTAGTAATAAAAACCGAGCGACGTGTCGCACCCGTGTCGGTCGCGACCGGTGCGTCTCAAGGTGCCCATCCGAGGACGTCTAAGAACAATAGAAAAAATAGAGTGCACTCTGAACAAGACACTAAAACAACATATAACACTTGTCAGATGGGCATCGAGAGAAGGGCGGCCGGAGACATGAAGGGGTGCCACACGGCACTCATAGAGAGGGCTGGTATTTGGGATTGAGATCGCTCAGCCCTCACGAAATTGCGATCGTCGCCTCCGGATCTCAAAAAACAACAAGTATATAATATAAATAATAATAATAATAATGATATAAATTATTATAAAAAAAAAGTCGGTTCCGTCGGGACAAAAACCAAGGCAGTTTGGTTCAATATGTAAAAATAAAATAATCAGATATATTAAAAATTAACGATGAATTCGAGGTCAATAACGCACTTCTAAATCAATCACACTCATATCACGTAAGTTCTAAATTCGATCCAACCATTTTTAAATTTGTGTTAAGATAAAAACGTAAATAATAGACACTAAGTTAGAATTGAACAAAAATTCACAACCATAATGGCGCGCCCACTCAGTTTTAAGAATTGGGTCGGGACCATTACAGCTCATGAGTCGTCACGACAATGCGTGTTCGGGTCCACGGACTTTGTCCCGAGGGTAACAAAAAATAATAATAATAATAATAGTTAAACGAAAATCTAGCTACTAAGTAAATAGTCTTGAATGGCGCATAGGCGCCGGGAACGCGGACGCACATGCGTATCGTCCGCGTCCTCTATCTTAAACTCGGCAGCATCAACAAACAAATATATTACTACAGAAAACTACAACTAATTAAAAAAATAATAGGGATGGTGAAAAGATATTGCATGCACCACACTTGCATTTACTAAAATTAAAAGTGAATAATAATAATAATAATAATAACAAAACTAAAAATAAACATAAACAATGCCGGCAACGGAGTCGCCCGAGCGGCTGGAAAAGGGGCACGGCACGTGGTCGTATTTATAATATAAACATCCACAGGTAAGGTATAAAAGAGAGAACAATAATAAAAAAGAGCTAATACAAAGTACAGTTCGTGGTTGACTAGGGTCCGTAACAACGCGGCATCCCGCAAACAACAAGGCGCTATTTCTAAGAACATACACAACATCATACACGCATATTAAAATAGATCATTATCATCGGAAACTGCTCAATTTAAATTACAACAATGGCCCAGGCACCACGCGATGCTTGGTTAACATTTCTAATCTGAATAATAATAATAATAATATCCCTGTTTCAAAAATTGATAGAATTGGTCATTCAACATGGGCAACAGGCCGCTCACATGCAGCGACGCTGTCCAGCTTACGCATCGTCAAACGTTATAATATTAAAAATATCAACATGTGAAATACAATACAAAACTATGACGATAAATATCGTTACAATTTTGACAACTTTAAAAAAAATAATACATTAACAGACCAGCATCCGACCACTCCATTCAAAAATGCATCAACAAAAAGTGTTGGGAATGGCGGCTGGAGACCCTGCCTGAATTTATCTACAGGCCGATAGGGGGCACCTGCACGTAACGATAAATGTAGAGCCTGTAGTCCTTGCTAGCCAAAACTACTGAACCGTCATCCATTAGGGCGACGTCGAAGCATTGGGCATGCTTCACCTTGCTCTCCAACGCAGAAACCAGCTGGCCGTCTTGGGTGAAAATTGTTAGGTTGAAGTTATTGTGGTTATCGGCGATTAAAATCTCGCCATTCGCATTAATTCCGACGCCGATAGGGTAATTAGTAATGCCCTCGCCGCCTATCTGACGTAAATACATTCCCTCGTAGCTGAAAACTTTGACGCAATGCGCTCTGTTGTCGCTGATGAAGATTTCTTGTTTGTCATTCACTACAACACCATTGGGGAATTCCAGATGCTTGGAACAGCCGAATTTCTGAAGCACTGCGCCAGTTTGATCGAAGATAATAACGCGCATCACTTTGCACTCCACCACAACAATGCGTCCTTTATTGTCCACAGTAACTCCTCGGGGATGTTGCAGAATGTTCGCTCCAAATTTACGTACGAACTGGCCATACTGGTTGTAGATCTGTATTTGGTGTGTCGGAGACCGCTCGGTCACGATAATGTCTCCTGAAGTGCGAACTACGGCGACGCGATTAGGATACAGCAATTGTCCGTCGCGTTTGCCACATTCGCCAAATTGAAATTTAAATCTGCCTTCCTTGTCAAAGATTTGAATCCTGTGATTATTTGTATCGGCTACGATAATGTCATTCTGGGCGTTCACGGCCACGCCACTCGGTTCAGTGAACTGTCCCTCCATTACTCCAAACTCGCCAAATTTGCAGTGGTAGATCATTTTTTGTCGTTTAATTTGTGACTTTGGTGGGAAGATTGCGGTCGACATAAGTTTAGAAGTCAAATCTAACATGGGGTCGTTGTGAGCAGAGTTGGTCAGGGAATAAGGATCTGGCGTTCCATTTTGAAAAATACTGTCGGTGGTTCCTCCGTTCGACCACTTTTCGTAAGGGTTGATGCCGTTGAGATTCAAGTCACCCATTGTGGTAGAAAATGGTCCCAGACTGTTGGCACTACTAAATCTTTTGCTAATAATGTTTGATTCGAAGGGAGAAGTGGATTGGCTCGAACCAGACATTGTGAAAGGGCAGTGAATTCCACCGTTTAAACTTCCTGAACTACCATTGACGCTGCTACCGCTTGAACTCGAACCTCCGCCGCCCGTAGGCCTGGCAATTGGCGGCTGTTTGCTGGGACCAACTACTGGCTCCGAATTGGATCGAACATAGCCGAATGTATTTCGAACGCCTACTTGAATCGCTTGATAGTTGGATACGAACTCGAGTTCGCACGCAGATTGTACGCTTTGGTCGATGTTGTAGTTTAAAAGACCCTGCAATTTTGCATCTAATAATTTCCTAAACATTAAAATTTCAACAACGTTGGCGCATTTATTCAGTCTCTCTACAAATTCGCAAGTTTTGTAAATTTGTTCAACTGTTTCTTGGCCCTTTTGCGTTGCTACACCCAGTGATATTTGCTTGGCGCTAAACACACTCTCCAATTCCTTAAGCAATTCTTGTTTTCGTTCCTCCAACATCGACCTGTAAAAGAGGAACGTGTCGTTGATCTCGTTCTGGGCCTTGTGGTATTGAACTTGCAAGCGACTGGAAACGTGTTCTACATTTTTTAAGATATTCCTGATATCTGTGGCTTTGCTCTTAGCTTCGGACACGGCATGCTGGATGGCCTCGATCTGTTTCGGAGCAGCTTCGCTAATATGTTCATATTCATGTATCCCAACGGGGTGGTCCAAGCTCAAGCATTCCTTGCAGATTGGTACAGAACAAGTGCGGCAGAAATATTTAAGCAGTTCGGACTTGTGCCTTGGGCAAATCATGCTTTTCTCCGTGTTGCTGATGTTCCCGTTAGGAATCAATCCATTTTTGGGTTCGTCTTTGATTTCAGTGAGGTTGACAACCCTGTGGCCCTCGAAGCAGTGCATAAATTGATGTGCCATGACGCAATTGGAGCACAAATAATTGGCACAGTCTACGCAGCGAGCAACTGCGTCTAGTTTCTTATGTTTGCAACCGGTACAGCGAACGGCTGGGGAATGGAAAGGGTCGGCGTTCGATTCCGCACTGAACAGAAGGCTGTTGAGGATTCCCTCGATGGATTCAGAGTTACACCGTGGGCAAATTAGTTTGTTTTTCTCAAGGCAAGAGTTGCAAAATGTATGAAAGCAGGCTAGTAGCTTGGCGTCGGAGACTGGTTCTCTGCACTGTTGACAATGGAGTTCTGATGGGTCGCTGTCTCGATCAACTGAATCGCTCACCGGAGGAGATGAGCCGCTAACAGATAATGGAGAATCAGCCAAAGGCGAGAGGGAAAGGTAATCGTGTTGATCACCAAATGATCCAATTGAATTAGCTCTTGGTAAAGATTCTAATGAAGGTGTCGGTGATGCCATCTTCAGTTACCCGTCATCCCTGAAACAAAACACAAACAATTTAGAATTTCACAATATCCAAATAATAAGAGGGCGTAGTAATTATTAAAGGGACACTATCTACTAAGTTGTGCATAAACTAATTTCAGGCTCATCCCTAAAGAGCTTTAACAAGAATTAATTTGTCTGGATTTTATAAAGTTTATTAATATTTGCAGTTTTAAGTTGGCTAACAACGAAACTTTCTCAAATCACGAGATAATTATAACTTTAAAGATTGGATGAAGTAGTCAGTAATCCCTTGTGGACTGAATGTAATAACGAGAAGGAAATCATGTGAACTGTATTGAATAAGCTATTTAAATTAAAATATCGTAATATTTTTATACTTATAACATTAATAATAATACGTATATATTATTGTATAGTTTTACCGTCATAAAAAATTAAAATATTATTTTTTAGATATCTGATAACATAACCATAATCAAGTTTTCTTTCACTAAACTCATAACAGATATATTCGGTCAAAAGATCTGCTCTTCAACTAGCTAGTCATTTTATTAGTTTAATTAAAAAATGTGCAAGTGAAGGTCCCGGCACTCTCGACTGATGCGGCTCATTAATTCTAACCCCCCTACTTATTTTACATCTTCAAAGTAACGATACTGGAATTAATCTCATCGCACCAACTGTAATTATAACAAAATAATGAAATGATAAGCAACCTCGAGCTTCAGTTTTAATTATCTCCAGATGACGCCGACTTGGTAGGCGAAAGTCGCATCGAGGACAGTATTTAGTGTGTATCACATCAACGATTATAAACATTTCCTTTCGACCATCCTCGGGAACATCCGATGTAAGTAGACATTCCCAATAATTTATAGAAACCAAGTAAGTCATTAGAATAATTTCGTACATCATACACAAAGAACAATATTATCGTAATAGGGGATTTCGTAATGGAATACGGTGACAAATTCTGTTCCAAATCAATAAGGGCATCGAACGATTGAAGGGCTGAGTCCGTTATTCATACAATTCCTTTCTGGAGTCGGGGCAGCGATGAATCAGAGGTGGTGGCGGAGAATGCATCGTGGGGGCTGTCAATTCGTGAGGGGGTGAATGTTTAGACGAGTCTGGCGGGGTGGAAGGGAGTACGATCGATGTACCGACGAGGGGACCAATGCTTGTTGCCAAGCAACGGAGTGAGGGTTGCAACCCCACTTGAATTATTGCTGCAACAAGGTGGCTGGCCTAGCCAGACTAATGTCTATGATGCGTTTTGTTTTTACAACAGATATTTCGGTGGAAGCGCCGGTGTTTATGTCTACACGAACACGGAAGTCTCTGTTCGGAGAACCGAGCGAGCGTGCAGGTACAGCATAAGCAGGATGTGGCTTCTTATAATTATTAATATGATTAAATTACTTGGCATTTGTTAATATGCTCTTCTTTTTCTGCTCTTAGAGTTATTCATACAAGTCTATGACCGACAACAGAATATAAGATTGTTTTATTTTGTTTTTTTAGTGACATTTTAAATTATTATATTTTTCACAGACTAATCTTCTTGTATTAGTTGCAGAAATAAGTAACATTTAAATTTAAGCAGCCATCCTACAACTAGTAATTTAACTTGCATAGCATTTTTCCGATAATTTATATTACATACGGTCCGGAGAATCTGTATTAAAGATTAATTTGTTTTTCCTTATTTCTACGAGGTTTTAATACATGAAGATAGTGACATTATATATTTTTATTTCATATACAACTATTTTAGGAAGGTTCTGTTTGTATTTATCTTTTTGTCATTTTATTAAACAAGCAGACTATGTTGGCGTCGGCGGCGGCGCCGCAAAACAAAGAAAGGGTACGTCTAGCAATTAGATAGGCAAACAGCGAGTAATCACGGGAATATATTCAAAATGCCCGTTTTGTTTCGTTGGCGGGACGGGATTGTCGTTTATTTCTCGGCGAATACAAAGATTTGACGCGCTGTCAAGACCACGAGTAAATGTGCCGTCGCCCTATACAAAGACTGATAATTAACTACCGAGTTAAATGTTCAATGTATATAACTAGGCGCCAGGGACGGTTTACCGGGTTAAACGCAGACGATAACTCGTTACAAGAAAAAAATGTGGATATATTTACCTCATAATATCAAGATTTGTTTTGTTAATTTTCCTTTATTTCGGATATTTTAATTGTAGGGGTTGTAAATAATAATTGCTTGTTAACTTGACGAAGTCAAGTGTATTCTAACTGATTTTTGTTTCACACCACTTTGACCTTCAAAAGTTGGCAATAAATTTGTCCGTTTGTAGGGAGCAGATAAAATTACTTGAAGTAAGAAATCGATTAGATAGTAAAATGTCTTATCATCATATCATCAAGATTTACCCCAGATAAAAAATTCATCTGTCTGGCCAAGTAGTATCTGTTCTGTCTATTTAGACAGAATTTTAGCCCTACCTATGGGTTTAAATAAAAAAAAAACTCTAGGTGCCATTACGTCATTATCATAATTTAAGTTCACTAGTTTTTTCTTTAATCAATTTGTGTCCAAATTTACTAGAAATATGTCAAATAAATACAACACCACATAAACTTTAGATGTCAAACAGAGCCGATCTGATTCAATTAATCTTTTTTAAACTCGTCTAAGTCTAAGCACCCACCATAAGTATCTAAAAAAAGTTAGAACTTTAAAACATTTAGTAACTTTCATAGTAAAATGTTCGTCATTTATACTGTGTGGTCTCTTGAAGTCTGTGGAAACTCCTTCATTTTTACGATAAATATGTCAAATACTAGATACAACAGGGTTTAAACCTTATTAACTCAAACTGATCAGTCGAACCAAATCGACATTTTACACCATTTAAATCTGTCGAGTCCTAACTGACCTGATTTGATTCTTATGGAACATATATAAACGAGGATGGGGGGGGGGTTGCAGATATTTATATAGGCAAAAATGCTGATAGTTCCTGCCTGAAGCAAATGCTTTGAACACAATTAAGAACTTTTTAATTTATTATAATTTTTTCTACTGAGTTATTTGAAGAAACCTCTTTTTTTAAGTTTATTTTTGAATGTTGTAATTATTGCTCAATAAAACGAAAATGGTTGCAATTAGCCATAGGGAAGTACTTACAAAAAATGTTCGTTATTCATTTCTACATCACATCGTCGAAAAATATACAGGGTGTTTCATTTGAAAAAAATTGAGAAAATTCAATTTAAAAAAGTTCTTAATTGAAAAATAAACACTTATTTATTTATGAAACGAAAATGGTTGCAATTAACCATAGGGAAGTACTTACAAGAAATGTTCGTTTTTTATTTTTACATCACATCGTTGAAAAATATACAGGGTGTTCCATTTGAAAAAATTGAGAAAATTCAATTTAAAAAGTTCTTAATTGAATACTAATTTTTGGCCACCCTGTACATTTTTAGGAAATGAAAATGATTCAAAAACATTAATTAGATGTCTCGTAACTGGTATTCACATAAGTTTTTCTTAAAACTCATAATTGTGACTGTGGTGATTTTTTTTAATATCCATCTGCAGATGGCATTATTTCAACAAAAAAAATTCATTATATCAAAGTGGTTGGGAGATAGCCAATAATAATATAGGAATGAATAGAGCCTAGAAAGAGGCTTCAAAAAATGTACTGATATACATAGCATTCCATTAAAAAAAAGGCACTTGGTCTTGTAATTTCGTCTTGGCTCGCCCTGTATGTTCGAAAATAATTTCCAGTTATAGACTTTTTTATCTAGTTTACTTGCAATTTTTTTAAAAAATTTCTAGCTATCGTAGAACTCGAGATATCGAGGTCCGACGCACTATTGCCCCACCCTGTATATGCAATTATAATGCATTATAGAAACTTTCATTATTAATATATAATTCATTAATAATAAAAACAGATGAAATATCCTCCAATAGGGGTAATGTCAAAAGTTAATAGTTGCTAACTTCATCATTCTCTCAACTTGTTCTGTTTTATAACCTAACTTTCATATATTCAAGTTTAAGTGTCGATTTAAAAAGACGTTTTTGTGTTTATTTTGAACTATGAGTTTATGATTTGCTCCAGAGTGTGATCATACTAATAAAAGTGGATCTAAAATGTTTAATTTTCCCAAGGATACCAAATTCAAAGAAGAATTTTCTGCCTTCCGTATGATTTTTATTTTCTTTGTAGAAGTCAACTATATGTCACTCATACAACTGGTTTTTGGGTCGTTCTACGAAAAACGTATATTCAGTGTACGAGATATCGAAATATAAAATGTGTCTCGTCGGTATCAGTTTCAGTTGTATAGGATGACATAATCAACCTTACATCATAATAAGTTCCATTCATTAATTTTTCTTTCAGGATGTATAAAAAACTCGCACATCAAAATATGTAAATGATATATATTTTACTCACTATATTTTGTAAAAATTTTTCTGTGGGAATAGGTACTATACAACAATGATGTACTATCTCGAACAAAATTTATTAGTGAAATGTCACAGAAGTTATATAGGCGCTCGAAAGAGATAATTTCTGAAAATTACCAATTTTTAATTCGTTCGTTAATTTCATTACGTTGACATTGGACGAGAAATAACCAATAAAAATGATCAAATCAACCTAATTCAAGTTATGTAAAAATATTTACACTGAAATATCAACTATAGTCACTATTATCCATTATCAAGCTGAAATAATAATGTGTGATGATCGATAGATGTAATGGACGGTCGTGAACTATAGCGTAAGGTTGTGGATATAGTTTGCTATAAAATGCAGAAGGTTCATGCGTTACTAGAGCTGGCAAAAATGTGCGGTAAGGCATAGGCGTACGCATCATATTAATCGTAATGAAAGAAATTAACTAGCAACAAAAGCAATAAACTGTTACAATTTATAACAATGTATGCACAACTTACGCTCTTAACTAGCTTAATGAACTAGCTTGGGTATCAGAAACTGGAGAAGACCCGTAAAATATTTACAGCATTAGGTATGTTTCTATGATTGTCTCCGTGAGTGATGTTCACTGTGGTGAAAAATATGCTTATATTTTAAGAACGACCGTTCGACATCTATTGATTTAAAACAGGCATACTTAAAATAGTCTTTGAACGTACTTAACGGATCTGGAGATGCACCATCAGTACCATCAGAAATTTGTCTTAATCTGGTAAAACCGGTGTTGGGCACACGTGCAAACTTTTCTCTAACGCGCTAATTTGTTGCGTCACCTATAGCGTGTGGCAGTCGATTTACTTCATCCACTATTTGCAGTGACTCTGCTAACGACAACGAACTGGTTTTTATGGAGTTATGTAATCTTGTAAATAGTTTTTAAAGCTCTTTTAACGGACATTTCCTCGAATTTTGTTTGGCTTTCCTTAATAGCTGCAGCCTCGTTAGGGTTGAACTGTGGTATCACAGCTTTTATTTGTTGTAAATATTCAACATAATAAAAAGCTGCCTTCAACCATGTTCCCCAACCTGTAAAAATCGGCTGTGGTGGTTCGGGAATATCTTGCTGTGAAATGCGCGAAGACGTTTAGGACATTAAAGAAACACTTTTTTTGTCTTTGCTATTAATGCATCTAACTCTGGACAACCTTATCGAATAGTTTCTGCTACAAGATGTAAAGCATGCACTTTACACGTAAAATGTACCAACCTACAACCATGTTGTTGAAGAAAACGGCCTACCAAACGCATCGTCGCGGTACCATCGGTCACAAACATCAACACTTGACTTGTTGACAGGTAAAATTTTTCTAACGTCTCCAGCACCACCCGCATAATTGTTTTGCCAGTACACTCAGTCTCTTGCTACCTAGTCGTAACAGTGGAAATGTCGGTTTAAGAGGGTCCAGTACACGTACTATAACATTTACAATAAAAAATTTTTTACAATCTGTCGTCTCGTCAACACATAACCACAGCCGATTCTTACACGTTGGGAACATGTAGTAACAGTGGAAATGTCGGTTTAAGAGGGCCCAGTACACGTACTATAACATTTACAATAGAATTTTTTTTACACTGTCGTCTCGTCAACGCATAACCACAGCCGATTCTTACACGTTGGGGAACATGGTTGAGGGCAGCTTTTTATTATGCTGAATATTTACACATAAAAGCTGTGATATTACAATAATTCAATCTTGACGAGGCTGCGGCTATTAAAGAAAGCCAGACAAAATTCGAAGTTATTTCCGCTGAAACAGCTTTAAAAACTATTCACAAGAACCACAAAAGATTACATGACGCCATGAAAAATTTACAAAACTCGTTAGCGGAGTTATTTCAAATAGTGGACGAAGTATATCGACTGCTACCCGTTATAGGCGACGCAAATAATGAGCGCGTTAGAAAAAAGTTCGCACGTGTGTTAAAAGCAGGGCACCGGTTTTTTCAGATTAAGACAAATTTGTGATGGTACTGATGGTGCATTTCCTGGTCGGTTAAATGCGTTTAAACACAATTTTAAGTATGCCTGTATTACATCAATAGATGTCGAACGGTCGTTCTCAAAATATAAGCCCGGCGAACATCACTCACGGAGACAACCATAGAAACATACCTGATGTTGCAAAGTTTTTACAGATCTTCTCCAATTTGTGATAACCAAGCTAGTTCATCAAGCTAGTTAAGAGGGTAAGTTGGGCATATATTGTTATAAAGTGTAACAGTTTATTGCTTTTGTTACTATTTTTTTTTATTACGCTTGTATTGTACTTCCCTACTTATTTTTAAGCACTAAACATCCTTCTCTGAAGCACGTTAATAGATACTTTATAACCGGTATCTCACAATAAACGTACCTTGCAGAAATACGATAATAAACAATTATTTAAGTTTATAAGAGGGATTTACTAATATTGAGAATCTAAGCTTAACTTGGAGAAACAGGAGATTTACCAGGTAGCAATAAACCACCGCACTAAAGTAGGGAATTTCCGTTCATCACTTGCCCTTGTACATAAATAGCGAACCAACTCGAAAGAGGTATCATTATCAAATCAGTTTACCTATCATATCATATCATACCTAGTGTAGGATACACAACGTATCTTCGCATAACTGTAAAGTTCGTAATTGTTTTGTTTGTTAATAAATAACTTCTTCTGATTTCAAGTTTTATTTAGTAGCATCAGCGCAACACGCTTATTGGGATGCGTACGCCTATATTGCGCCGCACGACTTGCCAGCTTTTATTCATTACAACGCTGATCCTTGTAACTGCCGACCACAAGTGGTTAAACTTTATTTTGAAATTAAATAATACATCCAGAAAATTTTCTAAGATTCAATGTGCGTTCTTTGGCAAATTACTAGTTATAGTACGAAATCAGAGTCTTTGCCTTTAAAAGGAGTAATAAGGATCTATTTATCAATTAACCAGAAAAATACACTTGAAATTATAAAAGAGCAAGAAGGGCAAGGACTTCGACTGACTGATTGGCATTTAGTAAGTTTTCAGACTGTGCATTCAAGACCGTCGTTTATTTACAAGGCTTGGCAACAGGTATATAATGACGCAGTCCAAGATATCGAACCAGCCGCCAACTGCATTGCCTTCAGGGACGTAGGAATACAAAACATTCTTTTTATTCAATCCAATCCAGCCGGCTTTTCTAAAACTTGAAAACATTACAAGCTGCAAATGAGTGTTTCTTATTGCATAGTTAACTTAGATTAAGAAAAATGCCTTGTATAAGTTCAACGATGGAGAAAATATTGAATAATGAGAGCGATTAGAGGCACGGGCGTCGCCAAAGGGGGAGGGGGAGCGGCTTCCCGTCTTTTGGAAGATAATGAATATTTTTCATTAATACATGGATAGGTAGGTTCTATAATGAGAACCAATGAGGGCTACCGTTTTTAGGCTTACTAGTTGGCGCCATTAGCGAGTAAGGTCCTGTCAAAAGTTATTGTTAGGCGCGGAACAAGTTTATAGGGTTCTATTATAATTATTTCGTACACCAGTAAATAAAAACACTTGTTAATTATGCCTCAGACTTGTGCAGTTCCATTTTGTTCGGAAACAAAAGGCGGACATATGCTCCGAGGGACAAAACTCGCCTAAAACAGTGGTTGGTGGCGATTAGCAGGGATAACTTTACTCCTTCGAAATATTCGTGTGTTTTTGTAAGGAACATTTTAATCCTGACGATTATGCGTTACCAAAGGAGTCTACTACAGAAAATCGGAAGTAATAATCATGCACTTTCGTTGTTTTCATCATGCTCATGCTTGATATAACCTAACTTTAATGACATAAGACACCCCTGATAGGTACAATAATTTCCCTACTGAGCAAGTAAATTACTACTTTCCCCTTCTGCCATCATTGTGTTAAATCAAGGATTATTGCCGTCAGCTATAAAAAAAGGTGTCAGAATAGCGCTTCGTGTGGTTTGGACAGGACCGTATTATAAAGAGACCCTGCTAGGATGTTTGCCGCCTGTGTGTAGATTTACTTTTGCCGCTTCTCTAAATATACCTTACGTATCCCCACTTTGCCACACTATTTAATGTTATCATAATTAAAAATTGATGACATAAAATAGTAAAACTGATGAAAACAAATACATTCTTAAAATCTTAATTAACTAGGTAGGTACTTTACGTAATATAGGTGGAAGATGTACTCGTAGAGTCGTAGAAGTGTGTTTATAATGAAATGAAGAATGTGAAATTTTTTCATCGGACATGTTGTTTAAAAAAATTCTGCCATGTTTGCATTAGCACCTTGTTGTATATACTACAAATGACTCACGTATTGTTGTAGTTGTTTTCTTAATCGTAATTATTACTTTTAGAGGGCACTGCGACACTTGTTATCGGTAAAAAAATATTTTTTTTACTAGAACAACAGGACATTATTGCCATAACTTGAGAAATTAGCTATTTTTTTAAAATCACATTTGATGTCGGCTTATTTCTGCTACCAAGGCTAATCACTGATGCCCGGAGATAAACTTATTAATGCTCATAGAATCGTAGAAGTGTTGATTAAATTAAAAGTTTTCAAGTTTTTTCAAAAATAAAGTGGATTATTAAAAGAACACTTTTCGTGATTTAGCGATAACTAAGAAAATACTAATAGGAGAATTCCCACATTTGGCAATTAAGATTTTCAACAACCTTTTAGGTGACACATTAAATTTGGTGAATGTGGTACCACCGGAAAAGACATAATGAATGAAAGAGATAAGGTACAATTTCGGGAAAAAAAATATCTTATTGGATTTCTGGACGAATTTCGACGAATTATAATGAAAAAACATAATTTTATGGAAAAAGATCTGTCTGCATGTCTAGTATCGCGATAGCAGCCACAATTTTTGAGACAAAGTTTTCAAATTTGGTACACATGTTCTAAAGGCCAAAGACAATGATGTATAAACAATGAAAACGGAAATTTTTCACACATTTGACCTCATAAAATGGGGTTAGGATAAATTTGGCAGTTTGACATTTGAAATGTCTAATTTAGTTACAAAAATGTCAATGTCAATAAGAAGAAATTATTAAAAAAATATGACATGATTTTACCATTATTGAGAGTATCGAACGACCTGATAATTAATTATTTAAAAATTTTAATGAAACATGTCAAGGTACGCTATTAAAATTTAATTGAGGTAACTGATGAATAAATCTGCAAATCGTTTCTGTGTATCATGGTCGTAGAGTACAGAGGTACTTACTGTCGCCGGCATTCACCTTGACCGCGAAACTCTTTCTCCAGTCCAGTCTATTATTAGCTTTCGAGTTGTGTACACGTTAAGACACTTGGGCGTATTGCATATTGTTTTTGTGTTTTTACATTATTTGTTGTACTGTATTGTTGATATTAATTTAATAATAAAGCATGGCAGACGTACGCAGGGGTAGAAAACGGCCATTTGCTGACAAAGTGAACAAATTCATAGGTGAATTCCCGGATTTATTCTACGATGGTGCTAAAATAATTTGTAAAATGTGCGAGAAAGATCTGATGTACTGGGATAATCGTGATTGTGGACTTCACGTAAATAGTGTACACCATAAAAATAAAAAAATGGCGTGCCTTCGACAACACAGTTTATGTTTGATTTACTATTAATGCTGATTGCCTGTGATGTTCCGCTGCACATATTCGATAAACAACCATTTCGAGAGTTCTGGAATAAATACAATGCCCAGGTGAAGTTACCAAGTCGCACAACGTTAGTAACTATCTACCAACTGTACACGTAGATATGGTAAATAAGATGAAATGTGAATTAACAAATACACGGCTGTGGTTATCTGTTGATGAGACAACAGACTGTAAAAAAGAAAAACTTTTTTAAATGTTATAGTACGAGTACTGGACCCTCTTAAACCGACAGTTCCACTGTTACTAGCTAGCAAAAGACTAAGTCAGTGTACTAGCGAAACAATTACTAGGGTGGTGCTGGAGACGTTAGAAAAATTTTAACTGTCAAAAAGTCAAGTGTTGATGTTTGTGACTGATAGCGCCGTGACAATGCGATCGGTAGGCCGTTCTTTGCAAGAGCAAGGTTGTACGTTTATACATGTTACGTGTAAAGTGCATGCTTTACATCTTGTGGCAGAAACTATTCGAAAAGGTTTTCCAGAGGTGGATGCAAGTACAAAAAAAGTGTTTCTTAAATCTCCTAAACATCTCCGTGCATTTCATAGCAAGTGTCCCGGTATTCCTGAACCACCACGCCGATTCTCACGTTGGGGAACATGGTTGCAGGCAGCTTTTTATTATGTTGAATATTTCCAACAAATAAAAGCTGTGATACTACAATTCAATCCAGATGAGGCTGCAGCTATTAAGGAAAGCCAGACAAAATTCGAAGATATTTCCGTTGAAACAGCTTTAAAAAATATTGCGAAGAACTATAAACCATTACATGAAAGCATAAAAAAATTAGAAAACAGTGCGTTGTCGTTAGCGGAATCACTCCAAATAGTGGACGAAGTAAATCTACTGCTACACGCTATAGGTGACGCAACAAATGAGCGCGTTAAAGAAAAGTTCGCAAGTGTGTTATATAAAGACACCGGTTTTACCAAATTAAGACAAATATGTGATGGTGCAGTCCCAGATCCGTTAAGTGCGTTCAAAGGCTATTTTACGTATGCGTGTATTGCATTAGTAGATGTCGAACGGTCGTTTTCAAAATATAAGAATATATTTTTACCAAAGTGAACATCACTCATGGAGACAACCATACAAACATACCTGATGCTGCAAAATGGCTATACATCTTCTACAGTTTGTGATAAGCAAGCTAGTTAAGAGGGTAAGTTTTACATACATTGTTATAAATTGTAAGTTTATTGTTTCTCGTATTAGTTAATTTCGCGTACGCCACTGTCCCACGGAACATTTTTGACAACCCTAGTGATGAATTAAATAGATGATATACATATACTGGTATAAGAAAGTCACGTGCTGGCCACATCAGATATTTTAGATTAGTTTTTCTATTCTACAAAATGAAAAATATTTTCTAGTATCCACTTCGAAATTACATTCAGACGTATTTCCAAAAAAAATTTGCTTCCCCCCCCCTCTCCTCTGGACATTTTGGAGGCGACGTCCATGATTAGAGGATGTTAACTTTAAACTGTCTGCTTATTAAACAAACCCATTTATTGGTCGATAAATTTATGAGGTTCAACATAAAACTATAGCGTGCGGTAGAGTTTACTGCAAACAAAAGCAAACTATTGTTTTCGATTATATTGAATATCATAAATTTAATCAAGCCGCTTCGTGCGGTTCAACAGTCTGGCAATATGATAGTTATGAAAAAATAGACAGCGGATTTGATTTCAATCAAATTAAGGCTTCAAGTCTGGCGTTCACGGCAAAACCAACATAATTATTATTTCTTGTTTTTATATAGTCTATACATGTAGCACGAGATGATGTTTATTAAAAATAACAAAAAAACAGGTTTACGTTATTTTATTAAAATGAAATATGGAACACATGTGCGACGAAAGTGGGCGGGGACATACAGAACTATTTCTTGGGAAGAATTTAATCAAAAATTGTTTCGATTCAAGCAAGTCTCAAATCGGCACCACAAGATATAGTTTATTACAGATATACTGTGCACATAAAAAACGCAAAGGCTGCCAACCCAGCTACCAACAGTTACTTCAAGGGAGAGTGGGGCATGCTTTATTTTTTTTACAACATGTCAAATAATACATATGATGTACCTATTATTAAATACATAAAACATCATTATTCTTATGTGCAGGGTTATCACGGGAAAATGTTTGAAGATATCGAAAAAGTAAAAATGCTGTATTGACTAATTTTTAACAAGGAATTCAAATTTTTATAAAAAAGGACGGTAATTTTCTAGAACACGCACTTTTGCAATTTTTCGAAAATTTTGGCAAGAATTTACTCATGAACGATGTAGTAACAATTTGTGACATAAGAAATGTTGTGCAAATAATAAATAAGCCAAGAAACTTACGGGATCCTGGAGCGAATGGGGTGCTGGGTGGGTAATAGCGAGCCGAAAATGACTAATATTTCACTAAATGTCAATTATTTTTGTAGGGCAATATTTTTTTTGTTTTATATGAATTTCAAACACACTTAAATCATCCTTAGACGTTGGCACTAACCTTATTGAACACTTAGGACAACTGTAATGACACGGTACGATGCCGTGTCGATGGAAAAAGTACCCGACACTTATCACAACGAGGCACAGGTGAATCTCTATTAACGCAACTCGACGCGCCCGCTGTTTCCGATATTTTTTTAAACAATTATATTGCAAGTTATATTGAAATATATCGATCGCCAAGTTCAATCGTCACGCAGTAACAAAGAATTGAAATGGCGTCTTCATGAAAAAATGCCCTCTAAGCATTGAGTAAGCGTCCCTATACGCCTTCAACCAATCAGCTCTCAGCTTTTTGTTTATACTAACCCGAAAACCTTTTTCGCGAAGACTTTATTAAAAAGAAAATTGTCAACATGAAGTTAAAATTATCTGAAACGTACTCGCGGAGCCTCACGTGAATCCCCGCGATAGATGTACTTTATTTTAACAGGTGAAATTAATAAAATGCGCGGCCAACAGCGTTGCCAGATTGTAACAATCTAAACATAAATATTTGACCTGCCATTATTAGAAAAATAAACGTCAGGGCTTTTTCACACATAACCTATTACTTTTTCCAAATTATTTAAACAATATTCGGTCATTTCCGGATGTTGGTTTATGTTATCAACTGCTTCTTGAATTCGATGCTGAATGTCTAAAATGGTTGCAGACCTATTTTTATAGACATTATCCACTTGTCAACAGGAATAGCCTGTTGACAAGTGGTAAAACAATATTGGAAACATGTTCGGGCCTTGGGAGGATCCTGCATGCCAGAAGTCACAAAAAATGGTTTTAAATGTTTACAAAATATAAAACGTGAAAAAGAAACAGGGGCCGTGGAAAAAACAGTCTACTTAACAGAAGTTCCAGAACGAACTGTTTATAAATATATTCAGGGAGGCCAACATGAACGAAAAGCTACCTACGCAACGATAATAATTTATCATGTTAAATTATTATTAGCAAAACTGAGCAACAAAAGAATTACTTGCTAATTTTAATTTAGAGTCAGACTTTAAGTTTGAGTAAAACAGAGTAAGATTTTTTAATGTAACAGAAGCGGTATCAAATATCTATTTACCTTAAGACACTGCTTTTAAATCTGTTGTGTTATTGTGTTTATTGTAATACACAGAAATTTGATGTACGCTAATTAGGTCTTATTGGCATGTGAGTTTTTATGTGCAGATCACCGTATTTCTGTAATAAATTATACTTTCAGTTGTTTATTAGTTAGAGACGTTAACAAATGTGATACATCCCGTTTAGGACGTAAGTAGTTTTCGTGATGTTTTTGCTGCTCTGTCTTACCACTGAACAATGTGAAATTTCGAACGATTTTTGATGAAGTAGGAAAATACTGGCCATCAAAATCACCAGATTTACACTTCATGGATTTTACTACCGAGCTATTTAAAAATAATACCAGATGACCAATTCTAAATCTGTTTCCAATGAGTAATATTTTTATTCGTATAACTATCACACAGTATGGTTTTCTCTGTACATTACATTATACCGAACACCACAGGAGACAACGGACATATACCCAATATCCAAGTATGCCGTGATTGATATGTGCTTCCGAAAAAATCCCAGCTCCTCGGCCGGGAATCGAACCCGAGATCCAGGGATGAGAGTCTCAACAACAAAACAATTTATATTGACATTAACAATACAAAATATTGACGAGACAGATGTGTCCTTACCTCTAGACCACAAAGTCATACAGTACAGTCTGCTATCTTCGATAAAGTAGTCTTCAAGCACACACATCTTTATTTGCGCGGAGAAAATGAAACTTTTATTGCAGATCATTTCGATGATCGTAAAATATTTATACGAATCTGTATATTGCCTTTTATAGTTATGGTTAAATATAATATGGTATCGAATATTATATTATGATAGTTATAACAAGACTGCCATGGCTATTAAAACCATTAATATTTTATGTCTCCATTATTTTTGCACCATAAAAATTTATTACAAATTAATGGTAAAAAAAAATTAAAACGCGGAACTTTCAAACGATAGGTATATCGACCGTTTATTAAATAATAACTAAAATTTAACGACGTACTTTGTAATGACGGTTGTCGTTTATACATGTCTAGATATAGCAATAATGTTAAGTAAACAAGATTACTGACATTCTTGAAGTTGTTAGACAAAAGAGAGTTAAACGATGATCTAATGCGGCTGCTGCCACTGTACGATAAAAATAAATCATCTATTTTATAGCGCGGGCAAAAAAAACATAGCACTATTAATTGTCAACGGTTTTTTACAGGTTTGATTATTTTTCTCCTGATTTCTCAAAAATAGTTTTTGCAACATTTCGCTCGGTTACTGAGACCAATATAATGTTATTTATAGTAGCTCCGGCAGTTTCGCCGATTCCAAAACATTTACAAGTTTCCGTAATGTACTGTTATGTGTTTGCTGTCCACACAAACCCCTCTCCTCGTAGATTCGTTGATTGAAAGTCCACGTAACACTTACTCACTACTTTATTTACTAATTAACTATTAACAACAAAAGATTCATTCATTACTGTCAACTACAATCACACTTGAACACTTGTAAGTCTCTTTCTTATATCTTCTATACTCGTTCACGTTCAATTTATGACTGACTCTCGGCCCACCATGCGTCTTATTTATACATCCATTCACACGGTCTAGAGCATTCCAGAATATTCCCGATCGTTCGCGTACAATTTCAGTCTCATCTAATCAGTCTACACAGTCCAGTGACGTAACAGTACATTTTGCAATTTCTTTCATAGGTATTCATATTACTAGACGGCATCTTACTGTAAAGGATATACTGTAGTTCAGGGGGTGCTGAAGTGCAAGATCAGGTATCTATTAAGTCTGACCTTGAAACAGGACTCAAGAGGAACAACTGTGCAATGATTTCCATAACTTAGTTGTGCGTGGCACAAGGGACGTCTGATAAAGCTGCGTGCTATAATTATGAAATTACATGATAAAGGATTGTGTTGTTACATTCTGAATGGCTGTACTGGGATCAGTTATTCGTCAAGATCTTAGTTAAAACGAATGAAAAGGACGACCCGGGACCATAAGCAATAGACGATCTGGTGCTTTGGTAAGTGATTAACTATAAAAATCTAACTTCACTTAAGTCCTATGCTAAATTAATCGATTAAAGTAAGTCCACTTGACGTTACAGTAAGGGAAATACTGGTTAAGACTGGCTCTTATAGAGGACGAATTATTCACTATGAAGAATCCAACTTAATTCAAACATTTAATTCAATTCTCTTTTAACCGATATAAAAATGGAATGGTGGTTTAAAAAGATTTTAACTAATTCCAAAGTTGTTTTATTGGCTCACCTTATACAGTGTTTTATGTATATGGCAGTTAATATAGATTTTATGCACAATTTGGTGAGTAATTCTTAATATTAACATGTGTGCGTGTTTGTATGTGGGTGTCTGGTACACACAAAAACTATTAGTTTATAGGGTGCAACGGTAACAGCTGTTAAAAACATCTGCCACATTTTTATAATAAAAATGGAATTAGATAACAGATTTTCCAGTTAGGAAATCAACTGCTCTCAACGGCTAGTGCTTTTCATTTATACAGCTTTTTGAGTGCGTGACTGAATATATGTACACTTAGAACTTTTTGCGCCGTTCAAATTATAGGGTTTCAATTTAATGATTTCTTTACATCTGATTTTTCCTGAACATTACAAAATCAAGAGATGATGCATCCATCACCTGCGGCGTCAGACTCGAGTTTCCTTAAAAATCCGTATGGAAAATCCATTACAGAATGTCTAGTCTAGCATAAAAATTGTTCCTGGTAATTCAATTTCCGAATAATTTCAGGTAACATATCGATTTTTATATTACATATATCGTACGCAACTGGGTTCCCCCACCGAAAATAGGAAAACTTAAGAATTTTGTAATATTTCAATGTTGAGTATCATCGACACTATTTCAATTTCTGCTCTTCTCACTCATTTCTATGTAAGTATCTATGGATATTATATAAACAAATAGTATATGTCAAGTTTCACGTTTGACATATACAAAAAAAAGAAAAATACATAAACCGTGAACAAGAAAACAGATTCGTTTCCGAAACGTCAGGGAAAAACATTTTTTTTTGTCTTATATTAGCTGTCAAAAAAGAACATCTTGACTGATCTTTTCACGTAAGTCACAAGCGCAGGAGCTAATTTTTCCAGTAACATACTGGATAACTAATTGTGTTTTTTAGATAACCAAGAATTATTCATGAAGCCCCAAGAAAGAAAAAGAAAAATATCTACTTTATGGTTGTTCTCAAACGCATGTTGTGCAACGCTGGACTTATTTGTTCTACCATATTTGAGATGAGCTACATGCTCCTTGAATCTAGTTTGATTTGATCGTCTAGTTTGTCCAGCATACTTTTGATTACAGTCCTTACAGTTAATTTCGTAAATCCTCAACTTTTCGTTTGCCTCAATTTTGCCTTTTAGATTGTTTAAAAGTTGTTATAGTTTATTTCCCGAAGAATGAACCACTATCATACTTATATCTTTTAAAATTTTACCAATACCACAGATAAATGGAGGATCGTATGGAATCAATGCAAATTTAAGATTTTCTCTTTCATTTGAAAAGAATTTCGAAGTGTCTCTTTAAATTTACATTTCCAACAACAAAATTGTTTTCGATTCAATGATAATTTTTTCGAACAACGTGAAGGGACAGTAATGGGTAATTTCTTGTCACCATTCATTGCTAGCCTTTTCATGAACAGATTTGGAACAGAAGCAAAAGAAAAGTCGCGTATTTTGCCCAGGGTTTGTGGATAATATTTTTCCAGTGTTTGATACAAATGTCACTTATATTGACAACTACCATTTTTGGATGCATTAATAATTAAAAATTGTGAAAATTAAGTTAGAACTTGACATGGTATACAGAAAAGATACCAGTACTTTAAGATGTATCACTGAAAACTATCACCATTGGTTTGAAAAAGAAAATACATTGATGCTGTGAGTGATGGTTGATATTCTGTAAGTTTAGTTAATAAACGTTTTAGGAAACGTAAATTTAAAGACACTTCGAAATACCTCGGACCTTTTAAAATTAAAGAGAAAATCTAAAATTTGTATCGATTCCATACGATTCTCGATTTACCCAGGTATTGGTAAGATTTTAATAGATATAGCTATGACAATGGCTGTTCAATCTTAAGGAAATAAACTACAATAATGTTTAGAAAATCCTAAAGACAAAATTGAAACAAACGAAAAAATCGGGGAACTACGACATTAACTGTAAGGACTGTAAGTATGTTGGACAAGCTAGACTATCAAATCAAACTAGATTCAAGGAGCATTTAGCTTTATCTCAAATATTGTAGAACTGGTAAGTCTAGTTTGCCCAATATGCGATTGAGAACAATCAAGTTGGCATCATCTGGAGATGATTAAAACTAAACTTATCTAACAGCACCGTGGTTTCGTCGAACTATGACACAGATTTAGGCAGAAATAGATAGTATTGCTAGTAACAAGTTGTTTAGTAACCGATTTCAACCAAAGTGACTGCACCGTAGTGATGATACGGTCTGTCAAATGAATAATAAAAAATATTTGCTGCAGTGAAACAGAGAAAGACACTATACCCACTGGTTGCTTATCAGCTACTGACATCTTGTCACTAAACCGAGACCGAGAGTCGGTGGACGATATTTTTAATGAGACAAGGAGTAACAATTGCCAATTTTGAACACCGGATACAACGCCCAAGGGTTATATTATGTCATATCGTCCGGTGTATAACGGTTCATCGAGACGGCTCCGTAGGTAGGTACTTCCCAATTTAATTACTTCATTTTTTTTACTTTTTTGTATGTATGTAGGTTTATTCTATTCTGAAACAAGTGTAACTACCGGTCACTTTACGATGTATTGGTTAAATATGGTAGCCTTTTATAAATGAACACATACGTCACAAAGGTGTGCATTTTTTATTGGTTCTGCATTTCGTAGAAAGCTTGATAAGACTTCCTCGAAGTTTTCTTTTGTGGTAAAAGTAAAAATAATATCTGAGTCTTTCGACCGTTATTTTATCCGATCCGACCTACCTTTAGAAACCATGAAATTCTTTCAGGTCACAGGTAACAAAACAGGTATATATCAGACTTGCGGTGTGTTCAGGTAAATAATTCTCCCGCATTGTCAGAGCGTGTGCATATACATAATCCTGTTTATGACAAATTACGTATCATTACGAAATTCAGTATCAACGCGATAGTTCACACTTTCACAAGTTTTTATAACGGTACAATGCGACATAAAACACCATAACAATTGAATTTGAATCTGCTATAATTCGGTAAAATTATTTTTTATTATGCGTATCTTTCCTCTGTCAGGACAGGACAATTAATACAATAATGAATTGGTTAGTTATGTATTTTCATTATGCGTCAAGTAATGTTAGTTGGCGCCTGGATGTGCCATTGTTTCTATTTTATATCACCACTAATTTAGGTTTTTTTGTCCTTTTGCATAATTCATGAGATGCAATAATTAGATTATACAAAAAAAGGTAAATTTAAATAATTAATTTGAAAACGAACCGAATATACAGTGTACCTGTAAAGCTGTTTCTTTCAACTGAATGTACCCTTGAAATTGCGTAAACTATTCCTTTTAAAACTCTCACAGATAGAAATCTAATGGATTTAAATCGTGCGATCTTGGCAGTCAATTTGTTGCACATCTCTTAATTCAGTCCACAATAGCTTCTATCTCTTCAATAGTACGTCGATATGTTCCTGCTTTAATAGAACGATTTGTTTTTGGTTGCCGCAAACTTTAGCATGTTATACCAAGGACATTAAGTGAACACTGTTATGATTATTATGGAATTATTAACGATATCGAAAATTGAACAAAAAAATATCCAAAATCGGTTTTAATTATACTCAACGTGTGTACGTGTCTGTACGTTATATTCCTTGAACAAATTTAAAAAAACGGGTAAAGTGTCACATAACATACCTTCTACATCTCTACAGATAAGCGAGACACCTATGAAAATTTTCGAATGTGGGAAACTCTTTATGTGTGTTTAGTTTCTACGGTTAAACGATTATTTTTTACATTTTGTACGAGTCGGAGTGTTATTAATAAAGAAATAAGCAAATGGTCAAAGTCCAAAAAGTCGAAATATTTTCCCCACCTCTATTGCTTAGAGATATAGTGTAAATTGTACCTTCTAGGTCACAAAGTACAAGGTGCTTATTAAAAAAAGTAATAATCAAATTTGCTAATCATCGTTGTATTTACCAGAGGATTAAGAAAAAATTAATAAAAGAGGATAATAACCAATTGTTATTTATTATCTAGTACGCGCGAGGTCGCTTAACACGGTTCTGTTTGAGGAAATCATACATTCTTATCTAAAGTTTGTCAAGATATTTACGGCAGACTGCTCGAGACTTTCTTATCACAAAAAAATATTTACATCTTCCGTAATCATGAATGGTGGTCCTCAAGAAGCAACTGTATGGTAGTGAAACACGATGTACTGAAAAGTAGTCTATGAAAATACTAGGCTACAGGAATCCACACGCAAGAATCTTACAGATATTCAGTGTCTCACCTTCTTAGAGTTCTTAGACATGCGGACCGAGTTCAAACAAGAGATATAGCTGCGTTTCGTTGACTAGCCACTATTTGACGCAGTGATCTTCGACGACAGGATAGGCTTCTGATTATTTGTGATGTTCAGGTAAAAATAGTTTCTAAAATTTTGAATATAGAAAACTGCCGACAATCAAAAACTGATTATGATCGACACAAATGTACGACACTAGCTTTGGCAATTATTTTAGAATCCATGACCACCATTGACCAAGATAATTTTTGAACTCACGGTATTATTGTATATCATCCACTCTTATAATTTCGTAAGATTCTTCTGAAATCCATAACGTTGTAAGTAATCTTATATCTTTTGTTAGAAACCTCAAACGTCAAGTTACAAATTTTAATTGACGTTCGGTGAATAATTTTAAATAACAATTTCCCCCAATCATATCATCATTCCAATACTTCTGCCTCGACAGATCGGATGATTAGTAGTTACGGAACAGGAATTAACATGGGACAAAAGGACCATTCTCTGTATTCCGGAAGCAGAATTATACCAATAAAACGCACCTCTTATTTGTTAGTCCGGTTTAACGTCTACAATTTTTTTTGAAAACTAATGCTAATTATTTTTCAGATTCATTAAAAAGTTAGAACTAAATCAAATGAAGATTTTTTCCGGAAAATAAAGCCAAAACAGGCTACCAATGTTATTTACAGTATACTTTTTCAAAAATGTGAATATATACATAGGTCAAACCAAAATATTTCTAAAATAAGGAATATGTGAACAAAGGATGATGCTACTAGAATTAATCAGTCAAAAAACTCAGCTAACGAAACGGTACACAAGTAATTTTTTCAGATCCATAGAAAAATTAGATCTGCATCAAATAAGGATTCTTCCCGAAAAATAAAGCCAATGTGGTTTACAGACACTGCTTAAAACTGTGTAACATATACACAAGTCACACCAAAATATTTCTGAAATATGGAATAGGTATGTAGACAAAGAAGAAGAAGAAGAAATAGCAACCAAAAAACAGCATTGGTTGGTTACTTTTACGGCACAAAGCCAACTTGCTTAATCAAAATAAAAAAATAAACTAATGAAATAAACAATTTATAAAAAAAAAATATTTTTTAACCACAACCCTCAATTCAAAGTAAATAATAAAAAAGGCAGGTTGTCAACTATTAAAGAAATAAAAATTGGATTTGGTCCTTCGTTACCGAATATGCCGATGGACTAGTAATTATTCTTTGTTATTAATTACAAACTATTAATTCAATAAAAATTAAATGTAAGCAAAGTGCTTCACGTAAAAGGGGCCTGCCTGACTTTATAAAAAAAGGTTAAAGACCGGTGGTTTATTTCTCACATATTAGAAAACTCCGACTTTGATCTTTAGACTGATAGAACATGGTATACAAAACCAATTATTAGATTTCCATTATTTTGAAAATTGATTGTTACCAGAAGTAAAGGTCAATGATCTTCATATTACAGTGAACTCTTTGTCAATAAAATGAAAAATATGTATTTACTATGTTTTGTTTGGAATATATTGCACGATGAAAAATGTTCGTCGTGATTTTTGGCTACTAAATTTTGCTATTTAAATAGGGCATTAACCCTTTGCGGAATTAGTAATAGTAAATGTTTGGTAGTACTAAACGCACTTTTACCGATTTATAAAATATATGAAATATTTGTGGTAGACAACAAAATTTATCCATATTTTATTATAGGAAAATATATCACTACAAAGCTATATTTAACATTAGTGAAACAAAAGTAGTTTACACGTAATACTTTAATTCGTTTTTTTTTGTAATGAAGCCCATTATTGACCTTGACCGAGAAACTCTTTCTCCAGTCCAGTCTATTATTAACTTTCGAGTTGTGTACACGTTAAGTCACTTGGGCGTATTGCATATTGTTTTTGTGTTTTTATTTTATTTGTTGTACTGCATTGTGGATATTTAATAATAAAGCATGGCGCGGCCATTTACTGACAAAGTGAATAAATTCATAGGTGAATTCCCGGATTTATTCTATGATGGTGTTAAAATAATTTGTAAAGTGTACGAGAAAGATTTGATGTGCTGGGATAAGCGTGATTGTGGACTTCACGTAAATAGTGTACACCATAAAAATAAAAAAATGGCGTGCCTTCGACAACACAGTTTATGTTTGATTTACTATTAATGCTGATTGCCTGTGATGTTCCTCTGCACATACTCGATAAAGAACCATTTCGAGAGTTCTGGAATAAATACAATGCCCAGGTGAAGTTACCAAGTAGCACAACGTTATGTAACTGTCTACCAACTGTACACGTAGACATGGTAAATAAGATGAATGTGAATTAAAAAATACACGGCTGTGGTTATCTGTTGATGAGACAACAGATTGTAAAAAAAATTATATTTTAAATGTTATAGTACGAGTACTGGACCTTCTTAAACCGACAGTTCCACTGTTACTAGCTAGCAAAAGACTAAGTCAGTGTACTAGCGAAACAATTACCAGGGTGGTGCTGAAGACGTTAGAATAATTTGAACGGTCAAAAAGTCAAGTGTTGATGTTTGCAAGAACAAGGTTGTACGTTTATACAGGTTACGTGTAAAGTGCATGCTTTACATCCTGTGGCAGAAACTATTCGAAAAGGTTTTCCAGAGGTGGATGCATTAATAGCAAGTACAAAAAAAGTGTTTCTTAAATCTCCTAAACGTCTCCGTGCATTTTATAGCAAGTGTCCCGGTATTCCTGAACCACCACAGCCGATTCTTACACGTTGGGGAACATGGTTGCAAGCAGCTTTTTATTATGCTGAATATTTCCAACAAATAAAAGCTTTGATATTACAATTCAATCCAGATGAGGCTGCAGCTATTAAGGAAAGCCAGACAAAATTCGAAGATATTTCTAACTATAAACCATTACATGAAAGCATAAAAAAATTAGAAAACAGTGCGTTGTCGTTAGCGGAGTCACTGCAAATAATGGACGAAGTAAATCTACTGCCACACGCTATAGGTGACGCAACAAATGAGCGCGTAAAGAAAAGTTCGCAAGTGTGTTAAATAAAGACACCGGTTTTACCAAATTAAGACAAATATGTGATGGTGCAGCCCCAGATCCGTTAAGTGCGTTCAAAGACCATTTTACGTATGCGTGTATTACATCAGTAGATGTCGAACGGTCGTTTTCAAAATATAAGAATATATTTTCACCAAAACGAACATTACTCATGGAGACAAACATAGAAACATACCTGATGCTGCAAAATGGCTACACATCTGCAGTTTGTGATAAGCAAGCTAGTTCATCAAGCTAGTTAAGAGGGTAACTCTTACATACATTGTTATAAATTGTAACAGTTTATTGTTTCTCGTATTAGTTAATTCCGCGTACGCCACTGTCCCATGGAACATTTTTTGACAGCCCTAGCAAGAACGGTTGCAGAATAAACATTGTACGCAACACATTCCGAAAGTGTTTTTAAAGAATCACTTTTTGGTCTTGTTACGTAAATAACTATTACATCAAATAATTTCCTTTTCAGGTTAACATTTTTTTAGGTGAGATATTTTGTAGACAGACAAAAACATTTTCTGTAAAAAACGTTTTTCTGGCAAGCGCTGATATATTTATAAAAAAATATTTGAATTGGTAATCATTAATTTAACATATTGTCGTTATGTTGATCTTTCACTATCTATACATTTAGAGATAAGGGAAACTAATAATAACTTTTGAATATGGTGATAATCATGTCACATTTCCACAAGAATTTGTACGACAAAAATAACAACTAATTTGGGCATTTTTCTTAACAATATTTTTTGTCTCGAATTTTGCACTGAAATTAGAGTCACACCACCCTGAACTAAAAGAAGTCTGGCGCTTCTTGTAGGCAGGTTCATTTCCCTTATACATAAAACATGTAGGACATGTAAGTGAAACGCCTCACCACATCAGACTTTTTTAGAGTCGGCTGTGGTCGCACCAGGACGTATTAAAAATCACTTTTATCTGAGGTATACAAAAAAAAGGTAGACAAAAAAAAAATTAGAACGTTCTTTTAACAATCTAACTCGCAATCTAAGTGACTTTTAATTCAAATATGGGATTTTTATACAAAGGGGTGAACAAACTTCTTAGCCTGAATTAGTTTTTGAAGCAGTAGGCGGTGATTTCATTAAATTTAAAAACAAATATGAGGACCTTGATTGTACCTTTGAAACACAAACACATCATTTAATGCTTTCTTTAAAGCCCAGACTTTAACCAAATCGAACACCTGGGGAATATATTTGGATAGAGATAAAAGTATGAGCAACAACCTGGACAGGATTAACCAGACGATTTTGAGGAGGAAAGAATCATAAATAAGTTATTGGGCTTTTAACAAGGGAATATTCTGAGAATTATATTATATAAATGTCGACAATAAAATGAGATTTTAAACTTGTTGTAAGTAGAGCTGGGTATTTATAGTTGGACGGCTGTAGAACTGCAACTTTTCTTCTTAAAGAGTCAAAGTTATAAATAATTTTATTCCTCCTTTCAGTCCTGTGCTACAATTATCCAACAAAAAAGTTGTAAATACGTATTTTACAAATGGTTTGCTGATAATTATTGAAACATAAAATAATTTATGGTTTTGAATCTATAAAAAGAAAGTTTTAATCTTACAGCAGCCCCACTATAGCACATACAGTGTGGTCTAATGTTATTAATGGTATAATTTTTCATTCTTGGTTAACTGTATTTTTTAGATAATCAAGCTTAGAAGAACTATTCATGGGGGTAGTAGCTCCCAAAAAAGACAAAAATAATACAGTGTGTTTCACACTTCATTAGTACCAACACTTCAACAATTTGTTTATTTTCATAGCTATTTAATTTTCGTTTTGACAGGGTTTTAAATCGTTATTAAGACTATGTGTAGATGAAGAACAAAATATAAAAACCACCGCTTATTACGAACGAAACAAATTGCCAAATATCGACAAAAGATAAGTATTTGCAGATTCGTGTATAAAATGTACAAATTACGTACTTGTATCGCAGTTTAACTAAAAAATGCATTATTTTTTTTATATACGGATGTTTTTGAAATACATGCATATATTCAAATCTGTAGGTCCTTAGGAAAAAGTGAAACAAATCCCCCACTTGAAAATCAAAAAAATTAAAACAATTTTGGACCCAACTTTCCCCCTCAATCTTGCCGCTAGGATTGCTAGGAATGTACAGCGCCTATTTACTTAATTTCCAGCGCCAAGTCTGCATGAAATCATGAAAAATAAATTAAACTTTTCACTTCACTTCATCACACACATTGGCACCCCAAGTAACAACTCTAAGATACTTTTGATTTATTTAGGTTTTAAAAGTGCTTTAACATGTTCAATAAAATGATAGTGGTTTTAAAATTACCTTAAGATAAACTAAAAGTTCTTAAAGACCACTGATTCTTATGCAAAGGATTTAATGCACTCTTTAAATTAAAATAAAAAAACTGTTTGTTCCTAATGCCCTATTGATGTTATATTAGTTTTATAATACTCTTGACATTAGCTATTTTAAAACTAATTTGCCTTTTAAAGAATTAAATAGCAAGTTGGTTTTAAAACAATCCATTTTGGAACAAATGGTTTTAATGTAGTTTTATGGAGTATCCTTGATGTAGTCATTAAAACCCATTAAGAAAACTATTTTATCTTAAGCCTATATGCTCAATGAAATTCCACATTAAATCCTAAAACATAGTTTTTACTTTTTAAAGAGTAAATTAAGAATATTTTAAAGTTCAAAGGTTTTAATTTAGTCAACTTGACTAAAAGAAATGCCTGTTGGATTTTTGATGACTTTATTAAAACTAATTCTACCCCCTCCATAATCGGAGAAAATACGCCATCTGCTCAATAAACTGATTGCTGATTTAGTGAACCAGTGCAGTCCGTGTACCTACTTTATGCATGAATGAAAACTAGAAGACATATTTAAAATGGAAAATATTAGTGACAAGTATTTTAAATTAAAACGAAGTCACTAAATCCAGCAATCACAAAACCGGCACAATTTTAAGGTTAGGATTTCATACGCGCGCCAGATCTCTTTAAATCAATAAGGCCACGAGTTTGAACATATTAAAGCAACTCAGTTTTAAAAGGATGAGTAAATAAATGTCTGGGAGAGTAATTGTACTTAAAGTGGTAAATAAAACGCTATTTTAAGTCTTGTAATATTTAAAATGTTCTATTAACTTGCAATCAGTTTTTATCTAGACCACGCCATTTTTTATATAAGACCCGCCATGATGAATATTTTCAATAGCCAAAGAAAAAAATATTATTGAAATATATGCGCTTTACATCCTCTTAAATAACTGAAGGACGGTGTGCCCAAACATGCAATTTAATAAAAAAAAATGCATTTGGATGTTTAGATGCAAAATAAAAATTGACGATATTTTTAAAAAACATTTATAGATAATAAAAAAAAACATTATATTGGTGGCGCTCGAGTTATGTAGAAGTATTTTATTATATTTTGTCAGAAAAGTGCCATCCGTTGGTAATTTTTACCAGAATAGTTTGCATTTGAATATTATTTTTGATCAGCTTTATATGCGTTACGTTTAAAATATTACCACTATGCCCCATTTTTAACTATTTCACGCATAGAGTTGTCCGACTTTAAAACAAAATAAAACCCTTTTAGGATTAATTATAATGATTCTCAAGGCAATTTAGTCTGCTGCAATTTTATTTTAAATGCAAAACGTTTTAATACAGAAATTTAAGGTTGCCTTGAAGAACTCTTTAAGAATATGAAATTAAAACTAAATGGTTTTTAATATAGTTTTAAAATTTAGTCTTCAAGTCCCTTTTAGGATGGGCCCTTTTTGGCTAGAAGCTGCTTTATGGTGATCCTAAGCTTGTCTTGAAGATCATTTGGTTTTATTCGAAGTTTTATTGTATAATTTTAAAGCGACCTTGGAGATCTTAATAAGAGCATTAGTGCTACCTGGGACTTTTAATAATAAATTAGTAAAGAAAAGCACCATCAATGTTCGACAAATTCGCCATTTGTACAGTTAAACACAATTAAAAATCCAAATATACAAACCACTGAATGTATTAATAAGGTAGAGCACAAAATTTTCCAACAATAACATCATTTTATTTAGAGTACGCACCACTTAGCGGTCTAGTAAATACTGACATAGTTAGACATAAATCGTATTGCAACATTATTATTATTTTTCTTGTTTTAGACATTTTGAAAAATAAATATTTTTGTTATTATCAGGGTAATGTGAATATTTACCGATTTGAACATAGGCATGTACTTCAAAAACACCCGTATAATTTTTGTGTCGAATTATTTATAAGTAGTTAGATAAACGGCATTTAGAAATTAAATTTAAACATATTACATTCCACAAAAGTTGTGTGGATTTGCATTGTTGTTAATTCGATAGTAACCACAATGATACTGTGTCCCCATTTTTAATTAAGCATATTAAAAAATTATTAGTTTTTTTTTTACAAGAAATTAACACGAGCCTGCAATCAATTTTGTAGGAAATTGTACTTTTATACAGATATTTGTCGTTTTTTTTTTCGTTCGTATCAGGCGGTGGTTTTTATATTTTTTTCCCGTCAAAAGCGAAGGGTCATCACGGGAAAATGTTAGATTCTATTGTAACTCAGTTGCCTTTGAAGATATCGGAAAAGTATTGACTAATTTGTAATAAGGAATTTAATTTTTTTTAAAAAAGAACAATTGTTGAGCATCGCATTACAGAGATATGAATTTCATCTTTGGTTTCTCTTATGAAACACCCTGTACCTATATTATTGTATCTTTTGATTCGTCGTTTTTTCCTGATTTCATCGATATGAACATGTAAGCTATTTTCTTTTATTGTTTACGAGATATTGAAATTAAGTAAGTTAAATTACATCACGAATAGCATTCACATGCTTTTAAACATAGATGGCTTTGAGAAAAACCTTAAGATCTATCAATAATGTATTAGTAAAACTTGGTTACCGTATTGTTTAGCGTGTTAGAAATGTATTCCAGGCAAGATATGTTACGTGTATATATGGAATGTAATAAAAATGCATCTTTTAGGTAAGTAAATAGAAACAGTTCAAATTATGTAAGCTTACAGTATCAAATATTTTACAACTAAAAAAGAATATTCTAGAAAATATACGGATAGAACGCTTCCTACTCCAATAACATTTATACGAATTGACCCAAAATTACAAGAAACAGGTTCATTACTTAATAAAAGACCAAACCGCCGCTTTAGAAATAATACCATATTTCGTTATTTTCGAGAAAATCCTGACCGTAAGAGATTTACAATTGTCAGGTGGCTTAATTCAAAAAGTCTTCAAAAATAATAAAATTAAGCCGTTTAAAAACAAACCAGTTCAAAAATTGTCAGAGCAACACTGAATATAGGCTTCAGTATTGCAACAATATGGTTGAAAGATTAAGTAGAGGATCCAAATTTCCTTAAAAAAATATTATGGACAGACTTTGCTACCTCCATAATTGCTGGATACTTTAATAGGCAGAACAGTAGGCTCTGGGCAGTGCAAAATCCACGAAGGGTTATGGAAATTCAAAAACAAGGGAGGACGTCGATACATGTTTGGTGTGGTATATACTGGGTGTTATTTTCGACGATGGCCTCAGATTTAAATCTCATGTTGGTAAACTGCTTCAAAAGTCCTTCGTAAAAATGAAAGTTTTATTTGCTAACAGGCATTTAATAAATTACAAATTTAGAAAAAAACTCTGCGAGTCACTCGTTTCGCCTATTTTCAATTATTGTGATTTAGTATATTTTCCCTGCTTGGATCAAATGACAAAAAACCGTATACAAAAAGTACAAAATATATGTTGCCGTTTCATCTGCAACTTAAGAAAATTTGATCACATTTCCGCTGCTTTTGCTAATCTTAACTGGCTATATTTGGAAAAAATTGTTAGATACCACTATCATGTTTTTATTCAAATGCTTCTAATAAATTCGTCACCTGCCTACCTTAAAGAAAAGCTTGTTTTCAGAACTGCCATACACAATTTAAATATCAGATTTCCCAATACACTTACAATGCCCTTACACAGTACGGCTATGTTCACCAGATCATTTAGTTTCAATGCAGTACAAATTTACAACGCTACACCCAATAACTTCAAAGATCTTTCTGTGAATCAGTTCAGAAAAAAAAAATTAAGTTACATCTTTTATCAACCTAGTAATATTGGTTATATGATTGTTATTTATGTATTTATTATATTATTACTTTTTCTTAGATATGTTTCATTCTTGGAACAGACAAATATGATTTTTAGTTTACGTTCTTTTTTTTTTTTTTAGGTGCATACTTATTTCATTTGTTTTAAATATTTTCAAAACTAGACCAATCTTTTGTGTAGTCTAGTACATGTCTAGCTATAGGTTTTAGGTTAATTTATAATTTGTATGTATAGTTAAGTTTTTTTTTATATATATCATAATATATTAAGCTGTGGCGGTTAAGTGTAAGAGTAGCCCACTGGCTAAACTTCGCCACGCACACCCCAACATCAATATTTAATTTATATATGTGTATATTGTGTAATATATCTACATGTATACTCAAAATAGAGACGATTATTATTATACCGTAATAAAGTAATTGGACCAATATTCCTCCATCAAAATTTAAACGGCTAACGGTATTTACAACTTTTAAACCACGAAATAAATGATCTTATTGTTGAATTTGATAATAACGAAGGGTTGATATCAAGCAAGATGGAGCTCCACCACATAATATAAGAGAAGTTAGCGAATATTTAAACCGCCGATACCTTGAATGGTTTGGAAAATATAGCACCATACGGTCGCCACCATATAGTCCCGACCTAACACCCCCGGATACGTTTTTGTGGGGCTATTTAAAGGATAATGTCTATAAAAATCGGCCCACAACCATTTTGGACATTCAGCATCGAATTCAGGATGCAGTTGAAAGATAACATAAACCAACATGCTGAAATGATCGAGAATTGTTTAAATAATTTGGAAAAAAGGTATAGGTTATATGTGGAAAAGTAAGGAAGACAGTTTGAACAATTTCTGTAAAATATAATTATAGATTAATTGTAAATCACATATCCGTGATGTAATTTTAGTTATTTAATTTTAATATGTTGTAAACAATGAATGACGATAGCTTACATGTTATATCGATGAAATCAGGAAAAACGACGACCAAAAGATACAATAATATACAGAGTGTTTCATAAGAGAAACCAAAAGTTGAAAGCTATATCTCTGTAGTGCGATGCTCAACTGTTCTTTTTTTATAGACATTTAAATTCCTTGTTAAAAATTAGTCAATAAAGCATTTTTTACGTTTCCGATTTCCTCAAAGGCAACTGGATTACAATAGAATCTAACATTTTCCCTTGATGACCCCGTACAATCTTATCAAAATGAAAATAAAATAAAAAAAATATACTGAGACTGATGAAATGTGAAATATAGCAAATTTATCCTTTCTTTATTCCTAGCATGCTTGAGAAAATTAAAATTAAATAAAAACGGTCGTCAAAATGAGTTTAACTTGTAGATTTAGTATTCTCCCCTATATATTTTCTTCGAATTAAATCCAACTGTTACTACAGGATTCAAACGAATTGACCCGCCCGAATTTAAACACTAATATCGCGTGAGGAATAAAAAAAACTGAAAAATATGCGCACTAAAAAAAAAAAAAAAGAAAATTAAAATTTTTATTGATAATTTATCCAGTGTTCAAGCTCTCGAGTCAATTCCTTTGAATCGTATTGGGTCTAACGCGCGATAATGATATGTTAAAACAAATTGTCAGGTTAGGAGCTAGAATCAATGGCGATAGACAAAGACAAAGAGTAGGCTCAAGAAATGAAAATCAAAATTATTTACTTTTTCCTGTTATCCTGTCGATATTGTTTCACTAAACTATGTAATCCTTTGTTGTACACTCCTCACGAATGTTTACAAAACAAAGCACATTTGAATTGAGAAACGCGCGCAATGTCGCGATCCGTTACCAAGTATTTACATTCATTCACAAAGGCAACAAAATTCACTGTAAATTATCTTTTAACACTAAAAAGCACAGAACAAATCGTATATTCCTCAATGTTTTCAATATCACGCATTAAATCAAACTTTAACCAAACCACGCTACTACTACGTTCAGTGCGATGAGTCCCGAGTACTTTACATAACTGACTGAACACAAACAGTCTAAGCTTTACGTACGCTGAGACCTCCCGCCTATATCAACGGCAGATGTTATAATAAAATAAGGACTAGTCAGAACTAGGGACCGGGAAGGGAGATTTCCTCCTTACCCCTCCGTCCTACGTACACCCTATAGGCCTGTATGGCACCCCTTTTTATATTTCCAAATGACAGAACTTAGGGCTATATGGGTGTATTCTCTATGAGCGAACTGACCAACAAACTAGTAACTAGTGAAGAATAATTTAAGATTACAGTTTAGGGTAATGCTATTAAGGCGAGTAAGTTAAGATTTCTTGTTTTTTTTGCCGCCGATTGTTTTGGCGCTAAAATTTGGGCCGAAGTGCCGCCAGAATCAACAGACAGATAGAGGCTGTTGGAAATCGGTTAGAGTTATGTGACGACATAAACTGGAATGTCATTTATGAATGCAAAAAATATAGATCTCTTATAAGAGTTAGTTGGTATTTAGTCTATTAAACGGAGAAAATTAGTATGTAATACAATACCACAGATTAATATAGTTAATCTGTGACAATACTATATCTTATCTTGTCTTGCCATTTTATATTAAAATATCTGATGTGGCCAGCACATAACTTTCTTATACCAATATATATCATCCAAAGAACAAAATTGAAACAAATGAAAAGTCGGGGATTTACAAAATTAGCTATAAGGACTGTAATCAAAAGTATGTTGGACAAACTTGACGACCAATTCAAACTAGATTCAAAGAGCACATGGCCATTTTCAAATATGGTAGAACAGATAAGTCTAGCGTTTGAGAACAACCATAAAATAAATATTGGCAATTTAAGATAAATTAGGAATGTAATAAATACTTGACAGCTGGATGCATTTGAAACCTTGGAAATTACAACGTGTAAAAATAACCCACTTTATTGGTTAGTGAGTCAGGCTATATAAATATGATACATTGTTAGCATAAAGTTAGTTTTAATCATCTCCAGATGATTCCAACTTGGTTGGCGGAATGCGCATTCAGTGCAGAATATGATGTTTTGGTGTTTCGTGGAAACGTACGTCAGTGTTATCTTCACATCGAAAGGTTCCAACCCATTTCAGGACCGAAATTTTAATTTTTCCAGCTTTTAATTCGTCATTTCTCAGAAAGCATGCATAATTTTTAATATTAAAATTGGAGAGCTATGGTCAAAATGTTACCCCATGGCCACTGAGTTACTTTTCAAGGTACTGTGGTTGAAATTTCGCAGAACAAGTGCAAGAAGACCTTTATACAGTTTTGGTTTTCTCAGAAACCCAACATACCTAGTCAAGTATTTAAGGTAAGGCATAGCAGAAAGAGTTAAAATAACACCTCACTTCAAAAATGATGAATGTGTAAGAACGACAGCAAATTTATTCAACAAAACACATGTAGATATAAACATGTGCATATACAGGGTGATTTTTAAGGTTATGTCATAACTTCCAGAAGTTGTTCCTTGGATTATTTTAAACCCAAAGGCTTTAATTAAGTTTATATATACTCAGCTAAAACTACTGGTTTCCGAGATACAGTGTTGAAATTTCTGAAAAATATCACATTTACTCAAATATACCTAAATTCTGAGTTTTATATCACACTTACACTTCGGCTATTATTTAACTAATTAAAGGTATTAATCCATCGAATTTGTAGACAAATATGACAACCAGTGACGGAGATGCTGGGAGGTATTCATTACCAATAGAAAATCTAGAATTTCAACCCCAATTTTTTTTTTGAAAATTCCCTCAAAACATTTAATTCCAAATTGCATTAAAAAAAATTTCGCAATTTAGTCGAAAAACCAGTAGTTTTAGAGTAATTTCCAATTATTTACCACTAAAGGATTTACTATTTCTAGCTGAACTACTTCCGATATTTGATTCGGAGCATTATAATTTTATCCCCGACTTTTATTTGACCTTGTTAAAAAATTGTAATAAAATAACTGGCAACTGAAATATAAATAATATAAATATAAATTAAAAAACTCTCAGGTTAATGTCAATATTGACATAATCCATAGTATAACATGTATTAGATATTTGCTCAGGACTACAAAAAATGATAGAATTTACAGAAGGTTTTAAAGTAAACATAATGAGGCAAAATTCCAGCCAGCGATAAAACAAAGATGTATCCGTGTGATAAATATATTTTGTCATTAGGAATATCTAAATCAGGCTCGTCCTCGAACGGTTTTTGACCCAAGTATTGTGGCATATTAGTGAAATTAAAAATGCAAACAAAACGGCATCAACTTATAACGTGAGCCAAGTATATGTTCTCAATTTTTCAATTTGTAGTCGACTCGTATTTTCTAATCTACAATTTTACAAAATATTCCAGCATCCCTTAGGATTTTTATTTTGATATAAGACATCACAATGCCACGGCGGCCATTTGAGTTACGTAAATTTTGCGGCAATTTAATATAATCATATTTTATCGATTTTTTTTGGATATCTCTGCTGTTTTTTGTTACTGCGATAGCATTTAAGTAAATTTATTACAAAATTATATGTAATTTAGAAATCATGAGTATATCCTTGCAATATGTCAATTTACCCTTTAATAAGATGTTCGCCACAGCAAATAGCCACTTGTAGTGATGTATCTGTTAGCAATGCAACAAAGAAATGATGGAAGAAAAAAATTCTTTAGCAAGATGTTTTATATTGCGGTGACGTGGTTTCTTAATTAAAATAAAATCGAACTCGCACAAAGGATATTCCATTAAAGTGACTCACGCTTGGCGCTAATATATCAACAAATAAAATAATTCGCACATTAAAATGTTTTAATCATTCTCAAATGAGCACCGTTAGGAAAAACAATTTACAAAGTTTATTGGCTTCGAAGTATTCGTTTTTATACAGTTAATTATACACAAACTTCAGAATTTTTACGATAAATTTTAATAACAAGCTTTTATTACTACATAATACGGTAAAACATATTTTGTATATTTTTACAAAAGCAAATAATGCTTAACAGCGTGGTTGTGGTCGCAATTCTTGTTTCTGAGAAAATTCTCATAAATTTCTTCTTTTAAAAGATGACTTGTCACAATCTGAAATACGCTTCCTATATTACATATATTTACTGTAATATTCTACTTGATTAATAAAACATTTTTTGGAAATTTCCTTTGTGTCTGCTCATTCAGTACGTCATACCTGAATCTTATAAGGTGTTTCTTTGTTGTCTTGGTAGAAACATCAGTACAATAGCTTTGTTCTCTTATACCATACCTGTAATTTCTAGTTTTCACAATAATGCACACCTAACTCGATCTCTTTAGCGAGAGCAAATAAATTCTCATAAAAAAAAGGATTACTTCTACACTTAAGTGCGAGCAAAGAGGACAAATTTAGTGTAAACAGTGTACGAACACGTGGGTTAGTACAAGGAAACGACGAGAGATGGCACTAGCTGTACCACGATTTGTTTCCGTGTCTGCAGTCCTAATGAAGAATTTATTCCGTACGCATTCACTACAAAAGCGCTTATGGAATGCGTTATTGTTATGTGCTCGGTGAGTCTGGCTTGCCTGTTTTTAACTTCTTGATACCACCTTCATATTGTTCTTTGTTTAACAATATTAACGGAAATTAAACGTGGCGGAAATATTATGTTGGGATTAGTGTATTTTTGTAATTATTATGTGATCATGAATACAACGGCTTCTGTTTTGGATTTAGACCATAATCTGAAATCACTGCTTATGCAAAATTACATCTTTCAAAAAAAAAAATATTTTGGCACGTGATCAATTTAGTGGCTCATTCGACTTCCTATCTTTATTTTATGGGAAACATTTCAAAAATTTATATGAAAAGAGTAATGATTGCATATCAACAATTCAACAAAGGCAAACATAATCGAAAAACCCATATTGAAAGTAAAATAATTTTGTTTTTAATCATTCAGAAGTATAAAGTGAAACATTCTGTTTTTTTGAAAAATCCTCAGGACAAGTCGATTTAATTAAAAAAAAAAAACATTTTTATATCAATTTCAACTTTCGACTATCATTTGTTTTCGAGTAATGACGGTATCGATATATTTTTTAAAATGGCAGCACCCTATTTTTTTCGTAATTTTGACAAATCAGTTAATTGTCAAAATGATAAAATAAGAAAGCTTTCGAGCAAAAGACAATAGAAAATCGAAAACCTAAATTTTACTATTAAGAAAAAAATATCAAAAACTCTGTTCTAAACACATAAAATTGTTAAATTAAGTGTTCGAACAGCTATCCACCGGTTTCTTGACAATAGGCAACTGTTTTTACAAATTTTCCAGTACTGGAGAGTTTTTCAGGATTAGTTCATTCGAAGGCGTTTATGAAATACCCTTTGAAATCAAGAGCTAAGAAACTTTTAGAGTTAAACAGAGTAAACTTGAAAACTCTAACAGGCCTATATACCGGGCACTGTCGATTAAACTACCATCTGCATAAACTCGGCCTAGCGGAAAACGCCGAGTGCCGTCTATGCCTGGAAGATGATGAGAAGGCAGACCACATCGTATGTACCTGTCCCGCTGTGGAAAGGATCCGAATCTCAATATTTGGCAAAGGGCATCTACTGCCAGAGGATCGGGACACATTCTGACCCAATAAAGTGATCAGTTTCGTTAAGAGACTGAACTTATTGGGTGAAATATAACTAGGTGTGAACCACAATAAGCCTGCTGAAGGCTGCAGTGGAGGGTCCACAGGGACCCACTTACAAGAAACCTAACCTAACCTATCGCAATACTACAGACATGCCGACAGATTTTTTTCCATAAAGTTATGTTTTTTCATTATAATTTGTCGAGATTCGTCCAGAAATGCAATAAAATTTTTTTTATTTATTTTCCAAAATTGTACCTTTTTTCTTCTTTCATTCATTATGTCTCTTCTGGTATTACCACAATCACCAAATTTAATGTGTCACCTAAAATGTTGTTGAAAATCGTAACTGCTAAATTTGGGAAGTCTCCCGTTGATATTTTTTGAGTTATCGCGGATACACTCATACACATACACACACGCACCGACAGACATCATTCGGAAAATAGTTTGTAAATATTTTACTAGAAGTAATCAGGGTCGGCTGCGCATTTTTGTAACCTTTTTTTTCTCATTTTTTTTCCATTTTTTTTTTTCTGTAAAACTTCTTCATTCTGTAAAACTTTTTTTACCTATAGTCGTGCCTTAAAATATTGTTTGGATTCCATGCTCCAATATTGAGATATGGGTATAGCCTAAATCCACCAGCCGCCATTGGGAATCAGCCTAAAGTTATGGGCAAAATTACGAAAATAAATATTTTCAAACATATTTAGTATGTGAAAACCGTACACAGATGAAGTGTGAAAAAAATGATTTTGTTGTAACCAAGGTGTATTATATATTTTTTCACCATGAAATAAAAATATTGTTACACCACTGGACAGTGTAGACAGAATAAATGGAAGATGGAATTAGAATTGTACGAGAACGGCATGGATGTATAAATAAGCGCTCGGTGGGTCCACGAGTCAGTCTGATTTGAAATCGAACGAGAGAAGAAGAAATAATTTATAAACTAAAGTACTGATATATAAATGTTTATTTTGTGATCATAGTTAAGTCCTTCGTTAAGTTATTGTTGTTAATTATTAATTAGTTAATAAAGTAGTGAGTAACCTGGTCTTTTAATCAAGGAATCTACAATATGAGGTGTTTGCGAGAATAGCAAACACATAACAATAGTAACATCGAGTAAATGAAGTAACTGATGCAGATAATGAAAAATTCGTATTTTCCACGGCCTACTTTTTAATAACATCTGGATTATAGTATCATTATTTATCTTCCTCAAATAAGTACATATATATAAAAAGTAGTACACTTATTTTCTTTGTTAAGATTCCCAGCATATTCCCAACATGTCTGGAATAATTTGGCAAAAATCCAAAGCTTAGCGACAGTCACATAGGGAAGACATTTTTTTTATAAACTGATTAAATTAACAGCAAAACTTTTGATTCAAAACAAACGTGTGTGACGCTGATTTTAAAATAGATGTCATTATTTCTGTTTATAATATAATTTAGGTTTTGGCATTCGCTAATCTAAACACATAGGACTATAAATATACCTGTTTATATTTCACGGCGTATCAAAATATTTTAATATTTTTCTTGGAATCTTGCATTATTATTAAGTATCAATACTTCATGAAAATGTTTTCCGACATCCGGCTTGACCTCATTTTTTGTTTGTATACGTATTAGGATATAAATATTTAAACAAATATATGGGTAATATTTACGAACATTCAGGAAACCTATCAACTAGTAATGATTCTAAATAAACGGAAACTAAGGTCAATTTTTAAAAGTGACACTAAATAAAAAACACCGAAATTTTAATTTCGTTTTCATTGTCGTTAATAGAAAAACTTTAGGGAGATTTACAGATTTATGTATTTCTATAAACGTCTTCGCGGTTGAGTAATAAAGGACACCTGCCTCTCACCTTGGTATTAAGGGGTTCGATCCCCGGTCGAAAAGCTGGGATTTTCCTAAAGCAGAAATTAATCCTAGCATACTCAGATATTGGGAGACTGTCCTTTGTCTCTAAATTTGTAGCCCATTCCCGCATAAAGTACCTCGCGGTATTTTTAGTAATGCAGAGGGTTGTATTGCTTGTGTGTCTACGTTTTTTTTTTTAATTATTGTTTTCAGATCGACCTACCAGCTAGTTAGTTTACAGTCAGTAAGATTGAGCGTAAATTTAAAGAAATGAAGAAAAAAATTGCCATTTTGTTAAGTATGGAAAATAATCTTCATAGCAATTCTCGACTGTATTCAACAGAAAATAAAGTTAGTCAGCGCACAATACTACGTGTACTGAAGAAAGAAAAAATATCATCCCTAGAAAACTGAACTCGTGCTTAGCGAGGAAGACCCCGACTGCCGAATACAGTTCTATGGAACTATGATGGATTTGTGCACCGCTAATCCACTTCTCCACCGCCAGATACTTTTTCGAATGAACGTTTTGTCTAAATGGCTCAGTGAACTGACAATTGCTAGTATTGAAGCAGGAAAAATCCTCATTTGAAGGTTCAGGAGCACACTTACAACCCGTAGAAATTAAGTGTGTGGATAGGAACAGTCAATAAAATATTAGGTCCTTTCTTGTTTGAAGGAACCTTAACAGGGAAATGATATTTGAAGTTTATGCGAAATGACCTTGTACCCGCACGCATAAATTTTCACGAACGAGAATGATCCTTACCTTGCAGATAATACTAACTGGTATCAGCAAGATGGCGCACTCCGCACTTTATGCGATTTTCTGGACAGCTGCTTTCCTATAAGGTGTATTGGCAGGTGATGACCGATGCAATGACCCCCAAGATCCCCCCGATCTTAGACCTTTTGATTCTTTTTTATGGGGGTTAAAGCCATAAATAATTGTAATCGTTTCAATTGTCAGCAGACCAGTTGTGCATTAGGCGACATATTGTACAACTACTTTGTTGGATAATTAAAGCGTAGGATTGAAATAACAAAATTAATAAAATTGGTTGTGACTCTTTAAGAAGAAAGTTGCATTCTACCAGCGCAGCGGCTCAACTATAGTAGAATTCTTTCATGTCTTATACGTTGCTTGTCACTTCGAATACTGTCTTCAAAGTGAACAATGTTTTTTATGACAACGAAAACATTGTGTGCCATTTTAATATTTTTATAAAGATTCTGTTAATTAACATTAAAGTAGTTTCCACGAACACCAAACTATACTCGACCCGCGTTTCGCCAAACAAGATGGTATCACCTGGAGCCCCATTTTTATTATCCCCAGATGATGCCGACTTGGTTGAAAAAACGCAAGTCGAGTATTCAGTGTTTTAGTGTCTGTAGTTGTCCCTGAGATTTTGCAGGACCTCTACTACAGTTAATTTATCCCAGCGACTCGCGAATTTCTATCCGTTCAGGCAAAAAAAAACAATAGTGGCTCTTGAATATAGGACACTCTGTATAAATTCCTAATACACTCGTCGATATAACGATTTGTAAAAAAATTAAGCTATTCACTATTGTCGGTGGTCGTAAAATATTAGATTTGTAGCAATTTGTAAAAAAAAATAAGCTCTTTGTTATTGTCGGTGGTTATGAGACCACCCAAGCATTTTAATGGTAAATTGATACTAAGAGTTAGGTCTTCAGTGGGATTCGTGACTCGTGACAAATATACCGAGACTAATTTTAAATATTCTATGAGAGTCAACTTTGAATAATTAAAATCTCCATAATAATGAACAACACGTAGTTTGAATATTAATTAATAAATACACTTGGATTTGTTCAATCTAATCCGTGTCTAAGAATTAATGTATGAAGTATTTGGTTTATATCCAAAAATAAAGAATTTACAGTGGATGTATAGTGGCGTCGGAGTTTTTTTTTGGGTTATCCTATTAAAAGCTTCTTGTATACGAAGCTGACAATCATTGACATTGTCTGGGAGGGGGTGGAGTAAATTAATCAGTATTGTACCGATCATATCCCAGTCATGTTCAATCGGTGAGAGATCGGGTGAACGTGTAGGCCACAGAAGCTCATGCATATTAGCTTCTTACAAAAACTGTGTAGCAACTCTTGCCGTGTGGGGGCGGGCCTTGTTGAATAAAAATTGGATTAATCAACCCCCGAAGATATAGCATTGCAACAGGTTCTAACACGTTGCTTACATAACTAGCCGAGTGCAAATTACCCTGAACGAAAGGTAAAGGTGACCTACTGCCAAACATATTGCACCCCAACACTCGACATGTAAAAGCAGTATGACAGTCTGCCGTTGTAAGTAGTAATTCTGTAACCAAATAGTTGATCGTTTAGTGTAGCTCCGGTGCTTCCCCTCAACTCGTTCTAGCGTGCGTGCGTGATCATGATTTGTTTCAGTACTTCTGACAGCTTCCTAATTACCTTGCACATAGAGCTCGTATGCCCTTGACAGAAACTACGAATATGAGTCATAATTACTTTGTTCACTACGAACGAAAGCAGCTACTGAATTCAGTTCAGTGTTACATTATTATATCGTATACGCCAATCGGATTAAATGACTCCCCATTTTTACAAAAGTTATTGTACATTGAAATAAGGTGAGTTTTTAAATTATTTAAAATATTTTGCGTAAAAAAAAATTAATTTTTCATTGAAACATAGTTTCGGTTGTATTGTTTTTAATTAGTCACTTGAAAAAAAATTCTACTGCTTTTACATAACAATTTACTACTTTTCTGTCACACTTTCTGTTCTGCTGAAAAATGATTTGGCAACAATGACTAAAGACCACATGATACCATTCCTGCACCCAATGCACTGGTTCATTATATCGCTCCAGCCCCAGCCTGCGCGCGTGATGAAATGGAGTAAAGGGTGGACATAAAAATGATCGATAGGACCGAAGCCCATAAGATCTTATTCGTCGATATACAGACACCACAGATAGGACAAAGAGTATTGTCTTAAAGATTTCATCTAATCATTTCCCACGATCGTGTTGTAGAAAACCTTCAGTATACCCAGATAACGTTCTTCGCGATGTGTAGTCTTCCTAGGACGTCCGGATCCACGCCGGCGCTCATGAGGACCTTCTTCAGACCACCTTAACCGACAGTCCTCACGTTATGGTCTACGCGGTTGGCATTTCCCCAAGTAAAAATCCAGCTTCCCTCATACCAATAATCCGGCTACGTTCTGAGTCACTAAAATGACAATAATTTTCAACTTGTCGAACTCTGGGCATTGTGGATAATGTTTGCAACAGAACTGACAAGAATTTTTTCATTTTTACGAAGAAGTTTTCGAAATATGTATGTACTTTTTTACATAAAAATCACAGCAAAACCCAAGATAACGTTAGAGTTTTTTGTTGAAATTTTAATCATTTCTTTATTACATTGAGGGCCTTTTCTGTAACAATTTCACATAAATTGTTTCACTAACACTAGTGTTGTGGTCTTTATTCAGATCACGAGTATATAATTATACAACTAAGGTAACAAAAAAAATTGTCGACAATGTTCAAATGCAATGCTGTTTCTTAGTATCAACTCAATTCCTCTAATAATTAAAAGATCCAGGATTTACACCTATATTAGATATGTGTAAAACGGAAATCCCCATTTCCCGAAATTTAAATTGCATGACTATCTATTTCTATTAACACTACAATTTTGGGAATTATGCGAAATAACTGTAACCTTACCGGAGTGTGTTGTTCCAAACATAACTCATAATTATTATAGTTCCATGAACAAATGAAACAATTAGGTACTATTGATAATTATTGACAAAAATTACAAGGTAACATTTAAAATAGGTACTAATTATTGTACTAATCTGTAATTTAATGTGTAATGTGTTAAAGGCGATGACTGAAATAAGATTGCTTCACATTGCACAATCTGTCGTTCGTCATCATTGATCAATATCACAACAGCTCATAAATAAGAAAGGCATCAACAAGAGCGTGTACTGCAAATATATTTAAACGACAAAAATATCACATTTAGCACTAGAATTACTAATCTTTACGTCTCCATGGTCAAAGACATTAATTTAACATAATCTTGCATTAAAAAAATTAATAAAAAAGCCACCTTGACTTTTTACCGTGCAATAGTTTTTCTTGTTTTATTTTACCGCAAAGTTTGGGTATTTATGTGTAACCTAAAAATACATGAAAAACTACATATCCCCACAAAAAAAAACTATCAGATGTTATTTGATGTTAACGGTCAAGAAAAGAAAAAATATATATTTCGTGGCAAGGGTGAAAGAAGGCAAAAGGATGAATCCAACAACTTGGAGGAGCAGTCCCAACCTAAAAATACATGAAAAACTCCATAGGAGTTCTCTGATGATGGTGTATAAAACTGAAACGTTAGAAAAAATAATAAAATTAGTTATACCTGACCGAAATCCCCACAAAAAAAACTATCAGATGTTATTTGATATTAACGGTCAAGAAAAGAAAAATATATATATTTCGTGGCAAGGGTGAAAGAAGCCAAAAGGATGAATCCAACAACTTGGAGGAGCAGTCCCAACCTAAAAATACATGAAAAAGTACATAGGGGTTCTCTGATGATGGTGTAATAAACCGAAACGTTAGAAAAAAAAAAATAAAATTAGTTATACCTGACCGAAATACCCACAAAAAAAACTATCAGATGTTATTTGATATTAACGGTCAAAAAAAGAAAAAAATATATATTTCGTGGCAAGAGTGAAAGAAGGCAAAAGGATGAATCCAACAACTTGGAGGAGCAGTCCCAACCTAAAAATACATGAAAAACTACATATGAGTTCTCTGATGATGGTGTAATAAACCGAAACATTAGAAAAAAAAAATAAAATTAGTTATACCTGACCGAAATCCCCACAAAAAAAACTATCAGATGTTATTTGACATTAACGGCAAAGAAAAGAAAAAAATATATATTTCGTGGCAAGGGTGAAAGAAGGCAAAAGGATGAATCCAACAACTTGGAGGAGCAGTCCCAACCTAAAAATACATGAAAAACTACGTAGGAGTTCTCTGATGATGGTGTAATAAACCGAAACGTTAGAAAAAAAAATTAGTTATACCTGACCGAAATCCCACAAAAAAACTGTCAGATGTGATTTGATATTAACGGTCAAGAAAAGAAAAAAAAATATATTTCGTGGCAAGGGTGAAAGAAGGCAAAATGATGAATCCAATAACTTGGAGGAGCAGTCCCAACCTAAAAATACATGAAAAACTACATAGGAGTTCTCTGATGATGGTGTAATAAACCGAAACGTTAGAAAAAAAAAAATAAAATTAGTTATACCTGACCGAAATACCCACAAAAAAAACTATCAGATGTTATTTGATATTAACGGTCAAAAAAAAGAAAAAAATATATATTTCGTGGCAAGAGTGAAAGAAGGCAAAAGGATGAATCCAACAACTTGGAGGAGCAGTCCCAACCTAAAAATACATGAAAAACTACATATGAGTTCTCTGATGATGGTGTAATAAACCGAAACATTAGAAAAAAAAATAAAATTAGTTATACCTGACCGAAATCCCCACAAAAAAAACTATCAGATGTTATTTGACATTAACGGCAAAGAAAAGAAAAAAATATATATTTCGTGGCAAGGGTGAAAGAAGGCAAAAGGATGAATCCAACAACTTGGAGGAGCAGTCCCAACCTAAAAATACATGAAAAACTACGTAGGAGTTCTCTGATGATGGTGTAATAAACCGAAACGTTAGAAAAAAAATTAGTTATACCTGACCGAAATCCCACAAAAAAACTGTCAGATGTGATTTGATATTAACGGTCAAGAAAAGAAAAAAATATATATTTCGTGGCAAGGGTGAAAGAAGGCAAAAGGATGAATCCAACAACTTGGAGGAGCAGTCCCAACCTAAAAATACATGAAAAACTACATAGGAGTTCTCTGATGATGGTGTAATAAACCGAAACGTTAGAACAAAAAATAAAATTAGTTGTACCTGACCGAAATCCCCACAAAAAAAAACTATCAGATATTATTTGATAGTAACGGTCAAGAAAAGAAAAACATATATATTAATGAGAACAAACGCTTGACCCAAGTATTTCTTGCAAATTGTCAAAATACATTGTGCAAACTAAATCACAAACAATAATTAATTTGTCATGTTATTTGATCTGTATCAAAACAAACACGCTTGTGGCATCCTATTCCGTGCATAATTAAAATATCTTGAGATTCTGCCACCTCTGAAACAACTAATAAAGAAGCTTCGTGAATGAATAAAAATAACCTCGGGCTTAACGAGATAAAACCATCCCGGCCAGGGGCAGAGTCCCTCGGGATTAGCAGACATGACCGTTTTGAGGTTAATTTATATTATCAAACTGCACCACCGGAATTGGTCGAAATTAAAGTGGAAATAGGTATGCCCCAGAGGGCATTTCAAAAAAAGTTTATGAGTGTGTGCGTTGCGTGAAAACCGCAGGTATTCGGATTCACCTTCGGGCAAATAATTACTTTCTCCGTAAAATAATGAGAATTTATCAGAATGGTGGAATGAGAATTGGATATAAATTGTTTGTGATTATTAGGTTGACTTTTATTAATGGTCTGCTTATGAAGGATTGATTCTACAGGGGCCGTTGAACGGTTAAATATATAAACTTGTCCAAATTAATAAAACGTTGCGTACAGAGTAGAACACAAATTAAAAGAAATAAATGAAAACCAACTCTCGCATGTGCAATGCGGATAAAATAATAGACCTGCGGCATCCCAACCCCGGCAAATTAGAAATATACTCTGTTTCTTGTTGAGAAAGAATAATAAATCATTGTATGACACCCATTCCAAGGGCGTACCCTTTCCTTTTAAACTGTTTTTTATAATAAGTTCACACGTTTGTAACGAGGCGATTTTTTTGTTAATAGTTTTCTATTGTAATCACTAATCAGACCTAAGTCGGTTTCCGAGATCCCTTTAGTGAGAAGTGAATTTGTTACAGCCCGTATAACAAAATAGTTGAGATGACTACATATCTTTAGAATAAACTAAGGCACAGTACATTTGTGGCTAGTATATACCTACCGCATTAGATACCGACAAGTATTTTAGTGAAATTGATTGAATGCTCATAGCACGTGGCCGTACTACCTAAAATAGAAGTGGTGTTTGTATGTATGTAATATGTATTATACGTTTATTTTTGTTAAAAGAGTTTGAGTTTTAACTTCTTTTATTTTTACATTTTTGTTTGTATTTATGAATATTTTCTTGCTGGTGGTAAGTTTTATATTTTATAATGTTGGCAATAAAGAAAATTTTAAAAACGCTTTCAAAAAAAGCCGGATCGGATGTGAATCGGTACTTCATGTATCGGTATTTTTCCGTTCGATTTTGTACCCAACCGATAATTTTTAATCGATACGATACGAGACGAAATACCGGTACTTTTCGATGTATCGCACATCCCTATCTCAATTTAGACAACCGCCTATCAATTTCACATTTCTCATAATTTGCAATGTCTGCGATTTTTAGCTTTCTTTTTCTCTAATACTGAAAATACACTCATAACAGCACTTTGTTTATTATGGGAATCTCGTCATTTTCGATTTTGAACGATCCGAACATAATAGACTTATATAATAAAGCTACAAATCGTTTCTGTACATCATGGTCGTAGAGTACAGATGTACTTGTCGCCAGCATTCACCTTGACCACGAAACTCTTTCTCCAGTCCAGTCTATTATTAGTTTTCTAGTTGTGTACACGTTAAGCCACTTGGACGTATTGCATATTGTTTTTGTGGTTTTTATTTTATTTGTTGTACTGTATTGTTGATATTAATTTAATAATAAAGCATGGCAGACGTACGCAGGGGTAGAAAACGGCCATTTGCTGACAAAGTGAATAAATTCATAGGTGAATTCCCGGATTTATTCTATGACGGTGCTAAAATAATTTGTAAAGTGTGCGAGAAAGATTTGATGTGCTGGGATAAGCGTGATTATGGACTTCACGTAAATTGTATACATCATAAAAAATTTAAAAAAATGGCGTGCCTTCGACAACCAGTTTATGTTTGATTTACTATTAATGCTGATTGCCTGTGATGTTCCGCTGCCATACTCCATAAACAACCATTTCGAGAGTTCTGGAATAAATACAATGCCCAGGTGAAGTTACCAAGTCGCACAATGTTATGTAACTATCTAACCAACTGTACACGTAGACATGGTAAATAAGATGAAATGTGAATTAAAAAATACACGGCTGTGGTTATCTGTTGATGAGACAACAGATTGTAAAAAAAATTCTATTTTAAATGTTATAGTACGAGTACTGGACCCTCTTAAACCGACAGTTCCACTGTTACTAACCAGCAAAAGACTAAGTCAGTGTACTAGCGAAACAATTACCAGCGTGGTGCTGGAGACGTTAGAAAAATTTGCACTGTCAAAAAGTGTTGATGTTTGTGACTGATGGTGCCGTGACAATGCGTTCGGTAGGCCGTTCTTTGCAAGAACAAGGTTGTACGTTTATACATGTTAAGTGTAAAGTGCATGCTTTACATCTTGTGGCAGAAACTATTCGAAAAGGTTTTCCAGATGTGGATGCATTAATAGCAAGTACAAAAAAAGTGTTTCTTAAATCTCCTAAACGTCTCAGTGCATTTCATAGCAAGTGTCCCGGTATTCCTGAACCACCACAGCCGATTCTTACACGTTGGGGAACATGGTTGCAGGCAGCTTTTTATTATGTTAAATATTTCCAATAAATAAAAGCTGTGATACAACAATTCAAACCAGATGAGGCTGCAGCTATTAAGGAAAGCCAGACAAAATTCGAAGATATTTCCGTTGAAACAGCTTTAAAAAGTATTGCGAAGAACTATAAACCATTACACGAAAGCATAAAAAAATTAGAAAACAGTGCGTTGTCGTTAGCGGAGTCACTGCAAATAGTGGACGAAGTAAATCTACTGCTACACGCAATAGGTGACGCAACAAATGAACGCGTTAAAGAAAAGTTCACAAGTGTGTTAAATAGAGACACCGGTTTTACCAAATTAAGACAAATATGTGATGGTGCAGCCCCAAATCCGTTAAGTGCGTTCAAAGACTATTTTACGTATGCGTGTATTACATAAGTAGATGTCGAACGGCCGTTTTCAAAATATAAGAATATATTTTCACCAAAGCGAACATCACTCATGGAGACAACATAGAAACATAACTGATGCTGCAAGATGGCTACACATCCTCTCCAGTATCTGATAAGCAAGTTAGTTCATCAAGCTAGTTAAGATGGGAAGTTTTACATATATTGTTATAAATTGTAACAGTTTATTGTTTCTCGTATTAGTTAATTTCGCGTACGCCACTGTCCCACGGAACATTTTTGACAGCCCTACTTATAAAACAGTCACGAAATGCAGTCATATGTTCCTCTTTTTCTAACGCGCGTTGAACCCGAATGTATCTTTCTTTGTTTCTTTTTATGTATAGGAATATACATCCGTCACTTGCTAATCAAATCAGCTGTTTATTAGGCGCAGGAATTCGGTCGTGCGCGATTATTATTCGAACGAGGCCAGTGGCGTAGCGGAGAGTAAATTATTTTCTACAGCTTTTTTTTAATTAAAATCGCAATTAAAAAAAAAAAACAAATAAAAAATAACAGTGAAAACATTGTGAACTCGTAGGTAGATTATTGTTTTCCAGATTCTTGCGCAAAATTCCCTGATTTTTTGACGAAATTTATCAAATTCCCCGATATATCCATGATTTTTTTTAGAATTTTGAAATTCCTTGATTTTTATAGGTTTTCCATATGAGTCCCGAACCCTGAGTGAAAAAGGTATGATGACCTTTTACATAAAAATGTGGGATATGAAACGTTATGTAATATTAATCGGTATCTTAATAAGAAACATCCCATGAGTGATTTAGAAAGTTTTAAGTTTGCAAATATTACGTCGGTAGATGTCGAAAGATCATTTTGTGTTTACCCCACAAAGGAGATTTTTTTTAGCAGAAAACATAGAAAATGTATTACTCACGCGAATGTTTGTTGATGCGCAATCTCAGCCATTGTTCTCGGTCGTTAACACGTAAAAATAAGCAATGTTACTTATTTCATAATCTACCATAATTACTGGTAACGTGGCTATTCACATGGGACGCTACTGAGTGCCGTCTGATTTGCCACGATCTAGTCATAAGTTTTGTGTAGTATGAAGCACTGGCTGATTATAAATGACATATTTAACATAAATATTTGTTAGTGCGATTGTACTGACTAAAATTAATTTTTTCTTCAGAGACCTGGAGACGTAGCTATTTTTCAATTTAAATGACTTTTTATATAAGATGTGAATAATCTGTTCATCTAAAACATTAGATTTCATTGTGAGATTCTTGCCTGGGTTACCTGGGTCAAGATTCGGTCTAATGGATTTTTGGACAAGAAGAAAAACCGGGTTTAATATATGTAAATACCTGAATAAACATGTTATGTTTCATATTTTCAATTTGTTTAAAAAAATCTTAAGAATTAAGGCAATGATATATTATCTACAATTTTATTACAAACCTTACTTTTAATCATGATCTGCTGAGATCGACTTTCCATGTTACATACCTGAAAATAAAAAAAAAAAATTAGAACATTAATAAAATAACTGTAGTAAATTCGTATAATTCATATCTTAAACAATACTTAAATGTAAGATATAAATAAGAACTAAATAAGAACCTTTTGATGTTATATTGTTAATTTTATTTCTTGTTTTTGGCCTAAATGTTATTCTGATTGTGGTTGTTAGTGTACATTTATGAAAATTAGAGATGTGGATTTCACGGAAAAGTAAAATTAGCACACATTTCCATGGACATGTCCGGAAAAGTCCGGACTAGTCGGAAAAAGTTAGACCTAACCTCAAAAATAAAAATCTATTGTAGACAATTAGTACAATCAGTTAGATAGACTTGAAAAGTTAAACCTAATTAATGGCCTTTATATTAAATAACATATTGTCAATTTATTGATTACAATTATTGGTTACAGTTATCATATATTTATCCAATAAATCTTTTAATTTTATCGTCAAGAATGATACGCTTTTTTAATACAGCTGTAAATTGCACATTTTGTCAACCCTGGTTAAATTTTACAACAGCTTTTTACAAGATTTACTGCGCATGCGCATTCTACTTTTCCACGTTGAAAAGTGCTTTGGACTAGTCCACAGTTCCAGGCATGTCTGACGGACATTTCCAATGGACTTGTCTTACCCCACACCTCTAATTAAAATATTTTTAAATTTGAAAATAGCCATAAATAATAAATGTTATCAGATGATATAAAAGTTATTGAAAATCACCATTTAAAAACTGAAGCTGATGTTGGTTTCAAGAGGAGTTATACAGGGTGGGCAAAATTCGGTGTTTGAATAGGGTAACTCGAGGGGTAGGACACTTCTTAAATAGGTGTACAAATCTCGTAAAAGTATTTAATAAATACATTTAAATAGATTTAAATACAGTTAAATACATTTAAATAGATTTAAATACATTTAAATAGATTTAAGTGCATTTAAATACATTTAAATAGATTTAAGTGCATTTAAATAGATTTAAATAGATTTAAATACCAACATATATACTTAATAAATTCTGTCAAGACATGTTCACGTATGCATTTCATTATACTGCCGGCAATTATAGGTAACAGTCGCGTTTTAGTGGTGTTGTTTATTTATTTTCCAGTAACCTGTTACAAAATAAAGGTACATATTACAAAGAAAACTGGAAATTATTACTTTAAGATAGAAGCTCTCTTTGTTTTCCTGGAAAAGATTTTTTTAGTGTTGGATATTTTCAGATATCCAGTTATGTAAGATTAGTAATTAAAACAAATATAATTTTATTAAACAGCAGATGAAATTTGCACTTGTATTTCATAATTACAAACAATTTAATATTTTACTAGGTGTTTTATAGTTGATTGTGTGCGCGGTGACCATACTTACTAATTGTAAGTATATTGAAATAGAAATTTAAACCCCTTAAAAAAAATTTTTAATATATACAAATGCGTTAAGGTGAAATTTGTGGGTTGAAGATAGTCTTTTTTAAAATTACGTTTTCTTGTTCTTCGTTTTCTTTGTTTTCATTAAGGTATCAAAATGTTACATACAGTGGCGCAAATTAATACTGCAATATTTTGTACATTATTTCTCAGATTTTGGTATTATCTCTTGTGCGTTATGTTTTGCTTGGGCTACTGTACTACTGTACAGGGTATCCCAAACTCGAGCTTCAGAAGTTTTAATCAAAGACGGCAATTAACAACAATTTATATATCTGTTAACCATTAACATTAGCTGCAATTGTCAGTTTTCAGCGAGATCTTCAGTTTTCCATGATTTAATATTACTTATACGTATATTTTGCTTATATTAAATTTGGAGTTAAATTTTAATTAACTTTTTTTATATATTTTTGTAAATGTTTCAAAATGGAATAATAATAATATTGATATATTTGAATTTGAAAAAAATAAAATTTTCAGTGACATACTCAAAACAGGGTATTAGTTGGAAAAAATATCTTCATTATAGTGTCGAGACGTCGAATGTTGTTAGATTATAGTTATTATCTCGGTTATTAACTTCAATTGTTCCTTAGGTTAATGTCTAACAAATACATGCATAGTTTTTTAGTTAAATGCCTTCTTTCCCGATTAGAAAACACGAGACGTCGATTTTGGGTATACTCTACAGCTCTATACCACCCCTTCTTTTGTTCTTTGTTATTATTGTAATGTTTTCAAGGAGGGGTTTTATTTCTCTCATAGATTACGATCTGTTATTGTATTTTTAAATACTTTTTAACTAGGTATACAGGGCATAACCGAAATTCATATTTTTTAAATGAAATCCCATGTTTCCTAAATATTTAAATTCTCATTTTGATTACTTTTAACATTTATTTTTAAAGTAACTGATATATGTACAGGGTAGGGTGACCAGACGTTGGGGTTTCCGAGGATATATTCTCTTTTTTGTGGCGTCCTCGCGGGTTTTCTAAATTTGTCCTAGTTTTGTGTAGGTATTTATAATGTACCTACTGATTAAAAATAAAATTTAACTCACTTCTTTTAACATTTTTGACGTTAACTTTAAAGCTATATTCCGGGTATCACCAGATGCCTACCTTGATCAATTTCACAGTGATGCCTTTTAAATTAAAGAACCTTGTAAAGAACCAAAAATATTAGAAAAAATAGGTTCTTCTATCTATGTAAATACAAATAAATACACTCATAAATACCTAAATAGGTCATTATTACAGTTAAATACTATTAAATACCATAAATACATTTGTATTTATAAATAGGTGTACAAATTTTCGGAAGTGTCCTACCCCTCGGGGTAACTCGGTAACTGTAAAAGTTACAAAAAAAATTGAAGACACATTCTCGATATCTTTTTTTGAGACAAATTCACTGGCAAAAACAAAAAATTGCTATCGTCATTTGTTTTCGAGATAAATAAAAGTTCAGTTTTTCGACTTTTAGATATCTTGGTTGTTTCTCGTAATTTTCGTAAGACATCTTCACTTTTACGATTAAAAGGAGTGTAATTATGACAGAAACAAAATTATTCATATGCAATTTACTGACAAACGGATAAACACTGTCATAGATGACACACGCCTACTTGGAATAAATATAAAAAAAACAAAAAAGTAATCTACTAAAAGATTATTTTCACTATTAAATACTTACACATCAAAAGCGACCCCACATAATGATATATAGTTTGAAAGAGAAATAAATTTCCTTTTTAACTAAACCATAGCCAACTATAATTCCCATTTAAAAAGAAATAACTTTATGCCATAACTCGAAATTGCACCTTTTTTGTAATTTTCTCGACGCCACTGTATTATAAAGAAAAAAGTACCCGAAGAATGTAAAAGTTGTTTTTTCATAACCTTACAAACAACCAAGATATTGACATGTGTCTAAAAGTCGAAAAATTGACTTTAGTTTATAACTCGAAAACAAAAGACGATAGCAAATTTTCGTTTTCGCCAATGAATTTGTCTCAAAAAAGGAGATCGAGAATGTGTCTTCCCTTTTTTTGTATCTCTTACAGTTACCGAGTTACCCTATACAATCATCGATGTTTGCCCACCGTGTACGTCTGGTTTTCTGTAACCATAAATGTGATACAAAATATAAATCTGCTCGCTAAAAGTATTTTTCGTTTTTATAATGTATTTCAGTAAAATATACGAGTTTTGTGTGTTCGAACTGGCATTTATCATAGTAAGAAAATAAACTTTCAGTTAATCAAATCTTGAACGTGAAATGGAATGAAAATATACTCGTAATAACGATAAAAAATTTTTGGTTAGTTATTATTTTCTAGCTTTTACAAAAAACTTATCATAATTTTTATCGTTATTATATTTTCATTTCATTTCAAATTGAATAGAACTTTTAGCAAAAAAAAAAGGATACCTAACCGGTGGGAATTAACTTATACATACCACCCCTCTATAATAAACAAAAAATAAAAAAAAGAACCCGATTCGTTGGTACCGAAACAGAAAGACAACAATTTAAATTTCATAAAAATTAAAAATTTAGCAATCATCTCAAACTAGACAGAATAGAGACAAAAGTCCTTGACGTTTTTAGAACATCAAATAGAGTCAACCATCCATTTTGGGGCTCATAACAATAACAGCATTGTGCGGTTCTAAAAATAAAGTACAGCTTCTGTGGCCTAACTCGGAGGTACTTAGTGTAACTTTTTTAATTATTAATATGTAATTAATTTATGTACTAGAATTATAAAGTCATTTCAATTTTCGAAACCAAAGTATTTCGTTTCCCATTTTCAGCGTTGAATTTTGTCACATGAATATTATCAAGGGTGAGCGAAATTAGAAATTAATGGTTTTTAATTTCAAATATTAAAAACCCGAGGGGTTTATATTAGCACAAAACAATACGTAATAAAATAAAACATTCCTTTGTTGTCATACAAAAAAATTGTCCATGTCGTTTTTTGTATTTTGACTGACAAAGCCACATTGTACCTCGTAAAATTCAACATACATACGCATTTTTAAAGGTACGAAATAAAAACGCCGCAAAGGAAAATGTATTCAAAATCCTGTAATTTATTCTGGGATAAAATTTGCTTTGAATTTCCGCAATACTCGTTAATATATGAACAAAATTAATCTCGTTTCATGGAATCCTCTCAGAGTCAAAGAAATAAGTGAGTAATTTAACCAGAAGGCACGTATAAAAAAATATATGCTATATATCATAGAAACTAGGGGAGAAATACGTGATATTCTCTAATGGTTGGTATTACATTCTTTTCTAGCTGAATAAAATCCTGTTTTTTTTGACCTGTACTAATCAAAAGTAGGTAATCTTTCCAAGAATGTTCTACCTGTCAGATATTTTCTACTTTTAAGGGACTATCTTATTTATCTCACTAAAATGCCCTTGGACAGGTAAAATACGGTAAAGATATTTAATATTTTTTAATATAAACAAATATTTGTGTACTTTCCTCTTTGAAAACTTATACAATAAACTTAAAGAGCCTGTGAGGTATTAATCTGTTGTATTGTGTAAATATAACTGAGCTTAATTGGCTACTACTACACGGCAGATGCACTGCTTATAAGAATTTACTAAACCGTAACTTCCTTTTATTTCACAAAGTTATGATGTTAAGCCCTTAAAAGGCGTTTTTCTATAGTTTTTTTTTATTTGATATACCGGGTTTCACCGAGTTATGGTTCACCAGTTTATGAAGAAATTTGGTTTTTATAACCTCATTTAAACATCCTGAAGTGGGATGGAACCTTTAATGTGAAGATAACACTGACGTGAAAAAAGATTGTTTTTATTTAAAAGCTGATAAGGGCAATAAGGTTGTTATTTTAGATAAAGAGGACTATTATGAAAGGGTAGACAATCTGATTAGTAATGGTCCTTATAAGAAACTTTCTAGAAATCCTTTACCAAAAATGGTTACTGAAGTAAGAAATGTACTTAAATCCTGCAACAACCTTATTACTCCAGCTTTAAATAGGAGGTTACCTGTATCTAACCCAAGTGTACCTAGATTGTACTGCTTGCCTAAGATACATAAACCAGGAAAGTCGGTACGTCCTATTGTTTCAGCAATCGGATCGCCGATCACCTATCAAAATGGTTAATAGAAGGGTTCGAAAATTTACCTATTGCACCACCTAGTTTCTCTGTGATTAATTCCAACGATTTCATTAATAAGGTGAAAAATATTCAGTTGCAAGAAGGTGAAATTTTTGATCTCCTTTAACGTTTGTTCATTGTTTCCAAGTGTTCCGATATCACAGATCTTGAACTACTTTAAGGATCTACTCGAATTAAACAATCTCAGTCAAGATGTAGTAAAAGAATATCTTAAAACTCACTAAATTTTGCATGAAGCAAAATTGTTTTCAATTCACCGATAATTTCTTCGAACAACATGAAGGAACAGCAATGGGTAACCCTTTGTCACCATTCAGTGCCAGTCTCTTCATAAACAGATTCGAGACAGAAGCAAAAGAAGAATTCGAGTATTTCCCCAGGGTTTGGCTTAGGTATGTGGATATTTTTGCAGTGTGCGATACAAAAGTCGCTGATATTGATAACTTTGTATCTAAATTAAACAGTCGTTTCGCGTCAGTTAAATTCACATATGAAACTGAAAACTCTGGACAACTATCATTTTTAGATGTATTGGCAATTAGAAATAAGTTAGAATTTGACATCTATAGTACTCTAAGATATATTCCTAAGAACCCTCACCATTGTGCTCAACACAAAATGGCGAGGTTTGAAAAAGAAAAGGCATTGATTAAGGATACAGCTGCTCGTCATGGATATTCTGTAAGTTTAATTGATAAAATAATTAAGAAACGATTCCATTCGATCTTCGACTCACTCGTGGTATTGGTAAGATTTTTAAAGATGTAGGTATGACAGTGGTTCATTCATCGGGAAACAAACTTCAACAACATTTAGGCAATCTAAAAGACAAAATTGAAACCGAGGAAAAGTGAGGGATTTACGAAATTAGCTGTAAGGACTGTAATCAAAAATATGTTGGACAGACTAGACGATCAATTCAAACTAGACTCAAAGAGCATATGGCCCATCTCAAATATGGTAAAACAGATGTCTAGTGTAGCACAACATGCGTTTGAGAACAACCATAAAGTAGATATTAGTAATTTAAGAATAATTAGGAATGTAACAAATACTAGACAGCTGGATGCATTTGAAAGCATGGAAATCATAGTGTAAAAATAGTATGAACAGTGACAGAGGGCCTATCCCAAATAGCTCGCTTTATTGGATAGTGGGTCAAAGTTCACCGAACCGTGGCGGTTCACAATAACACAATAACAATAGTTTAGGTATAAATAGGGTAGATTGTTAGCATAAGTTTAGTTTTAATTATCTCCAGATGATGCCAACTTGGTTGGCGAAACGCGCGTCGAGTGCAGTATATAGCGTTCTGGTGTTTCGGGGAAAACTACGTCAGTGTCATTTAAACATGTTGGTATTTACCAAAACCTGAGGCCCGTCCATTTTAAACAATGTTGTTATTTAGGGAAGCCGGCCCGTTGCAATGTATTCTATCGAGCGTGGGCTGAACGTATGACATATGCCGAGAACTACGCATTTCAACAGGTTTTCAGCAATCAGGTTCTCTCAGCTTGTCGCTAGGTTTAGTAATCGGTGTCCTCTAAGTGCTTTTACTGCGATCCAGGTTATAGATACTTTTATTAGCGGCAAAGAAAAAAGCAGGTCACGTGTGTTGTTACAAAGGTATACAAATAAAAGGAACGCTGGGAACACTAGAACTGTTTCCCCTTTTCTTCGTGCTTCTGAAAGGAGAGTAACTTTATTTGGTAAAAACATAAAGTATAAATTTGCTATTTACATCAAGCTTAATCATCGCTAGTGGTTGCTCGATAATAAAAAAATACTTGTGTATGCAAATCATGTTTATGCATTTTCCGCAGCGTTTTCTGATGAAAATTGCATACGTTGTTTCAAGATAAGAATATTAACAATGCAAAACGAAATTTGTACTAAATTTAATTCTTAACAAAGACATGGATATTTTGTTTTTATACGAAAAAAAAAATAAATAAATAAAATAAAATTTTTCTAACGATTCTTTTAGTTTAATCTGTTTTATTTTCACACCACGTCATGTGAGTAGATGCGCTGCATCGGCAATTTTTCTAATATCGAGAAAGTGTTTTAATAAGAAAAAAATACGAATATATTATATGCATACATTTTAAAACTTGCAAACAAAATACAAAATTATTAATTTGAAGACACCAATAAAGCATTTGTTTTTTTTATACCTAGCTATTTTATTTTGTAACCTAAAAATGTTTAGTATTCATTATTCAATTACCTGTTATTAATAAAATATTTCGCCTATTGTGTATTTTGGTTCGTTTATCTAGAGAATCTAGATTTTTTATTTTAAACATGCAGTGACAAAAAATAAAATATATACATCTGTCTGCATAAACAGAATAATATACTATAGAATGTTTATTAATGATGCAAGTGTACGCTGACAACCACATGCAACTGTTAATGGACATGATGTAAGAGGTAAGTCTTTGTAAGATACACCATGCCTTCACAGACGTCAGTGAATTTCTTAAAACTGGCCGGCTTTAAAATACAGAAAACAAAAAAATAAACACACAAGTATGTCACATTACCGATCTCACAATTTGATGGTCCATCTAAAATTCTTAAAATATACAGTGTGCCAGGATTTTAAAGTTGCTGTCATTTCAGGCGAAACCCGAGATGATAAATCCTTTTCTTTTAAGTCAAATAAAGTCTTTTTTTGACACCTGCTTCCGAAAGTGACATTTTCTGTTGTCAGTGTATTTTCTATTAGCGAAAATAGACGTTTGTGTCCCTTCAGTCGGTTTTCAATAGCAACAATATACCTTTACTCCCGATGCTATTAGAGAAGGGAGCCAAATATAACATGAAACCAAATAAAATATTATAATCAATTTTTTATTTATTATTATGAACATTAGCTACAATTTGTTATATTATTAAAACTAATGGCAATAGAAGATTTTGATGAACAGCTTAATGTTGTGTTGATATCAATGTCCTGATTTTCGCTCGTTATTGTTGATAGTGATTCACAACCCTCAATAATAATTTGCTTGTCTTTATTTATATTTTCGCAAGTTGATACTGACTGTGATTTTTTTACCTCAAATATTACTATATTTGTTGAGCGACATTACACTTTTTTGAGATAGAATCTTCTAAATATCCTTCAGCAATTGCTGAGGACCTCCATCCCCCATGCCTCTTCAAACTTATAATATCCCCTCCAGCTTGTACCAGAAGCGATGCGGATGTTCTTCTGAAACTGTGTTCAGTATAACTAGAAGGTTCCGGCAATTTAAGATACTCGGCAACTTTACGGAGTATTTGGGAAAATGTATTTTTTCCAACTGCTTGCACTGTGCACATTCCTTTAATATAATTTACGAAAAATCTGGAATGTGTTGTTTTTGCAGATCTTAATGCAAAATACTTCCTAAATATGTCAATAATGTTATTTCCATTAATCTTATCCTTAGTTACAATAAAAGTACGTGCAATCTGCGTTTCTGTGTCTGGAATCGTAATAACTAAAATGTCGTTTTTATCTTGAATATTTTCGAGACGGAAATAGGTTAATTCATCACACCGACAAGCCCCACAAATTGCCATAACTACAGCAACCTTAAATAAAACAAGATGTGTGAGAAAAACTAGTAATAAATTAAGAACAATTAAGTTCACCTTCATGAACAAATATATTTCGTCAGGGGCTTCTGAAATAAATTTATTTATATCTTCCCTACTGGAAGTTTTTGCTTTCTTCGGTTTATATCCAACAGCTTGCCTTTTTAAAAAATTTATCAGTTTCTGTTTCTTTATTTCGATATCTTCGCTTAAGAGAAGCGTAGTTTTTAACATTGAATACTTTGCCCAAAGGGTCGACGATTTGTATTATAAGCCAAAATGACATCATTTATTTTTTTGACGTTGCTGGTTGTCATCCATTTTTTGAACGTAATACATTCGTTTTCATATTTTAATCCCGATTTTGCTGGAAGAAGATTTAGTGTAGCAATTCTTGCTTCTACAATAGCTTCAGGAATTTCACAGTCACTATCCGAACTCATTTTCTCTTTCGTAATGCACTAACTCGCGTTGCAATAATAATTGTGCAGTAAACAATTTTGTTTGATTATTACTTGCTACCATAGGAACTGGATGTGGAAACATTTACTAGCCTGCTCATGGTTTTTATATTTAAATATTTTTGATTTCAGCAAAATATAAGAAATAAAGTTTTATCATAAATAATATGTGTGAACGAGTATGTGAAGGTGTCAAAAAAATCATATGTTCAACTCTGGAGTAAAGTATCATTTCCTCCCTTGGATGATTGCTGCCCGAGCGAAGCGGGAGGAAATGATACACTTTCCAGCGGGAGGAAATGATACACTTTCCTAAACAAATAGCTATTTATTCATGTATTGACCATGTATAATATCACTTTTCCATATCTCAGTTACATTCGGTATATTAAAATTATTAAAATAGAATTATTTTTGCTGTCTCATGTGTGGAAAAATATTTGTTCACTTTTCCAACGGATCAAATTCATTACATTACTCTGTCACTTACAACACATTATATTTTATTGTACGGTTAAAGCATTGAGAAAGTCGTTTATGTTCTTCAACTTTTATAAATTCTAGGAATTTATGGCACTTAGACACGTAGGCGCACCAATATAAGGGCAGGTTTTACTGTATGTCAATATTTATCAATTCATAATATACTATCATAGGCGTCCCCAGATATCAGCAGCGTGACAGAAGCGCTCGACTTCAACGACTTAAAAACAATCTCTCTCACGAGAATCGTACCTGATTAATAATTAAAATATCAATCATGAAGGGACGGTTTCAAAACTCAACTTTGCTAGTATTTATTTAATTTGTTTAATATTTAACTTAGAAACATGATATTACACACGTTATATTAATAAAATACATCATCTGACATAAAAGAAAAGTATTTGCATTTTCGGTTTCACACATTGACCGGCAGGTACTGCTGATTTCAATAAAAACTGGTACACTTTCTTTTAGCAATGTAAATCATTCGTTCTTTGATTGATATTAATAATCTTACAAATGTCACTTTGACGTTAATCAGTGGCGTCATTATTAAAAATGGTTCGACATCTAACAGATATTCAAAAATTTCGATTTGTTTCTAAAATTGAAGATGGTTGGTCCATAAGAAGACTTGCTGCTGAATACAATATGAGTAAAACCACGATAATGAGTGTTAAAAAACAATGGGAAACCAACCAAACGGTATCCTGTAAAGTTGGTTCCGGTAGGCCCAGAAAGAGCAATAATCAAGAAGATGAAAATCTTATAAATTACCTAATAGAAAACCCTTTTCAGACTGCAGTAAATGCAATTTCAGAGACAAATTTCCCTGCTTCGGTATCTACTGCTTGCAGAAGAATAAAACTACAAAGCGACTTGAAGAGTTGTTTAGCGGCTAAAAAATACAAACTTTCAGAAGTAAAGAAGCACGGTAGGATTATTTTTGCACTCAACAATATAATCAATGATGAAAACTTCTGGGGACAAGTTGTCTTTTCTGACGAAAAGGTTTTTAAATCCTGTAACGATGGACATGTTCGCGTATATAGGCCTCCTTCCACTAGATACGACGAAAAATATACTTTCGATCCACAAATATCAGGAAGGTTTTCAGTCAATGTCTGGGCTTGGATGAGCCTAAATGGGTTAGGTGTGTGTTGGAACAGTGGTGGTCATCTCAATTCCATTAAATATATTGAAATATTAGACAATATTATGTTGCCGTCAGTAATAGAGGTGTTTCCGGAAAATAATTTTATTTTCCAACAAGACAACTGCTCCATACATACGGCCCATCGTGTCAGGCAATGGTTTCTTAATAAAACATAGAGTTGTTATCGTGGCCATCTAAAAGTCCGGATTTAAATTCAATTAAAAATGTATGGGGACTAATGGTGAAACATATAAGAAAATTAAATAACCATCCAAATAATGCCCAAGAATTGGAAGGGATAATTGAAGACGCTTGGGAGAACTTGTCGCAAGAAGTTGACCTTGCAAGAAATCTGATTGTGTCCATGCCTGCCAGACTTCAGGCAGTTTTAGACGCTAATGGAGCAATGACAAAATATTAGTTAATACTGTATTACGTAATTGAAGTTCATTTATTTTATTTTTTATTGTATTTTTATGTTCAGTTTGCATTGTTTACATTTTTTTTAATCTCAAGTGGTATTTTTGTGTTCTTATTTTAAAAATAGAATTATCATTATTCAGTTAGTATTTTAATTACAACCATTAGTAGAATTATCCGTAACAAATATTATTTTTTTAAACAATAATATGGCAGGCTTGAAAATGTTTTGAAAAAGTTATTTTCTAATTATTTTTTAAAATTCCATTTGAATAAAATAAAAGAGAAAGGTTTAATAAGTTTAAAAACACAAAGAAAACCGATCTCCTCAAAAAAACCCAGGTCCGGGGGTAAATCACCTCTTCTCCACCCCCCTCTCGACGTGCCTGGCCAGCCCTATTTACAGACATATGCACACAACTAAACTATTAAGATTTTCGATTACAAGAGTTGTATCAGTTTTTTTTGAAATCAAGTGTACCAGAAATTCTAATTAATCGCGAGCGAGTATTGACTATACTACACAAGATATAAGTGAAAAAGCTATAAATTGAAATTGCTTGTTGACGATGAATGACAATCGAATCGCGGCATTATAACAAAGGTGTTACAGGTTAGTTATCTATATCGTTGTCTCGATTTTATTTCTTATATCTTGTGTTGCATTATATACGATACGACACGACCATTCACTGCTATGTAAAATAAATTCCCCATTTTTGTACATATATCAGAGAAAAATGAGAAAAACTACTGTAGGCAAGCTGTTAAAATATTATAAATAAGGAGGTTAGCCCTTACAAAACTCTCCCATTTCAACAGCAACGAGGTACGTATAAAAGAAGCCATTATGGGCATTAAAAGAAATAAGGTTGGTTAGAGTATTTGATCCGCCATAATATAAAACATAAACTCCAGGGGTGTGCAGTCGCTCAAGCATATAGATGTTAAAACTATTTAATGCACTTCAGCAGGTAGAAGATTCGAGCCATGTTCTGTAACCCACATAAAATATAAGTAATATGGAAATTTCCTAGAATCATCCCCAACTTCTGCAAGATTTAATAAAATACATGAGATGCAATATTCACATAAAGTGCATGTTTAAAATTCATTTTCTAAACTGCACTTTCTAAAAAGAAAAACTTTAGACGGTGTGGAGAAACTTTTTATCGACGTTAAAGAAATTTATTATCAAGGACCCTAACGATATATTTAAAATTTAAATATTGGAATACGCAGGCAAACATTTTAAATTCTACAAAATGGCCGTCTATACGCTGCGTTCAGAAAATGTAATAACGCAAGAACTTTGAATTATTGGGTATTACACAAGCAGCCTTTCAAAACTAATATGATAACAAAATACCTTGGATTTCTTATATTTTACACTATTATTCTGCTAGTTTAAAAATTTTAGGTGGATAATAAATTAAACATGCCGCTTCAAATACATTTTATCGTAGAAACTTTTCAAACAACTACTTCACCTAGATGTAAGATGACACTGGATTACATAATAGTAAAAAGTAAAATGTAAGATGTATTTATAGTGGGGACGACTAGTACGCGACTGCAAACGGATCATAGTAAATGTGCATCAAATTGCATTTAGTTGTATAACATTTATTATATATTAGTCATAAATTAATTATATATCCTACACAGAAAGAATAAAGTAACATTTCTTAGTACAAAATTTTGATTTAGGCTTTCGTTTCGAAGAAATACGAGAGAAACGTAAACTGAATTAGATTTTAAAGCATTTCAAATCGAGATATTGCATAAGTGCTTATCCGAACTCACCTCCCTACGTCACACCTGCTAGGCCCAGCATTCGAGAATCTTCCACGCAGTTGCACGTTTTTAGTACAAAAGTGTAGTTATTTGTACGTGTTTTATATGGATTTAGGTACATTCTGGCTTATTATTTGTTTGTTCCAACCAAGAGTTTTTACGCTAAAAATAATGATTTTTTAATATTGACAGTGTAGAAGTTCGGAAACATATTTTTTCATTGTCTAATGAGTATGACTTACAAAATAAGGTGTTTATGAAAAATATATGTGCATATTTTTCATGCCCTGACAGTACTCTTTCATTCAACGGTAATAATGGAGGGATTAAGTCTATCAAGCCCACTCTTACAACAAGGATAGATAGTTAAGAAACATGTATTTTCCTTACAGCAATTTGTAATCGGTTAATTAATTTCTAAAGGTAATAAAGTATTCAGTTTGTGGGATTAGAGCTGTAGGGTACTTATAATTTAGGTGTTGTCAGATACGATTTGAGTAGTCACTTAAAAGGGTTAATTTAACTCCAAATAAATTAAATATGAATGGTCATTAATGTCATCTTACTGTCAAATTAGGCTCAAATTGGTGTGCCATTGGGTGCGATAACAAATTCAATAATGAAACAACAGTTAAAAGATTATCAGTTATTGATATCTAATTATGTAAGGAAATCTTCAACTTTGGACAAATTATGGCTATCATTATTATAATTGTGTGACCAAGTTAGATAATTATAATTTTTTCTTCACGTCTTAATAATTCTTAAGACTAACGGTAAGCACTGTTTTTTCATAGAAAATACAAAACGAAAGTTTCAAAACGTCACATGCCGTCTCTATAAAATAAATTTGTCGAATAAGAAATCAGAAATTATCGGTTTGTATTCACAAAAACACGAGGTTGATTTATTTCAGTTTTAAAATTGCAATTTTTTAATCCGTGAACGACACGTCGCAAAACGTTACCCATCACGATAGTTTTAAATGTGACGTCACTCTTGTAGTAAGCGAAACCTACGGTTATTTTATTGTGACTGCTTTGTGAATATTTGGACTGATTTCGTGTTCCAAGTTTATAATAATTAATCATGGAGGGCGGTTTCTTAAAAGCGAACAGTACGAATTTACCAAGAACTTACAAAATAATGGTGGCTAAATTCTTTGCGACTAATCCCGTTTTCTGTTCTGCCAAGTTTAGGAACATCTGTAAGTATACAGTGTGTGCGATTTAATACCGCAACACCCTGTTATTTTGGAACGAGCTGCTCGATTTAATTTTCTCAGTTATCTTAAATAGTCTTATGTAAAATATTAGGTCGATACCTCATGTAGGGTGTTGGAAAATTCGTGCCAAAAATTAACGAAAAAAATGGTGAAAAAATCCCTTTGATTAAATAGGGTGGCTTTTAAGACATGGAAATCGAAAGAACTGAGTAAAATTTCAAAACTTAACCGAAATGCATACTTGTTAAATGTCTGACGATTAAACAAATCTAGTTTATAAAATTTATAAATTTTTGGCTGTCGTCAAAGCATCGTTTTCAAACATTTGTATATTTATACTGTATCCACTTGATATTGATTGTAAAATTGCTTTAAATCTTCCTATAACCTCTATGTCTATTCCTGTAATGGTGGATAAAAGTTGAATTTTTAAAAATCGGCGGGCTGTATTTCCATCATTACTACTACCAAAACCGGGTTTCGGCCGATCTACTATGAGATCCAACTTAGATTTGAATTCATCTTAAATATTTTTCTTCGTTTCTGCAACTATTCTTTTATTGTTCTCCCCACGAGCCTGCCACGATTTGATAGGCAGTTTGTATGCCACTCCAAGAAACGTATCCAGGCATGCAAAGTAGATAAACCGAAATGGAATGTGGAAGTATCTACTTCTGTTTCTACATTAAATCTATGTTATTAAATGTCTTCGAGGTAGCACCACACATATAGCATTTTTTCGTAGAGGTTGTGGAGGATGCAGCATTGCAAACTCTACCATCTATCATTGTAAATACCAGAGTATTCGTAATAATGATTTCGTTTCTTCGAGTTTAGCAGAAGTTGGAACAAGTTGATGAATTTGAATTTCTACATAATCTATTTCTTGCAAAGTATTATCCGTCATTTCATGTACAAATTGGAGCCGACAATAACGAGGAGAGGACATTTGGGGGTTTTGCCATACTATAATTTTGCTGGATGAGTTAGGTTTACCAGATATAAGCTGAGGTGGTACAAAAGAAGTAAGAAAGATGCTCGCATCTGAATTTTCTTCATCGTCATATTTCTATTTGTATTGAGATTGTCTTGAACTCCCATCACACCCCCACTTGGACAATAATACTGAGCTACTAAGTTGCTCTTTTGAAAGTGTTTGTAAAACTTCTTCCTGTACTTTCACAATTCGTTTAACTGTGTGATCCAATAGAGCCTGCAACCTTACAGAAGCGTTCATTTTCGTTATTGTAATAGCTTCACGTTCAGGATAACAGTGCTTCCCTGATTCTTGAATCTTTTTGTAAGATGGAAATCTTTGTTTATCTGCTACTCTTATTACTTCATACTGTTGTCTTGTAAGTTGTGCCTCAACAAGTACAGTTAGAGCTTGCTCGCCAGAAAGTAGGGTTAATTTTCTTTGACCCATTTTGTAAGCTTTTCGATAATTATGAGCCTGTTTTGGCGTTGAGAACTTAATTTCTTTGACTACAGTCGCCGCATCAACTTCTCTCTGTGCACGAAGACTCATTTGAGCGACACACACCAGTTCAGAAGAACTTGCTTGTGATCTTAATTGTTCCGGTTTTCTGCGTTTAGAACGCTCACTGCTTTCGAGAAAATCAATCGAAGGTCGCCCACCCGAACTTGACGGAATAGCAGTTGCGTACAGTGGAAAAGTAATATTGTTATCAAGCCAGTTTTGGTTTTGGATGTGAAATCTTGTCTTGTTCGATTGGGCAGCATTCCGCTTTACTTTAAAGTCGGAAGTAAAATGGAAAGGCTTATGCTTAATTATTCGAAGGTTTTGCGGCGGACAATTAGTAACTTTCGATGCCTTCTCCCGCAAGTGTTCACATCTGTCCTTAAATTTGTGTGAAGGAGACGACCACATAACGTCCTATAATGTTCTTTTATTTAAAATAATATTTTCCTCCTTGGAACCTATAAAAATCCCACCATTAGGAATGAAGGAGATCGGATATTATAGTTAAACTGAATGGTCACAACGCATATTCTAATTGTTTTCACTACAATGCGGCTATATCCGGGATGTTTTCTTTTACAGTAAAATAGCTGAAGGATTGTACTAACAGGCTGCATAAAACTTTTTGCCCGGAAATGCCCGGACGGTAACTTTTGTTCCAAGCCAAGAAAAAATATATCACGAAAAAATGCCACGTTTTGCGAACGTTCAATTAAACTTTTAAATGTTTACCAATAATTTTTTTTTTTTTTAGTTTTTTTGTATTTTTTTTTTTGTTTTTTTTTGTATTTATTGCCCAAGGTACATTGTAACAATGTTTAAGGTTGTCATACAGTGATAAAAGAATTTAATGTATATCTAAACATATACAAATAAAAGAAAAGAAACGAAACATTACAGTAACAGTTAGTTTTGAACACGTAACAGGATAACTGGCATCATTTGTCCACACTTATGCACTAGATTTATACATACATACATACACATACTTATAATATACAATATACACATATATACACACATATATCCATACACACATGCACCTATATCAACAATTAATTGTTTAAATGAACTTGCGAACAAATAGATGAAAGATAGTTCAATGTACGAACTTTAATTCTCAAAAAAAATTATACTCGAAAAATTCCTGTACACTGTAAAATATATTATCAATTAGAATTTTTTTTAGAGTTACATTTAGTTGGTTTGTTGTCATGTCTTTTAGATAATATGGAAGTTTGTTATACAAGACAATAGATAGATAATTTACTGGCTGCTGAGTTCTTTTCAGCTTATGATATGGGATATTAAAATCATTTTTGTTTCTAGTGTCGTACATGTGAAAATTAGAATTTCTGGGTAGCATCTTATTTTCTTTTGCATACATTATGCACTGATGAATGAAAATACCTGGAAGAGTCATAATATTTAATTTTTTAAAAATTGGCCTGCAATGGTCATTTAACCGTGCTGAAGCCAAAACTCTTACAGCTCTCTTCTGTATTTTAAATATTCTTTCGAAGTCAGATGAATCACCCCAGAAAATGAGGCCATAAGTAATGAGGCTGTAAAAGTTACTATAATAAAAAGTTAATGCCGCGTCTGGTGTTGTTAGATTAACTAGTTTCCTAATTTGATATACTACTCTGTTTAGTTTTTTTGCTAATTGGTCTGTATGCGCTTGCCAGTTGAGTTTTGAATCGATGTGTATACCTAGGATTTTAACAGTGTCATTATCTGTATTAGGAAATAGTATATCTTGCGTTTTATCATCATTCATTTTAAGTCTATTTGCTTCGAACCATCCGGCAGCATCTTCTAGACTATTCTCAGTTCTCTTTGTTAAAACTTCGTTCCTTGTACCTGTGTTTATAAAAGTTGTGTCATCAGCAAACAATACTGTTTTATCTGACGTAATATTTAACGGTAGATCATTAATGTAGATAAAAAAAATATAGGTCCCAGAACTGAACCTTGTGGAACACTAGTGGTAATTGATTGTTTTGAAGAACATTCGCCAGTAGGTAGTTCTACATATTGAGTCCTGTTTGACAAGTAGGATTTTAATAATTCAAGTCCCAAACCCCGTATTCCATAAAATTCCGATTTCCTTATTAGAAAATCATGATTGACACAGTCAAATGCCTTGCTTAAATCAATTAAAGTTACATTTGTTATTAAGTTGTTGTCCATGGCGTCTAGGACACTTTCAATAACACTAATAATTGCTATTGTTTGATCTGTCTTCCCTATATCCAAACTGTTCTGACGCAAATAAATTGTTTATTTCAAAGTACTTAATTATTCGGTTTTTTATTATAATTTCAAATATTTTAGATAAAATTGGCAATATAGAGATTGGTCTATAGTTACTGACTTCATCCACGTCTCCTTTTTTATATATCGGTACAACTTTAGCTACTTTGAGTAAATCCGGAAATATATTTTATGTTGTTCAATGCATCTATTTATTACTTATATAAGTCAAAATTTCTAATAAATTATTTTTTATAAATTTCAATGTCTACGAATTTAAACCATATATATCAGCACTACTTGTATTTTTTAATTTTCCTATAATTTCTTCGACCTCACGAACGTCTGTGGGTGCCATGAAAAAAAGAGGTAGTTGGAGAAACGTGATATTTTTTTAGAAAACTTTCAAAATTCAATTGTGAATTTGGTAAAGTATTTACAATTTCTTTGGCAACATTAATGAAAAAGTTATTGAAATTTTCCGCCGGTACGCTCACCTCAGGTATTTTGTTTGGATTTATTTGTGCATTTATTAATTTCCATGTAGCTCTACTTTTGTTAGTTGCATTTTTTATAAAATCTGCGTTTGCTGTTTGTTTGGCCTTCCTAATTTCTTTTCGATACTGGCTTTTTAATTCATTGTACCAAATGCGTACTTCTGCAGAAGGTATGGTATTTTTAATTACATATACAACCTCAAGTCTAATCCTCATAGATCTCAGTTCCTGGTTAAACCATTTGACCACGCCATTGTTGTTTTTTTGTTTAAAACTTTTTTTCAGGAAAATAAGAATTGAATTTTTTAATAAATATTTCAAAAAATTTAATAAATGTGTCATTTGCATATAAATAGATAGGTGACCAGTCATACTGCTCTAAATCTTTATTAAAATCAATTAGTTTTCTATTTGTTATTCGCCTTATTTTTTTTATCAAATATGTTGATTTTTGAGTTGTATGTATGTTCATTTCTATGCCTAAATGATCAGAAAGAAAGGGATTTATTACCCTGACAGCTATGTTTGAGTTTTCTATATTTGTTATTATATTATCGATGCAACTTTTTTTGCATTACATATTCTAGTTGGTTCCATTATACTGATTTTAAGATTAAATGAATTAACTACATCCAGAAATTGTTTAGTATTTTTATTTAGATTATCCATAAAGTCAATATTAAAATCGCCAGCTAAAATAATATTTTCATTTGATTTCTGAAGTTTTTCTAACAGGTTTAACAACTTACTAAAAAAAGACATTTATATCGCCTAAAGGAGATCGGTAAATAATAATTATTATAGTACTATGACTTACCAACTTAATTGCTGCACATTCAAAAACCTTTTCTTCGCATAGTTCATCAAAACAATCTAAAATCTTAAAATTTGTATTTTGTTTTACAAATATTATAACTCCTCCGTGGATAAACATTTTCCTACAATAAAAACCTGCAATAGTATAACCTACAACATAATATAAGTCAACATCCATCTCTGTCAACCAGCTCTCAGTTAAACAAAGTACGTCAAAATTTTTGCATTAATATACAGTATGTCCGCGGATGGGGTTTACAATAGGTGTAATGGCTAAAATTTTTAACTTTTCGAGAAAATGTTATTCTTTATAAAAGTTTTTGCTTGCCTAAAAAATAGTAGTGACGTTGACAAAAATTATATTTTTTATACGGGGTGATCAGAAATTACAAAAACTTAAAATTCCGTAAGAGTAAACTGGTTCTATTTTTTATTTTGGAACAAAATGTGAAATAAAAAAAGTTGTTTCTAATTATATGGTCTGTCCAAATCCAAAATTTCATTTGAATATTGCAATGTTTCCGAAATTAGTGAATTTTTAGTAAAATACTAGTCGGTTTTTGTAAAATTTTTATTTAGCTAATTGCATTCGAACAAGGAGAATAAATACCTGATAAACAAGTTTGATTTTATAAAAGTGCATACATATTTGAAGTTTCTGACTTTATTAAATATCACAATTCAAAAATTCCTCCACCAAATTGAACGCATGTTTCCATTCGTTTTCGAATGTTGTGAAAACTACTTCTAACTTCATCAATGGAAATTGATTGCACAACTGCCGAAATAAAGATAAATGTCTCCGCAATTGTCAAATCTGGACTTCTTGGGGGCCACAAAACTGGACCGCCTCATCCAATCCACCTTTGCCCAAATTTGTTATTAAGCCAATTACGTACGACGCAGGCATGATGTGCTGGACATCCATCCTGCTGAAAATACATTCTATTACGATATTCCAACGGCAAGGCTTCTAATTGATCAAAAAAGAATGTATTAAGCATATGTAAATAAGAGTTACTATTGCACGTATTTTCAAAAAAGTAGGGCCCTATTATGCCATGATATGAAATAGCGCACCAGACATTTACTTTTTTTAAATATTGCCTTCCGGTAGAAATTCTAAATTCGGGGTTGGTCTCACTCCAATACCTTACATGTTGTGAAGCTACAGTCCCATTTGTTGAAAAAGTCTACTCGTCGGAGAACATAATAAATTTATAAAAATTCGTGTTGCTACTTAAAATTTCATTTCCTACCCATAAACAGAAATCTAGTCGTCTTGCTTCATCCCCTTCTTCTAAGGTATGGTTAAAATGTGGTTTGTATGGAAATATTTTATTTTCTTTCAAAATTTTTTGGATGCAACTTTTTTTAACCACCTCCAAATGCCGGGCTCGATTTCTCAACGAAATTTTGGGATTTCCAGCAACAGATGCCAACAGTAATAATGTGGCAGCGTCATTTTGATCATATTTTCTCTTCTCTTTCTTTACGTCAAGCACTGAACCAGTTTTTTAAAATTTTTTGACCAATTTATGAACTGCCATTCTCGAAACACACATTGGAAAATCTCTGACTAAATTTTTGAATAACATAACGGTATGAACTTTTACCGTCTCCATAACACTGTATTAAAAAAATTCTTTGCTCCACAGTTAACATAAAAAATATTTTTTAATGCAGATATGTTATGATATGTAGACGTACCTAGGTAACAACGCACCTAACAATCAAAAAGAACATTACAGGAATTATACAGGATGTTCCTGAAATAAAATTTTATTAAAAATTCACTAATTTCGGAAACATTGCAATATTCAAATGAAATTTTGGATTTGGACAGACCATATAATTAGAAACAACTTTTTTTATTTCACATTTTGTTCCAAAATAAAAAATAGAACCAGTTTACTCTTACGGAATTTTAAGTTTTTGTAATTTTTGATCACCCCGTATAAAAAATATAATTTTTGTCAACGTCACTACTATTTTTTAGGCAAGCAAAAACTTTTATAAAGAATAACATTTTCTCGAAAAGTTAAAAATTTCAGCCATTACACCTATTGTAAACCCCATCCGCGGACATACTGTATAATTCTAGTTCATCTATTTTGTTTCTTATACTCTGAATATTTATATAAAACAGTTTAAGAGAGTTGAGTCCATATTCTGTTAAATTATTTATTCCAGCGTTATTAACACTGGCAGTCGAGGGGATAAAAAATTTGGTGCAATTGTTTCTGTATCGAAGGATACTATTTCTGATAATTCGGCATGCAAGGATACATTTACCGAAACTTCAGAGTCACTTCGAGTTTATTGTTACGTTACTATACAGGAAAGTTTAGACTAATGTAGTACTTACCTCCAGGTACAGGACTAATTTTATTAGGTCACTTTAAAGTCTGTTTATTTTCAAGTGTAAGTATATGAAAATAATCGATAAGAAACTGTTACTTCAACAACACTCAACTGTCGACTGATAGGGATTGGTACGTAGTCACCCTGTCCTCTGCAAACTAGCGATAATTGGTAGCCAGGTAGTTTTCCTCGATAACTCATGGGCCAAGAGACTTGAATTGCCGATTTTAAAATTTGGGGTTTTCACCAGCTTTTCCGTGAATATTCCCCACTGTGCGATGGCTATGAGATAGAATAAGACACACCCAGCGAACATAGCGACAGGCTCAGGAGTTTGTGCCCCGCCAGTTACCTAGAATACACTCTCACTGTTACGTCCATCTCGCTTGTTCGATCAGTTTTTGTTAACATTTGGCCACATTTGGCGGTTTACACACGGTATAACTAGTTCGTTAAAGTTTCTACAGGTTTTAGTGTGCATTTGTAATTTTTTCACTATATCAATTATGATATACTTTGGGACCACGTTGATATTAATCAACGTGGTCCCAAAATGGAATAATTTACTGAGTTGGTCTTATGTACCAACAACGCATATTTTTCAACACATTTTTGGATTTCACTGTAAACCATTTAAAATCAACAACACTTTTTTACAACACATGGTGGTTCCTTAATTTCAATATTATGTATACCGTTACCAAAAAAGTAAAGATGAGCCAAAACGGAGCGATTCTCTCTACAAGTCCCAGCACAATGTTATGGATAACGACCCTGGTGGTTTTACACTGCATGCCTTCGTCTGGATACATTTTCATGTCATCGTAATCACAATAATCATTTTATAAGAAAGTTTAAATCTGTTATTATCTTGTTTTTATAGACCTATTCAAAATAAATGTATCGAGTACGAATGGTATACCATAAAGATAAGTAAGAACTTAACTTGGGGTAATCCCAAGAACAGGAAGCGGTCAGGTAGACTGTAACAGGACGGATTAGGTAAATTTTTTGTTAGCTGTAAGAAAATAAACCATATTTACTATTATAATAATAAGAAATATGATATTTGCATAACGAATGCATGTCCGTGACAAATTTAATAAACAGAATTTTTTAATGCAATGTTCGAGATCTAAATAAGTAAACATGGGCGTCGCCCCCAAAATTTATACGGGGGGCGGAGCAAATTTTTTTTAGAATATTTCAGAATTTGTATACGGATGACTGAAAAATTGCAATAAAATTCATTTGTGAATGTTAATTTAGCCAATTTTCTTTTAAATTATTTATCATTGTAATTTACTGGTTTTCATTATAGGACCTACCCATCTATACAGGGTGATTTATTTTAGACAGGCCATTAGAAGTATATTGAGAAAGAAAAAACATATTGATCTGAAAATGTGGCTGTGGGCATAAACGGCCAGGATCTATTTAAAGAAAATATTTTCAAAATGGTGGCATTTCCGGGTATACCGGAAGTTGACCTCAACTTTAAATGGAATGACCATCTTTTTAATTTTTTTTTAATTCTACGTAAGATTCTGAGGTTCTTTTGTTAAAGGTTCCCTATGCCTAAAATTAATATTTCCCGAGATATAATTTGTTTTCCTAATTTTAGCAGAAAAGGTACATAACATAAAAATTAATATCTCATTAACGGTTACCAGTAAGACGTTGAAATTTGTATGCAGGTAAGAGAGTGTTTTGAGGTTACCTATGATGTAAAAAAAATTCAAATTTCCTTACAACAAAGATCCTAGATGACGTCATGTGTTAAGTACACAAAAATGGCAAAAAGTGATTTTTTTTAAATAGCATGCTACCTATTTAAATACACCAGTCGACGGAGAAATAAAATGCGCTTCTAACCATATATGGTCTCACTATACCCAAAATGTATAGTTTTTTAGATATTCGAGGTTATTTTTAAATTATCCATGAAAATTGAAAAGCATTAAAACACACCAAACTCTATCGCCCACTTAGACTTTTCCAACAAAATCATAATGTTTTAACATTATGATTTTTTTCGAATTTCACAAACAGCACAAAGAACTTCATGGTCAATTAGTGTACTGCGTCCTTATGGTTAGAGGATTGAAATGTACTGACTGACGAACATAAACGAAAAGGTATATTAAGGGTCTCAATGGAAACAAACTTGGGATACCTATAATGAAATTAACAGACCTCATACAAAGTTAAGTGCTTCTATAATAAGTCTGCACCCTAATTCATGCTCCGCTGCACACACACGGACATCTTGGTAGGTAAAAAATGTAATTGTTGATAGGTAACAACAAAACAAAATGCGTGAGAAACGTTTGTATTGGTTTTTATTTTTTTTTTTTTACTTGGGGGAGACGTACTGAGACGTACAGGGTTGTCACTTTAAACACATCATGCGTTCCTTATTTTTCTTTGGGAAATGGGTGCCGAAAGTTATCGTATTTTTTACTAGAAATTTGAATACGTAAACAAAAATCTACCAAAAATAATACGACCGACAAATTAAAAATTTTAAAAATGTTAGGTGCATTGGCAGTGCCGGTATTAGATATAATCCAATCGTCGTACCACAGTGCATCTATTAACAGCGACCAATAATTGTAGTATCCATCTTAATAGGTATTTTGTTTAGTTTTAATGTAACATAGAAACTGAACAAGAAGCCTATTTTACAAAATGTTTACATTTCCAGTGTCATTCTAAAATTAACAGAGCTGGACCTGAAGCGCCCCCTAGTCGGCGCCCCTAGTTATAAATCGTTAACATTGAACGGTCACTATTTATCTTATATTCTAATGAAGTAAGAAACATGTAACAGAGTGGGCATATTTCGATGTTTGCATAGGATAACTCGATAACTGTAAGAGATACACAAAAATGGAAGACACCTTCTCGATATCTTTTTTTGAGACAAATTCAATAGCGAAAACAAAAAATTGCGGTCGTCTTTTGTTTTCGAGTTATAAACAAAAGTTCGGTTTATCGACTTTTAGATACATGTCAATATCTTGGATGTTTGTAAAGTTATACAAAAACAACTTTTACATTATTCAGGCGCTTTTTCTGTATAATACAGTGGTGTCGAGAACATTTTAAAAAAGGGTGCAATTTCGAGTTATGACGGAAACAAAATTATTAATATGCAATTTACTTACAAACGGATACACATTGTCACATTAAAAGCGACCCCACATATGATATATAGTTTGAAAGAGAAAAAATTTCCTTTTTAACTACACCATAGCTAACTATGAATCCCATTTTAAAAATACAACTTTATGCCATAACTCGAAATTGCACCTTTTTTTAAATTTTCTCGACGCCACTGTATTATACGGAAAAAAGTGCCTCAAGAATGTAAAAGTTGCTTTTTCATAACTTTACAAACAACCAAGATATTGACATGTTTAAAAAGTCGAAAAACCGAACTTTTGTGTATAACTCGAAAACAAAAGACGATAGCAAATTTTTGTTCTTGCCAGTGAATTTGTCTCAAAATAAGAGATCGAGAACGTGCCTTCCATTTTTGTGTATCTCTTACAGTTACCGAGTTACCCAATACAAACATCGAAATATGCCGAACCTGTACATATAAAACAAGTATGTCAAACATTGGCGCATAGTACTTCTACTGACAAGTAGAGAATAGAGATGGGTAATACGACTCTTTTCAAGGAATCGTATCGTACTTACTCTGTAATACAAAAAAATCGTACCAAAAGATTCGTATGTTTCGTACCACTGCATCGTCCGTCGTGCTATGCGGAGTGAACATGAGAAATAGTATACTCACGATAATATGCTTAGTACAATACAATAACAGATACAAAACTTCGACTCTCATCTTTGTTTTTTTTTTGTCTTTCAACACTGCGTCAATCTCGAGTCATTTCTATCTGGATATCTTATTATACAAGTACGAATACGAAACTGTACCGGTGTCAAAGATTCGTGCCATACGATTTATCGGAGTCGTGTCATGTATACGTATCATACAAATACGACATCTCTAGTAGAAAGATATTCATGGCTGCTATAGTGCTAGTAGTTAATGCATATATCTTCCTTATGGTCTTAACTCGTTGACGCAATTTATTCTATAACATGTTGTAAATTAAATCTGACAATTAGTGATGAGCATAATCGGATGATTTTAATAATCGGAAAATCGGTATTCGAATAGTTCAATGATCGGGACGACATGAGAATCGAGAACGATGTGCAATCGACAACCGCTCACGTCTGGGATGGGGTCTCGATTTGTTAGGATTCGGATGATTTACTTTACCGTTTCTTTCCGCTCACTTGACTCACTCGCAGTTGGCATTGTTGGCTTGGCACCTCCCACAGCCAGAGTATTTTTATTTTTATTTTTGTATGTACATGATTTGAGTGGTGACCGAATATCATCCGGAAGGAAAGAATATTTATTATCTGGATGAAACTTGGGTAAACGAGGGATAAACTGTGACGAAAGTGTGGCAAGTTAAGAATGTGAAATGATCTTGGCAAGCACTTTTTGATCGACTGTCAGGGTTGACGGCGCACACAGGAAAATGAGGACCATTAATAGTCACACATCTCGGTAGTAGCAATGGTTTCGTGGAAGGTGGTTTATTCTCATTCCAGTCTAAAAATACAGGTGACCACCATGAAAATTTGACCGCAGATGTTTTCAAAGAGCATTTTATACAAATGTTAGATCTTATACCTCAGGGATCTTGGATCACTGGCGGCTAGTGGATTTAAGTTATACAGTATCACAATATTGGAGCATGGAACCCAAGCAATATTTTAAGGTACGACTATCAGTACTGATTGAAGAGTTTTGCAGAAAAAAAATTGAAAAAAAATTACAAAAAATGCGCAGCCTCCTCAGATCCCTTCTAGACCATTAGTAAAATCTTTGCAAACTATTTTTTTTTTCGTAATCAGAAGGAAAATTTATCACCCCGTTTTTTATGGTTTTCGAAAATTTTGATTTTTCGTAAAGTTATGACACTTTGAAATTTAAGTTCTTCATAAACGTAAATTTTAAAATGTCATAACTTTACAAAAGATCAAAATTTTCGAAAACAAAAAAAAAACGGGATGATAAATTTTCATTCTGATTAAGAAAGAACTTTTCTCTCATTTTTTTTTTCAATTTTTTTCTGCAAAACTTCTTCAATCAGTACTGATAGTCGTGCCTTTAAATATTGCTTGGGTTTCATGCTCCAATACTGAGATATGGTACAACCTAAATTCACCAACCGCCACTGTAATGGATAATGCTAGTTACCACTCCTGGCAGGTTGGGCGGATACCTACGACTTCCTGGCAGAAAGCCGATATAATTCAATGGCTATCTGAAGAAAATATTGTCTTTGGGTAAAAAAGGGAACTTTCGGCTACCACCTTACTGTCAAAACCCCATAACACGGCTATGGTGTCACAGGCCGGCTTGAACAAGGGATACGCTGGTAAATGAGAGAGAGATCAAAAATATTGTTCAGAGCGCCAGAAGCAAGGACATTTCGCCTCGTACCGAGTTTTTATGACCCAAGAATTGTGTTAGTATGAGTATTTCGAGTAAACTTTCTCTAAAAGATAGAGATAACCCACACCAAAATACACAGGAGTATTTAAAATTACTTATAAGCACCCTGATCATGACTGGAGTATTTGCATCTATGAGTTTTTATTACTCTGCCTTTACGAAACAAAGTATAGAAGAAATTGGGTATCAGTTAGTTTTTTTTTTTTGAATGGCATAATGTTTAGTTTTTACACAACTAGAAGCGTCTTTTTCAAAATTACTATTTTGAAAACAATATTATTTCCTAATAAGCGACAAATTAGATACGTCTTAACAATTCTTACGAATGCTAGGGCTTCTTAATGGTCAAATTATGAAATCCATTCTTCCCGAAGAAAATCATTTTGTAAGTTTTCATAAACACCAATTAAAAGTTTTATAAACTTGTTGTCTTAGACTCAGTTTTGGAATTTAGACATAATTTTCTGTGAATAATATGACTAAGAACATTTTGCATGAATAAAAATGAAAACAATCAATTAGTTAATAATATACATTCGATTTCAACATTTTTATATTTAGAATTATAATGATCCCCGGTAACCGGATTTAATGGATTACTTCATTTTCTATTAAATTATTTCTGTTTTGATATAATCAAAGTGAGAGTTCCTACTTTATGTAATATATTCAAAAATGTGATCTTAATTACTTTTAATATGTAAATTACATTTTGCAAACACTCAAAAAAAACTTTTAGCCATTACAAGACATTAGATTTATATATTAAATTAAAATGTTTCGTGTCAAAAAAAAAAAATTCTACCTATGCTGTATTCACGTGATAAGGTAAGTAAAATATGCAAAGATTTAAATTTATTATTTTTGAGATTTTATCTGGTATTAGCACTTCCTTTAGTAATAATTTTAAGCAAAACATAATGTTGAAAGTGGTTTATTTATGAACTACAGAAAAATCCCATATGGGCGCCGATGAGGCTATCGTCTTTTTGGGTATTTAGTTAACGTAATAATTATTTTGAAGATACTGTAATCAGTTTCTTGTAAAATTAGAAACAACCAATAAAAATATACTTATAGACATTTATTTTCTTTAAGATAAACAGCATGCTATGAAAGTTTTATAATATATTGTCCTCAATTTTATGCAAGACTTGCGTTTATTGCGACAAAAAGTAAGAAAATTACAGCTAAAAAATAATGTTACATTTTCAAATCATTTACATAAAACACCTGGACTTGTTCAGTTTTGATAAGAAAAGAAGGGTGGACTTGCTTAGGTCTGCATTAACTAATAAAAAGGGACTTGTTGACTTTTGTTTAAAACAACAAGTATACAAAAAAAACTACACTGCAACCGAAGTAAAGCTTCCTTCACTTTCCATGATATAAAAACATAGGCAAAAATATAAAAGTAAAATAACAGCCGACGAACGTCCTCGAATTTGGGAAATTTTATAAACAATAGTGATTACTAAGCCTGGCCAAGCGATGGTAGATTCAGTGTCGGCCGCAATACCAATGCCATCGCGCGCTTGTTTACGATGACGATGACACGACACACTTCAGTTGTTATCTGTAGGTCGATGCATAGAGTACTAATAAATAATAAATAATGTTGAGCGTAAAGAGTAGAAAATGACCGTACGCTGATAAAGTGAATAAATTTATCGGTGAATTTCCGGACTTATTCTATGATGGATGTAAAATAATTTGTAAAGTTTGTGATCAAGACTTAATATGCTGGAATAAATACGGCTGCAAAATTCATGTCAATAGTAACCGTCATAAAAATAAAAAAAATGGCGTGTCTTCTTTGGAACCTCAGTTTATGTTTGATTTACTGTTAATGCTGATTGCTTATGATGTTCCCCTGCGCATATTGGATAAACCAGCATTTCGGGAGTTCTGGAATAAATACAATCCCCAGGTGAATTTACCAAGTCGTTCATCGTTACGTAGATATGTACCAAGTGTTCGTGAAGACATTGCAAATAGGATTAAATGTGCATTAAAAAATACACGGCTGTGGTTATGTGTTGACGAGACAACAGATTGTAAAAAAAATTCTATTTTAAATGTTATAGTACGTGTACTCGACCCTGTTAAACTAACATTTCCACTTTTACTAGCTAGCAAAAGACTAACTGCGTGTACTGGCGAAACAATTACGCGGGTGGTGTTGGAGACTTTCGAAAAATTTGAACTGTCAACAAGTCAAGTGCTGATGTTTGTGACCGACGGTGCTGCGACAATGCGTTTGGTGGGCTGTTTTCTTCAAAGAGACGATTGTAGGTTTTTACATATTACGTGTAAAGCGCATGCGTTCCATCTTGTAGCAGAAACGATACGAAAATGTTTTCCAGAGGTAGATGAATTAATAGCAAATACAAAAAAAATATTTCTCAAATATCCTAAACGGTTTCGAGCATTTCACACACTGTGTCCTGGTATTCCGGAACCACCAGAGCCGATTCTTACACGTTGGGGAACGTGGTTGAAGGCAGCTTTTTATTATGCTAAATATTTTCAACAAATAAAAGCTGTGAAACTACAGTTCAACCCTAACGAGGCTGCAGCTATTAAGGAAAGCCAGACAAGCTTTCAAGATGTTTCCCTTGAAACAGAAAGATACTGATTTTACCAAATGAAGACAAATTTGTGGTGGTGCATCTACAGCTGCGTTAAGTGAGTTCACAGAGTGTTTTACTTATGCCTGTATAACTTCCGTAGATGTCAAACGGTCTTTTTCAAATTACAAACATATTTTTTCACCACAGCGAACATCGCTTACTGAGGCAACTGTAGAAACATATCTGATTCTACACAGTTATTATAGAAGTGCTCCAGTTTGTGATAACGACAACCAAGCTACTTCATAAATCTGCTTAAGAAGGTGAGTTTTGTACATATTTTTATAAAGTGTACCAGTATTAATAAAATTTATTTCCATTTATTTTATTTATTTATTTATTATTAGTTATCACTTATATATACAATGTACATGTGTGACCGTCATTTAACAGTTTAATAATAATGTGCAGCACTAAGCTTACAAAATATAAGAAAATATATAAAAAAGAATTTAAAGCGAACAAAATAGTACAAAAACATACATCACAATATATAAAATATATTTTTTTATTATTGTACTAATTCAAGTATTATGATATGATGCATACCCAGTACGTCTCTGTAGGATTAATGACCTTGGCCAGGCTTAGTGATTACTTGTATTTTCATACATAGTACACAGTTTAGTCCACCAGGGTTAAAGGTCGAAGCTCTTGGTACCTGCTTTGCAGGTCGCTGTCAGTCATTAAGACATCAGCGATGTCTGACTGGTAGTAGCACTGACCACCAGAGGGATACACTTATCACTCACTAGGTCTGCTTTGCTTAGTCTACTTTAGGCTAGCCTGGTTTGCTATTAATATTTGTTTTTCCATTATTTACCGCATACTGACGAGAACATAAAAAGTTCGAAACCGGTCTATGTCTAGTGAGGAATTGACAAATGATCTTAGCTCCCAAACAAGATTTGTAGGTTTAATTCAATGCAGGTCGAGGCTTTTGGCCGCTGAGTAGTTGTTTCCTGCAAATCTTATTCAGTTTAAAACATTCATTAACACGGAATTATCAGCTGACTTATTCATGTAATGTAAATTCCTCTACACCCAAAATAAAAGAAAGGACCTATCGTTTGTCCAATATAATTTTTATCTGAAAGTTAAAACACAAATAGACTGAAAACGGCTAACTAAACATTCTTCGTAGCCATTACCTAATATATTTATGCTAATATTAATAATACCAAACTCGCAATGTGTGGGTTAAAATGCTTTAAGAGAGATGTATTTTTTTTATTGTGATACAACTCAACGTATGGCAGATTCCCAAGAAATATAAAAAAATCAAAATAACATTTTCATTTCCCTGTCGACGTGATGCTTTTAGGAACTTTCATGAATTTTTAGTACCAATTCTGAGCAAAATTGAATTATATTCGGTATATGTACGCACAACGCGTTTCAATAATTGTGTTACAGTCCATTTTCGTTCTTTGTTAAGAGCTGAAGCGAATCTAAATGGTTTAACGAGTACGGATAGTCGACGTTAATTTAACATAGATTTTGCGTGAGGGTAAAAAAAACTTTAACCAAAATTTCGGAGAGATAATAATTGAAATTAAATTAAGTAAAACACAAATATTTGATTTTCACAATACTTTGCTCGAAAAAATTATTTCCCGATTTAACATTCTTGTAACGGTGATACGATGTCTTATTTGCAAGTCAAGTTTGATTCGTTGGAATTATAACTAACTGAAAGAGACATATTGAAAGTAAAAGTCGTAAGAAAAATTGCCAACTATAATTTCACAATGGTTGTTTTTTATGACCTTATTTTTATGTTGACTGTGTGTAATATTCCGGAAAATTTATTTGACATAGAAATTTTCGTTTGTTTTGGAAAAAGTAGATGCCTAAATTGCCATTACCAACGAGAGGACAACTACGTTACGTCCCTGGTGATAAAGAAATAAATGAAATAATGTCTGAATTATTGAACGAAAAATCGTGGATCTGTTGATAAAACCACAGACGCAAGGTGGTACATGTTTTAGTACGCTTAAAACCATATCAGCCATCAGCATCGTATTTAATCGCAAGCAAAAAATTAGAAAATACCATCATCAAATGTAATTTTTTTCCTTGATGATGGTTTACAACTACGAAATGGTGAGCAACATAAAAGTTTAATACACCAATGAAGTCTGAGGTTCAAATGCAAAAAAAAAATGCAATAAAAATACAGGTCCGTATTTAAAATAATGTACTTGATGATGGTCGCGAAACGACGAAACGTCTTATAAAAAAACTTTTTACGCTAAATTGTAAAGGTATCTTGAAATAAGCCAGGAAGACATAAAAAATGAAAATTCAAAATGTCCTTGTCCTTTTTTTTCAAAGATCTCAAAAACAGTAAGAGATATTTTCGATTTTTCAACGGCATATTCCTGACTGCCAAATTCTGCAACTTTGCCACAATTTAATCCATGCTGTATCTTTTACCGTTTCCAAGATCGCTGTAGTGAGAAGCGAATTTGTATACAGCCTGTACAGTCCATATTATTAGTATAGTCAGCGAAACCTAAATTGTGACGACATATGGGCGGGAAATGTATAACACATGACATCTTTTACACCGCTTACATTAAAGCGAGAACGATGAGTGTTGTTTTTGCTGGCACGCGACCGAGGCGGAGTTTCACTTACATTCTGTGATACTTCAAAGCCGTACTTAATTTTGTTACCGAATCATTCTATCAGTGCTGATATATTGTAAGTATAATATAAGATAAAGAATAATTATTTAATATCTGTTTATTTGCTGGCGTGTTATTGAAAATATTTTAAGAATGTTATCGTATTGAAGTGAGTTATGTAATAGTGTAATATGAGTAATAATTATTTTATATTTGTTTATTTGCTGGTGTTTTTGAAAATAATTTAAGAAATTTGCCTTAATGTTTACAATAATTTTTTGAAGCGACAAGTTAATGGCCCTAATTTGTATGATTTGAATGTACGAGGTGAAAGAGCAGGTCTGCCTAACGTTCCCCGTTCCACAATACACAAACTGATGAAAGAAGGTGCCCTCCAAAGAAAACAAAGATCCGACGCCGGTCACTCGAAAACTCTAGACTCACCGTTAGCAAAACTTTTAAGAACTTTAGTTTACGACGCGTATCAGAAAAATGAAATCCCAACTATGACGTGGTAGATAGAAATTAGAAGAAATAGATTATCATCTAAAATAGACCAAAAGAACTTTAGGAACTTGACTGGAAAAAATTGGTTTTAAATATTAAACTATTAATAAACCATGGAGATTATGGAAGACAGACGAATAGTGGATTGGCGAAATTCATATCTAGAAGAGATTAAAGAACTCGGAAGGGAAAATAGACCAAATTATTATCTAGATGAAACATGGTATGATACTTTTATCGATTCGTTCTTAAGGAAAATAATTCTATTTTTGATGATTACACACAATCGAAATCGTTTAAAAAAATCTAAAATACACGGCACTGGGTATTGGAATTTTATAAAAAACCACATTTTTTAGTGCTCTCAAATCAACGAGTTTTTTCGACAAAAAACACTTTCCTTGTCCGTTTAGTTTTAGAATAATAAAAGACTCATAAGTATTTGATAGTCCTTGAACATTAATTTGTTCACAACCAATTTTAAATCGAGATACATTTTACCAGAGTGAGTTCTCAAAATGGTTTATACCCTTCAGGAGAGAATAGAAATTGTCAGCATTTACTTTAAAAACGATAATTGTGCTAGAGCTACGGAGCGCATATTCAATAGAAATCACCCATATAGAAGGGTTGGTTCTCAGTGTTTTACAATTATTGACAAAATTTATGCAAACAGGTTCTGTAGGAAACAAGAAGCATGAACCTCAGCGACCGATTAGGAATGAAGCAGTCGAAGTAGCAGTTCTGAGTCATTTGCAGATGGATAATACTCAATCGATCATGAAAGTAGCTGAGGCTTTCGGTGTATCACGAAGCAGTGTTCATCGAATTGTAAAGGCCCGCAAATTTTATCCATATAAATTTAAATTGGTACACGAATTAACCGAAGATGATCCCGATCGTCGGCTTGAATTCTGTGAGATTTTTAGTGAACAATTAAACGGCAATGCCAATCTACTGTACAATACGTGTTCTTCTGATGAATCGATATTTCAGTTAAATGGGGAGGTAAACAGGCACAATTGTAGGCATTGGAGTGAAACCAATCCACATTTGTTCATGGAAACTCATACCCAAAGACCCCAGAAGTTAAATGTTTGGGCTGGCATCTTAGGAGATCACATTGTCGGGCCGTTTTTATACCTGACAATTTATATGGCGAAAGGTACCTCGATCTGTTAGAAAATAACATCGACCCAATGATTACCCAAATCCTCGAAGAAGACGATAATCTTTTAGAGAGCGAACTGTTTTTTCAACAGGATGCGGCACCCTCACATTTTGCTATAGCTGTCCGTCAATTTTTGGATAATCGGTTTCCTGAGCGATGGATTGGAAGAGGTCCTGTGGAGTGGCCCGCTAGGTCACCCGATTTAACTCCCTTGGATTTCTTTCTGTGGGAACATTTGAAATCGAAGGTATTTGCAACAAAACCCGCATCTCTGGAACAGTTACGTGAAAGAATTGTTCGAGAATGCCTTTTATTGACTCCAGATGTGTTCAGAAATGTTCGTACAAAATTTCAAGACAGATTATACTACTGTATGGAAGTCGGTGGGGGTCATTTTGAACAATACATACGATAATTTAAACTGCTTCTTTTATTTTTATTTCCAGAACCTAAAATAATGAAACAATTATTTCTCAGGAACGAATCGATAAAAGTTTAAAAAAAATACACAGTTATGTAGAGAATTGAAAGACCTTTCAAAAGATGTATCACTCGACCCCCTTTGCCATTTGAATTTTTTGAGGGGGTGGCAGTGTAGGGTACAGGGATGATGATAGGTATATAAGTATTACATTAAAGTATGTCCCCCTTGGAAACAACGTCAACGTGCTTCATCAATTTTTCAAAAAAAATTTTATCCAAAGTTATTCAGGGTGCCTATTTTTGGTTGGGACACCCTGTATTATAGATAATGTAGAGAGATATGGACACAAAGTGTTGAGATTACCGCCATAATTCTGTATTTTCAAAACGATTGAATTAATTTGGTGTGAATTGAAGAAAAACATCAGAAAAGGGAATATTTTTCCGAAATTCGATAAAAAAGTCGTAGAGTTAATTCAAAACGAGGTGTCGAAAATTAACAAGGAAGATTGGGAAAAAGAATTAGGAAAGTAATTACAGCTGAGGATGATTATTTAAAAATTTCCAAATTTCATATAAATAGTGGAAATAAATTTATTATAAATTTGAACGAGGATAGTAGTTAATTTGAAAATGTAGAAGAGAGTGAGAAGGACGAGGATTCAGAGGAAGAAGCAATGTATGGTGAGGTAAAGTGAAGTGATGTGAAGCGAAGAAGTGAATTTTGTGATATCAACTGCATTGTTTAATGCCGTTTTTGTGTTTTTGTGGTTCAGTGTTTGAGAAACATTCTTGTTATTATTATTTTCATTTTGACAAAAATATGCCTTTCAGTTTTTATTATAGCAATAACTTTACTATTAGAATTATTTTTAGTTCATTTATTGAGAAAAATATTTGTTTCTGTTACTATTTTGTGAGTATATTTTTTTGTTCTTATTTTGTTATTAAAGCTTTCTTGTTACTTTTTAAATAATCTCTTTTCTATAGTAATATTCCATACTCATCCTTTCCTGGCAAGAAATGATCATACCTCCTCGTGGTTCTTGCTGGGAGTAATAATTTATATTAAGCGAACTTGAATACTGTAACTGCTGTATGTGTAGTCAATACGTTAAATTCAATACTTTTATTTCAAGTTAATACTTTTTTGTACAATTGTTAAAATAATTGTTAAATTGTTGCTAGCTACACTGAGCACAAAAACCTACATCGAAAAAGTAAACGAGCGAACAATACAGTTAAATCCGACTCTGCGTTCCGTAGCGTCTTACCCCGGACGCCCCGTCACAATGTCTGTTTCGCAAACTATAAATAAGTTAAGTAACAGTGCCCCGATAATAGGTCCCTGTGAAACTCTTGATTTGAAGTAATCGCCAAATTTTAAGTTGTTAAATACTGTTTTTATTGTATAAATATGATCAACTCAAGGCATAAGATACTGTTCAGATTTTCTAAATAATATGCTATGGTAACATAATTCTAGAAAAAAAAAATTTAAAATGATTGGGTATTACAAAAGGATTATTTCAAACATAACATGATAATAATAATAATAAGTAAACTGAAACATAGGTAAAGTAAATAATGGTGTAAGGTAAATAATGCTATAGTACACAATATAAAGTTGCCATGTGGAAGTTAGTCTGCCACCCCTCGAATCGATTTGCACGGCGAAATTAAAACATCCTGGAACTACCCCAGTTACGCGATATAACACTTATTGCAATATACGCGTATACGGAGTCCTTAAAACATCAGCCAACAATATATGGAACCAACGACCGTAACGTATCGTGTATCAAATTAATGGACGGGGTGTAATTATGAACAATGCTGAATCCCTTGACGTTTTTATACAAATTATTACTGTTACCTAGCACCTGGTTCCTGTCGGAAATTGCATGCCAGTTAAGCTCTGCGCCATTGACTTTGCAAATTTCGTTCGGCCTGAAATATATATCTCACAGCGGACCGGGCTTCCTCTCGGCGCCTATTTAATGGGTATAAAGAAAAATTTATAATTTTGGTAAATAAAGGAATTTATAACCGACAACTTCCCACATAATACACAAAAATGATTTTATAACACCTAGTAATGATGATTATCTTGAAATAAATTGGCAATAATTAAGATTAATTAGGCAATGACAAAATTTCCGTATGTACAGAATGAATTAAAGATATATGTTTTTTCCACTACTGCCTGGAAAGGTCTTTGATTTCAACACTGGCGGTTCTTCTATAGGGTCATTTGGTCAATGACCTCCCACATACAAGTAAAAATAGAGCTATTCATCTTCTGAAGTTTAAATATATATATAATATATATATATATATATATATATATATATATATATATATATATATATATATATATATATTTTTAATATCCTTAAAAAATATATTAAAGTTTCTAGTTCATTCTATGCACAATACTATTCAAATATCTAGATCGCAGGATTTCGTATCCCCCCCGAGCACCGAGCCGCCTCTACATTCATATTCATTACATTATTCATTTATAGAATTTAAAAATCTTGGGTCAATCCAAAACTTGTCCTCAAAGCTAGCTACGGACTGAACTTACAACGAATTAAAGTGAAATAGATTTATGTGCGAACCGTCAGAAAGCAAAAGAGACAGAAAACACTGGCGGGGACAATGTCCCTGACACATTTTACGGTAACACACGAAGTTCAGTAGAGCAGTGAGCAGTCAGTCTTAATGCTGACTAGGTATGCGTTGGTCGGTAAATTCTGTCGCGTTGTTTTTAATGTATTTATTTGTGAACATTTTATTAGTAAATCTCTACTTGTCGTGAAATTAAGTAAAGTGTTTACTATTAAATATGAGTGTTGTACAAAATATATTTTTTAAAAGCATAAAATTTCTTTTTGCTAATTTACATAGCTTTTCTTCATTCTTTGGAAAATTGCCAAAAAAGAACAGCCGTGTTAGATAATGTTGTTAAGGTGAGATTACCTAAAGCGGCTCCAACACGATGGAATTTTAATACAAAGTGCATAGAGACTGTTTATACCTATCGAACAGAATTATTAGATTGTTTAGAAAAAAATCATTGATAATGAATCAGAAGACAACACTCTAAACCAAGCTATTGGTTTAAAAAACTACTTACAAAATGAACATTTTCTTTACTGGTTAAATTTTTTTCATTTAGTTATGCCTCATTGTGATATATTGTTCAAGCAATTACAAAAATGTAATAACGATGTCATAACAGTAAATAAATGTATTGGCGTTTTTAATAGTAAAATTGAAGACATCAGAAATAAAATTTTGAATAACTATTTGGTGGAGACATCCATGCAATCTGCCCAGAGATATAAAACGGAAGAATCAAAAAGGAGAATTTCATTAGAAGTTTGTGATATAATTACATCTGAGATCAAAAACAGGTTTGGCTTCAGTAATCATTTAGCAGTGTCTCAGTTATTTCACGCAGATCGATTTATATATTATAAAAAAAGCTTTCCTCAAGATATGTTTAAATTAGTTAAAACGGAGTATCCAGTCATAAATCATTTGAAACTTAAAACTGAATTAGAAGTATTATATAGCCGAGAAGATTTTTCCAATAGTGAAGGTGCAGTTGCTTTGTTACAGCTTTTTATTAACAATAATTTGTGCAATACTTTTTCTGAAAGTGTCAAACTGTTAAAAATCTTGTGTACTCTCCCTATGACTACCGTCGAAAGTGAACGTTGTTTTTCCACCTTAAAAAGAATAAAGACATTTTTAAGAAATACCATGGGTCAGGAAAGGTTATCTTTTTTAGCTATGCTTAGCATAGAAAGGGCATTCATAAAAAAAGATAAAAGACTTTAATGAAAAAGTAATTGACCACTTTGCATCTCAAAAAGACCGGAGGATCGACTTGGAATTTAAAAGGTAGGTAATACAATAAACTTTTCTAATTGACCTCCCTATCTCTTGACCCACGAACCGCCACTGCTGTATGGTATGTTGTTTTTAAACATGAATTACTTCAGTTTAGCAATATTTGACAAACGACCGATATATCTATAACCTTATTTTCGGGATAGAATTTGATTCAATTTAAATTCAACAATATTTTAACACAGTAATTTGTTTTTACCCATTGTCTGTAATGTTTCTAGAAAGCTTTACACAATACGACGTAATGAAAACTGTTTTAATGAAAACATTAGTGGGTAATTCTGGTGCTTAGCGAAGAATAATAAATAGCAATTTCGGGCCAAAATTCTACCATGTTCAGTATTAAAACATTAATAATTTAAAATAATACACGCCCTTTCCCTTGCTTGGGTGGGAAACTGAAATGTTTTCTCTTTTGCTCGTTTTTCTTGAATATTTCGATGGTTCCATGCCGGAAATACATCGAGCCCCTGTAAATTAACTTAATAAATCTTGATAAATGTGGGTGAGGGGACGTCATGCTTTAGAAACTTTGAATTGCCGTCAGTAAGTTCTCGGTTTTTATCGATTTGCTTATGTACAATGTACGGGAGTCCCAAATTCAAGCCTCAGTATTGAGATTTCTAAGAGATAGGCGGATGTTTTAATTTAGATGGGAAACAATCACACACAAAGATATCTTTATTATTTCCAAGAAAATGGTGATGATAAAACAAGAAAATCGCATTTTGTTTGTCAATATTAAAAACAATATTTTAGATTAATTGAATTTTTTTATTATACAGGGCCCAAAAAGTGTGACACTATTGAGGTAAGTTTTTTAAATGGAACGTCTTCATATTTTTGCATATTTTTACCGCCCTTGATGTTCCTCATTCACACCTATAATATGAGCGCAATCCAGTGCTTTCCTTAGTAGCAATAAATTAAGAATGAAAAAAAAAATCAATTTACGTTACTAAAGATACACGGTCCCCATTTTTCCAAATGGGCATTTGAAAACAAAACAAGGTTAAAAACTTTCTAATGAAGGTGGTAGGATACTGTAACTATAATTATCCCATCCATCCATCCATCCATCGTTACACAATTTAAACATGGGTAGGTAAAAAACGACTTTTATTTAAACAAAGTTATGAAAAAACAACTTACCCTGACCATAAAATATATTAAATGGTCAAAATGTCTTCCATTTTGTTGTAAACATAAATCCGTTCTTTCTCGGAAAGAATTTTCCACGTATGAAAATTTAAAAATACGGTTTCTTCGTTATTTAAAATAAATTTATTACGTTGGCACCATGCCTCAATTTCATCACGTACACACATCATACTAACTGAAAGCTCCTCAGGGGTTGGAGCTGCAATCGTTACAGTAGTATCATCGGCAAACATGGTTACTTCTCTTTTAGATATATGCAGTGGTAAGTCGCTCACATATATCATAAACAGTAGAGGGCCCAATACTGAACCCTGAGGGAACTCCCATCTCTACATTTTCTTATTTCTGATTTTATATTGTCATATTTGACCACCATTTGCCTGTTTAACATATATGACAAAATCCATAGTTAGCTACATAGTTCCACTAATTCCCATGGCAAATAATATTTGTCCCAGAAAATCAGCATTGACCGTGTCAAAAGCCCGTGAGAGATCAAACATTAGTGATAACACATATTTACCGTTATCCAATTCTTTGTATATGTAAATCTTGTAATTGATAAGAAGAAGTTTCTATAGACGTATGTTCCCTGAAACCATGTTGGCCCAGAAGTTATTATATGCATCTTATTTAGGTATTTCACTATTATACTATAAATTATTTTTTCTACAAGCTTTGATAAGGCACTCAACAGTGAGATTTGCCTGTAATTTTCAATACTGAACGGATCATTTTTTTTTTTTAAGTGCGGAATAACTCATTTTTAATACCTATATTTGGAAAGATCCTTGAAGCTAGATTTGTTATTCTATTGGTTTTAATTTTATTCTCAAATTTATCGGTTCGGTGGATATACCGGTTCTAAGCCAATTACGTTTCCGACATAAGTTTATCTAATGGGCTGTTTGATGCGCTAAAATTTTGTCAATTATTCAAAAACGGCAATGAATTCCTATAGCAACACTTATACAAAAATTGTTTGTATTTAAATTCTGCATATTACTACGAAAAATCTACAGATGTTCCATTTGAAGAAATGAAAAATCTATTTAAAATTCTCAAAATTTGAAAATTTATTTCGAGTACCCTGTATAACGATGGATTTCAAATAATTATAGTTACAGCATCCTACCATCTTCATTAAAAAAGTTTTTAACCTTGTTTTGTTTTCAAATCCTCATTTGGAAAAATGGGGGTCGTTTATCTTTAGTGACGTAAAATGATTTTTTTTTTTATTTTTAATTTATTGCTAAGGGAAGCACTAGATTGCGCTCATATTGTAGGTGTGAGTGAGGAACATCAAAGGCGTTAAAAATATAAAGGGCATTCCATTTAAAAAACTTACCTCAATGGCATCAAATTTTTTTGTGACACTGTACATCTGAAAATATATTCTTAGGGTGTTCCTTCGTGTGTAGTTAAAAACTGTACTTGAAAGAAATTCCTAACTTGTATGGTATAAGAGCTACTGAAGACTGACGCACTGTTGCAGGACCCTATATAATTAGTCTCTTCAGGCATCTTTAAGATAGGTATACCTGAGGAAAACAGTAAATGGCCTGGCTTCGAAACATATAATAATGACCATCCGATGAAGAAATTATATCCCTCTACGACCATTATGGATGTTGACTCAGTCAGGCCCATAGGCGCCGGTCCAGCTATTGTAAGATTTGACAAGTGTCAGAAATGGTCGAGACCGCGGTCTTAGAAGGTAGACACTTCAAGGCAATTAGACATTGCTTTCGCTATTCACCAATTTAGAATTATTTTACAATAAAAGTACTGTATTCATGCGGAACATTTATTCTGCGGAAAACTGTCATTTTTGAATTATGCATAATTTTCTGAATCCAACGATACCAAACAAGTGATATTTCAAACGTCAATATTTTTTATGATATAATTTTTAGTTTTCCATTTAAGTGTGCCATGACGGTTCTAATTTATTCTAAATGACCCGTGTAATGCTAGAAAAATCTAAATCCTGTCAAAAATACTAAATTACGTGATTTATGAGCAAATAAAGTTCATCAAAATAGTTTTTGGGAAAAAACTCAATTTTTTCAAATGGAACCATATTGGTACCTGATTTAACACCACTTGATTACTTTGTTTGGGGGTTTCAAATGTCACTTATTTGGTATCGTTGGATTCAGAAAATTATGCAGAATTCAAAACTGCAATAATATACAGGGCGCTTCATATAAAATTTGAAAGTTAGTGTCACTTCCGGCGAAACCGGAAGTGAAAAAAAAATCACTTGTATGTTAAAACGTGCCACTTTTTATGTATATAGGATACCTCAAATTTCAATCAGTTATCTTCAAAACTAAAGGAGAAAAGGGGGTGTACCATGATCTTGTTACACCTGGTATATGTATACCCGTGAATTGATTTATCGATGACTACGTCACTTAGGTCACATTAAACGCACACATGGTCAGAGGCTGATTGCGCTATATGTACAGAAATATAATTAAAGACAAGTATTTTAGAAAATGTCAGTGATGATCTATCATGGGGACCTCCGACCAATCATTTATGTGAACAGATTTAACAGTAAAATTCCGTATTGATTGTAGATTTAAAATCCACTTTCATGTGTTTCACCACCAGTAATACGAACTTTATACAAAACTTACTAATTAAAACGAATACTAGTAAGTACTAAACAAATTAGCATGTTAATCGATACATCGATAATCTTGTGTCAGCAACAAGTAACAAACAGTATTAATACTTACTGCTATGAGATACACAAAGTTTTTGAAAACAGTTTACCTGTAACAAAAAAAATTTATTAGTTTATTAAAAAACCTTAAAACATGCAAACAGAATAAAATATTACATTTCTAAAACAGGGGTAAATTGCTTTAAAGTTCGATGAAAAAAAAAATTCGAGTTTTGGACTTTTCGTTTGTAAACAAATTAAAAAAATGTACTTTTACAATGGTAAGGATCCATTGGATTTTTATCCACCCTAATCGAGATCTTAGTTTTGGAGAAAACTATGAAAAATTAATTTAAAAAATTGATCCTACTCAATTTCACTGAAGATCCCACTCTCACTCTCATAAGAAGCGTGCAAAGGTTCATAAAAATATACTGAGGCTTTGGAAAGTTAATATATCATAGATTTGCTAAAAGCGGACAGATCTGAGCTCCAACCATGGGCGTAGTCAGGGAAGGGCGAAAAGGGACAGTTGCCCCATGGAATGGAAAACGACGAAAGGTATCAAGTATATAACAAATAAATTACTGGAAACACTCTCGCCATAGACTTAGGCAGATAGAATGCGCAGTCGGTTGAAGCAGGTATTTGAAAGACAGCGATACGTTTCGTTTTTTTTTATTTTATTTATACTTTATCGTAGCGAAGGATCTCAGTGTATATTTATATGCGTTTTACAATAAGATTATTTGAAATTTTATGCTACTAATGTTGTTTTGTTTTTTTCATTTTAATACCAAAGATTTGGTGTAAGTAACGACTATTTTTTTAAGTTTATTTTAGTTTTATTAACAAGGATCCACATTTATTTTTTAGAATTCCCTTTTTTATTTATGGCTCCGTGGTCTAGAGGTAACGTACTTGCCTCGAAACATCGGGGTCCCGGGTTCGATTCCCGGTCGAGGAACTGGGATTTTTCTCTGAGAGAGATTTATCGTAATATACTCGGATAATTGGGTGTGTGTCCATTGTTTCTAAATGTGTAGCCCTCTCCCACACAAGGTCATTCTAGACCTTCAGGGATAAAGGGGGTTGTAATTTCATGTGGTGTTATTATATTATTATATTTTTTATTTTGTCCAATAAGAACATTTATAAAACATGTCTATCATTTTTGGCCCTCTTTGGAAAATTTTCTAGCGGAGCCCATGGCTGCAAATAGTATTTCTGCTATGACAGTGCATATAGTCTCTTGGCGAATTATAATAAATACGCAGCGACTCTCTCCAAGGTTTCTTTTACATCTTTCAACGGTACATTTCCTTATAAGAGTAAGACACAAGGTTAAGTTAGTAAACTTCTAACGACCAGACCAGCAATGAATATGTATATATATACTAAATTGCAAAATATCCTTGCCGATACAACAATTTCAATGATAAATTTACTTTCTAATAAACTATTCTGTCATAGTTTAAGTATACAAAAAAATTACTTTATAATGTAAAACCTTGTATCACTTTTAAATTACTAAGCCTCACCACTTTTTAACATTTACCGGGACACCCACAACCTAATAAAATGACCGGAGGAAATATTTTGGAGGTTGAATAATGTTTTTTTTTAAACCAGCAAACAACAAAAACAATCGGTTACCTTTTAAATCAAATCAATTTGCATCTAAAAATACAGGGTGTTTCTAAAAGGTATATCAAACATTTCATATGGCATGTTGGGACGCAAACACCAAATGATGTCATTTTAATATAAAGCGCTCTTTGTAACTACTAAATTCATAATTAATGTAATTGATAATTAATTCACAGAGAAATAGTCTAATGGAGGCAGATCTGGAAACCTAACAGGCCACACTGTATAGGGTGCACTATTTAAAAATTGTGGGTGACAACATAATAAAATAATATCGTCGTCATCGACAATTTTTAAATAGTACACCCTATCTGGTCTGGATTGTTAGGTTTCCGGATTTGGCTGTATTATACTATTTTTATGGTGTTACCAAAGGACTGTTTAAAAAGTAAAGTGTATGTATGTATGATAAAAAACTAGATGCGGTTAGAAATGGTAACAATTACGCCGGAATATATAAAAGAAGAGAAAAAAACTTAGTTTTGTCGAGGATATTTGAACATTTACGGATAGGCCATTGTATGATAAAAATTCAACCACGCCATAATGTGAACTGCGATATTAGCGTGGCGTATGTAACCTATGATCTTCACACATCTAACCACGCACCTAATCAGTGTTGCCAGACATACCATTTTCATGGTATTTATACCATTATTTTCCCTTGTGTAGCTGCACTTTTTTTAAGTAATAAAACTATTATTTAAAAATTTCTACCATTTTACACCAACATTAGCAAAAGTTAATAAAAAAAGTCAAATTTAAGTCGTCAGCCCCTACTTCGGTCAGTTGTTCCATTAAAAACGAGGAAACTGAATTAAATTTTATACCGTGTACGTAGGATCTTTATAAATCGGAACCTCGCGTAAACAGCGCTAGTTGTGCAAGCCCAAATAAATAATAGACTTTTGCTGTTTTCTGTTATTTCTGTTGCGATGGTAAGACCCGTTTTTTCAATGACCAGTTAGCTAAATTAACTGTCAGTTAGGTCAACAGAAAGTTTTTGAAAAGCATCATAATTTATTTATAATGAAATTTATAACCTATGTGAAAATTTCACACATCTGGCAACACTACACCCCATGTAAAAATCAGTGTTACTGATAGTTCGCGAGTGTTCGCGTACCTGTCTGCATTGACATTTGCAAAAATGTGTTTAATACCGTCATTTATAGTTTTTGTGTGATTAAATTTGTGATTCGAAGTTTTGAGTTACTATGTTACCGAAATTTATTATTTATAATTTGTTCCTTTGGTGGTTCATTTTGTGAAAAGTAGTGATTAACCATAGCGACTAATTTTATTATTCTAATGCTGGATATGTTAAAGGCATATTTCCAAGTAGATGAAAATGCTAGACAAGCAAAACGGCTATGGAATGTTATCCAAACGTCAAGCCCATATGATATATTCATGTAGTAACTGTTGTATTAGGTAAGTAAACAAATCTGCTTTTTCATTCATTTAAAGTAAATGCGTCTTTTTAAAATGATTATTTTTAACTTTGATTCATTTTTAGAAATGAACCATATTAAACTTAAACTATAAATTAGAGACAATAACGATAATTTAAAATACACAGAAAAAGTACTGCATATTTTTAATATTTGGTGCTTACGAGACGAGATCTGTTTATTTATAAAAAAAAGTTTCAGGATTACCTAATTTTACAAGGAAAATAGATAAACAGATACTTTTAACACCTTTTCTTTTAAGAGCAAGCTACAAGTGACAAGTGTCGCTTTCCACAAAGGACTATCAATCGCGTCTTGGCCGCCTTGAGGTTTATTTCTTATTTTCGGCCAGTGCGTACAGATATCATGCTTTCTTAAAAACAGCTCAATGTTTTATAAACTATTACATTTGTTTTGATGCGGCGTCTACACTTATATTAAATAAGTCTAATATCGTCTCACAAAATGTCCGTGACAAAAGGGTAAATTTTTTTTTAAAAATTCAAAATTTGCAATTCATGCAATGCATGCAATTATAGGATAATTGTGATGACGAACTCTGGCGGTGGCAACACTGCCTTCAGTTACGTAATTTCTGTGAACGGTGTTTACAAAGTTATCTAGTGACAGTTGCTGGAGGACGAAAAAATTATCAGAAATTAAAAATTTTTTTTTGTTCAAAAAAATTTTTGGGAGTGCTAATCAATTGTACACGACATATATTGAGGGTTAAAATAAAACTACGCATTTAAACTCACCCTGTATTTTGAGCAAAAGAATCTACAGTTACTCTATGTACCTTTCTTTATGACTCACCTTGGATGCGTACATGGTAATTAGTTTAAAAATTATTAAATATCACAAATACATTACTTAAAATCGTCTATTTTAATAAAGTACAGAGAGCTGTCACTGTCACGCACAATAATACCAGCTAAATATTAAATACATATTTATATTACGGAAGAAATTAATTATTAACTGGAACTAATATTTTTCAATTAGAGAAAAAATAAACATATAAACTGCAGTATAAAACTAAACAAGTAAAGATTTAAATCTGCTGTTTTTGACAGATAACTGAGGCCTCTGTGACATCACAAAATGTGTAAAAATGCTATTTATGTTTGCAATTAAATACATATACATTAGAAATACGTTTCTCCAAAACCAAAACTCTCATAAAAACTCACTCCAGAGTTAATACTACTTTCAACACCGCGAGTTTTATTCAAATTCCGACTGTTCAGAATGTTGGATTAAGAAATTCGATAAGAAAACATAATGGTTTTTCTTTCTTTATAAACAGATATTTACTTTTGATTTACCTATAATTGACAATTTAAAGTTTAAACAGATTTTGAAAAATATCATTAAACTTAAACCACGAAACAATTTTAAATGATACGAAGATAAAGTAGACTATAAGAAGGAGAAAACAATTTAATAGATTAAAAGTCAAGAGCAGATATAGATACTTTTAAAGAAACGTGGGCATCTTTCGAAACATTTAATATTACACACAATTTTTTAACTATGTCTCTGAGTAATTATTAACTATTTATCTAGTAAATAAGTTGAAGTATTTCTAAAAGAGATAACCACCTACTCAATAGACCAACACTCTATTGCATTGAAGAATGCAGGCACTTCTAAATAACATAAATATTTTAACCAAAAGGAAAACCAAGATGGTACTCAATTGGGTACTACTTGTCGAAAAAGTCACACGGGATTGAAAACTGACAAATATATTAAACTAAACACTATACAATTAATATACTGGGTCTAAATGAAATTTGGTTCATCCCATCTATTTTCATTGCTTATAGAAATAAATTGGTTAAATTTTAATATGTTATACATATAAAATTGCATTAGAATACAGTATTTTCAATTTTTATGCACTTCCGGTTTCGCCGGAAATTACTCCAACTTTGTTATTTTAATTGGAACACAGCACTCTAAATTAAAAATTAAAATTTTCGTTAAAAAAAAGAAATAAGTAAAAAAATCAAAAGAAAATGTATACTGCTATATTCAGATTTCACCACAGATTCCAAAAATGTAAAAATATACAGGGTGTTCTATTTAAAATAAATAAGTTGGTGAATTTCCGGTGAAACCGGAAGTGCATAAAAATTGAAAATACTTTCTTCTAATGCAGTTTTACGTGTATAACAACATACTAAAATTTCATAAATTTATTTATACAGGATGTCCCGAAATTATTGTGCAATATTTTACCAGCTGTTCTACGGTCAGAATTAAGAAAAAAAGTTCATATAAACATTGGTCGAAAAATGCTTCGTAAAGGGAGCTACAGGCCCCTAAAAGTGGGCCCCTGAGAAAGGTTTTTATCGAATATCTCCAAAACCACTGAAAATCAAATATTGAAAATTTACTCAGCCGCTACTCTTCTTATGTGTAATAAGATGAAATAGAAATAATTCGAAAATTTTATCCAGGGCTGTCCCAAACTGGGGGGTTGTGGGGTTAAAATAACCCCAACTTTTTTGTATGTGACTTTCTTCTATTTTTGACGGTAGAATATGAAATTTTAGAGTTTTATACGTAAAAAAGCTACTCTTGATGCACTGTTTTTGAATAATATCGACTTGAAAATTTTATAACATGGTATGAGATAGGTATTGTGAATCTAAACTAATTTTTTATTAATAGTAGGCCATGAATAAAAAAAATGCTTCATGCCGCTATGATATAATTTGATGTTAGAGCTGTCAACAAGGTTAATAAATTTGTATAAACAGTTGTATGATATAAAGTCCTAAGAACGCGTATCGAAAAAAAAAGTTTTGTCCTCTTTTCTATCGGCTATTTCATTTGTGCGCCTTTAATCACGACTTTTATTAAGTCGATTTAAAATGCCAAGATTTACAGATTGGGAAATCACTGGTATGCATTTTGTGTACGGTTTTTGCAATGGTAGTGCATTAACCGCAGTAAAGGAATACCGACGAAGATTTCCCAATCGTAGAGTACTTGGGCGTCGAATATTTGCAGTTCTTGGAATTTGGCAAACCATGGGGATTTTAAAAGGTCTCGAGGCGCAGGAAGGCCACAAGGAACTCATCGTATGGATATAGTTTTGAATCATTTAGAAAATAATCCACAAATAAGCATTCGAAGAGTTTCAGAAATTGTCAACATACCTCGCTCAATAGTTAATAAAAAATGCAAGTAGTGGATATTAGCGAACAGAAATATTCTTCCTAGCATATTATGGACTGATAAGGCAATGTTCACTAGGAACGAAGCTGTTAATATGCACAACATGCATCATTGGTCGGATGAAAATCCACGAGTTATTCGGCGCACAAATTTCCAACATAGATTTTCGGTGAATTTATGGGCAGGAATCATTGGGGATCAAGTAATTGGCCCAATAGAATTCCCCAATCGTCTTAATGCAGAAGAGTATTTAAACTTCCTCCAAAACGACCTTATCGATTTATTACCGTTGAATGTTCGACACGAGGTTCGACAAAATATGCATTTTCAACATGACGACGCGCCTGCCTATTTTGGGCGCAATGTTCGAACTTGGTTACAAAATTTTCCAGGCAGGTGGATAGGTCGAGGTGGTCCTAGAGCTTGGCCACCTCGTTTATCGGATCTAAACCCATTAGATTTTTACTTTTGGGGTTATATGAAGCGTTTGGTTTACGCCACTGAAGTAAATACACGAGACGAACTACTTCAAAGAATAAATCAGGCCGGAAATGAATTAAGAAGAAATACATTCAAGACTTTACGGGCTTTTCAGACTTTAGAACGTCGAACGAGACTGTGTATCCATGAAAGTGGAAATTTGTTTGAACACCTGTTACAATAAAACTATGTAAAATTCAAATTTAATTTTGTTGACATAAAAAGATTACTGGATGATTTTTATTCATTTGAGTATGATAATTTCACTCGAGTTATTCATAAAAACATATTTTTCACCCATTTTCCAAGCAACAAATTAAAAATATTAGTATGTACTTTATATGGACATGAAATAATAGACAAAACTCATCTGGTACAATGTATTTTGCTCCATGTCATAAAATTTAAAAAACTAATAAAATTAGTCGATATTATTCAAAACGGTGCATTTTATCGATGTTCATAAGTTTTTACGTATAAAACTCTAAAATTTCATATTCTACCGTCAAAAATAGAAAAAAAGTTACAAACAAAAAAAGTTGAGATTATTTTAACTCCTTAACCCCCGGTTTGAGACAGCCCTGGATAAAATTTTCGAATTATTTCCATTTCATCTTATTACACATAAGAAGTGTAGCGGCTGTGAAAATGTTCAATATTTGACTTTGAGTGGTTTTGGAGATATTCGATAAAAACCTTTCTCAGGGGCCTGTAGCTCCCTTACGAAGCATTTTTTGACCAATGTTTATATACACTTTTGTCCTATTTCTGGCCGTAGAAGCACCTGGTAAAATATTGCACACTAATTTCGGGACACCCTGTATAAACAATGAAAATAAAGGGGGTGAGCCAGTTTTCATTTACACTCGGTATACTCATCAGAATAAAAACAGCAACACCATGATTCCATTGGCCGATTTTATTGAAATTTTCACCAAAGTTGTCCCTCAGTTTGACATTAAAATGATGTAGTGACGTTTATTCTATTAAATACACCATTATTGGTGAAATTGGATTTATCACCACAAAACATATTTTCGGCGGCTTCTAAGTTATGACGTGCACGCCAAGATGCATTGATTATATAACCCCCAGTATTATCAACATCTTAAGGGTCCATTAACTTATAGGGAGTTTAGTTTAGAATTCAGCCGCTATAGGTAGGATAATGCGGCACGTAAGAAACGGTTACCTGCACCCTTGTATAGGGCATATACTTTTACTTTTATTGGATATAAACTTACAAGCGCTTCTAAGAAATTCAATATTTAGCTATTTTGGCTACAATCTTGGGATTCTGGACAATTATGCATTACAATAAACAAGACTAAAACAAGAGAAAATGTAAAGTCTTAAATTGGGTCCGGAATTTGAGCATTTTTGCCCGAACGAGCCGAACGCGCAGAGCTGCAATCGCTAGTCTGGACGTGTCCGAGGTAAATCGATTCGAACGTGCCAACATTTTTCGCGTAAATCAGAATTTCTCAAAAGAAAATATTATTCTTCGAGCATTCAGTCTGGACGAAAATACAGAGAGTTTGTGGTGTTCGTAGTATCGCGCTGAAGACTATGTGCTTGGTGTAATTTTTTTATTAGCTTCGTTTTGAATTTTGATAAAAATGGAGTGGGATAGTGAAAAGCATAAGCCCATATACTTTGCGTATCCATACTTTCCTTGATATTTTCTTTTTTTTTTAATAATTTGCAAATAATGAAAAAAAAAAACACTTGTACCGTCAAGTCAATTGTGTCCACACTTTTTTTGATTTCTTATTACTTTTCAATAATAATAATAATTTGCACAGAATTATAAAAAAAGCGCCTGTTGCCGTCGAGTTTACTTAGTAAATAAATATAGGAACAAGTGGGAATACATGGGAACATAACGAATACGATGAACGAGCTGAATGCAACGAGCTTTTGTTCGGATTATTCACGTGCGCTCGGCTCGTTTTGTTCGTTCCCGCAAAACTGCTTAAATATGTTAAAAGCATTATTTCAAATTGACTACAATTTGGCTCAACACTTCATATCTGCCTGTGCGTTCGACTGCCACGTTATAATAATAATAATTTTTTATTTCCATTGACTAAATTAAATTACAAGTATTGAAATTGTTAAAACTGAAACTAGAGAAAATGTATATATACACACATACATAGACACATATACACACATATATACACATGCGCACATATATGTATATATATATATATATATATATATATATATATATATATATATATATATATATATATATATATATATATATATATATATATATACACATATGAACATATACACATATACATACAAACACATATACATATATTCACGGAAAACATACATGTATACAATTTATAAATATGAAAATAATTGTAAAACAAGTTTGTAAAAAAAATAAATAAGACAGAACTCTTGATAAACAACAAAATCGAGACATTAGTTATCACAGTAAACAAAATATTCCCGAAGAGAGTAAAAACAAAGTTTTGATAAAATCTTTCGCAGAATTTTTAAAAAGATTGAAGCTGGATATAGACTTTACATGCCCAGGCAGATGAATATATAATTTAATTGCTATAATAATTGGACCTTTGTTTACTTGACAGAGTCTATAAGCTGGTACAAATAAATTTTCTGAGTTTTTGGTATCGTAATAGTTTATTTCTCTAACGTAGCATACACACTGAAGAATATACATATATTATTGTGAATATTCCGTGTTGTTTGAAATACGGTCGACATGACGTGGTGCTTGTAAGAAATAGCATGTTCCTTAAAATTCTTTTCTGACAAATAAATATTTTTTGAACGCCAGTACTATTTCCCCAACAGATTAATCCATATGATAGAAGTGAATTTACACAGCCGTAGTAGAACATTTTTAGTGTGCTAAAATTAGTGCAGTTTCTAAGCAGGATTGCTATATAGTTTTTTTTGTTGCAAGTTTACTTTCAAGGTTATTGATATGCGAGTTCCATGAGAGATTTTTGTCTACATGCAATCTCAAAAAAAGTGATACTTTCCCGTTGTTGAATTGAACTATGATCTGTTTTAACGAGAAGACTGCTGTCTTGTTTGGTACCAATAGGTGTGAAGACCATCATATTTGTTTTTAAGTAATTTAGTACCAAACCATTGTTACAGCACCATAGAGATAAATGCTTGACACATGTGTTGGCATTTTCGCCAAGTTGATTTTTGTGTTTCTGCCGTGATTAATGTGGATGTGTCATCTGCAAAGAGCGTAACAAATACATTTTTAATATGGCTAGATAGATCATTAATAAAAACAACGAACAGCAATGGTCCAAGCATACTTCCTTGAGGAACGCCTATCTACCTGTATCTACCAGGGGTATTTGCCTGCTGAGTAGTTGTTTCGTTCAAATCATATTTAATAACAGTAGTTTAGTCCACCTGGGCTAGAGGTCGCCGCTCTCGGTACTTGCTTCGCAAGTCGCTATCCGCCACAGAGACATCTATGATGTCGGTCGGATAGTAGAATTTATACCATACGAGAAGTGTCATACCTCTCACCACTTCTCAATTTACCTTAGTTATTATATGACTAGCAGGTTGGCCACTATCATTTGTCTGTTGCATAACCTATGGTATACTGAGGAGAACAAATAAGTTCGAAACCGGTCTATCTCTGGTTAGGAATTGACAAATGATATTGGCTATCGATCTATCATGATTTGAAGGTGTAATCCAATGCAGGTCGGGGAATTTGCCCGCTGAGTAGTTGTTTTGTTCAAATCATATTTAATAACTATAACTTATGTCTTTTCTAACCAAGATTGCAACACCACCTCCACGCTTTTCTGAACGACTATAGCAGCTTGCCATATTGTAATTATCTAGTTTAAATAAATGCTTTAACCACTTCTTGAGTAAGCCTTTCAGTTAGGCACACCGCTGCTGGGTAGTGCAGAGAATGTAGTAACACATTTACGCGATCATGAATTTAGTGAGAATTTTGAGTCTAGTTCTTGTACATACCCAGAGCAGACAATCTACATACTCACTTATTTAATAAAATAAACGTGACATAAAAGAATAGTACAAAATCCTATTATCCGTGTGACGATTTGATATAAAAACGTGACCGGTTTTCAGAAGGTTTCGGTCTTATCTGTAGATTTATTATAAGCCTGTCCGAAAAGTCAAGTTGAAGGACACGAGAGTAATAATCCATGGAACTCCCACAACCTAAAACATCAATCTCTTCCTTAGAACTACGCCGGCATGGTCTTTTCTATTTGGTAGTGTTCGATAATGCTAGGTCTAACTTTAATATGTATACAATTTAAATGTTAAATTAATATATGTATAGTCAAAGACACAAGTAATGCGCGTCATACCAAATTTACTGATGATGACTGACGACAGGATCTTTCATTTGCATGATAATTTAAACAAATACAACAAAAAAAATCACACAACCGTACCTCTCACTGATTGAACGATTAAATTTCAATTTAAAAACTTTCTTCAAGTCGAAAAAATTAACGAGCTTCCTATTTTGTCACAGAAGAAAAAAAATGAATAAATTTGAATATGATTTAAATACAATTTGATGGTACACAAACCGAAAAGATAAGACATACGGATGAATCCGACCGAAGTGTAGGTTATGGCGTGTTGTACTAATGACAGATGGTTTTTATAGGAAATTCGTTAGCAGCGGAGGCAATTAAAGAGGAATTTTCAGTTCTAACACCCCTATTTGATGTGAAAACTTTAAAGAATGTAAACGAGAAGTCTTTCCACCTCATAAACTTATACGAGGGCAAACATATTTTGTAAAGGAATAAATTTTAAAATACGAAGTTTCTAGGTTTTCTTTTTACGTTTTTTTCCATAGTTCACAAAGATAAATATATGCCATGAATATTTTTTTATTTGATTTAATCTCCAAATACGTGAGAAAAGATCCATATTTATTGTACGTATGTACGTATATAGTTTGCGAAACAGATATTGTGACGGGACGGCCGGGGTAAGATACTACGGAACGCAGAGCCGGATTTAACTGCATTGTTTGCTCATTTAATTTTTCAATGTAGATGCATGTGTAGGTAGATGGGTAGGCAGAAGAGATGCGTTGGAATAACCTACAAGGTCGCCTTACCTGTCCCCACTGGATTTCTTTTGTGGAGCCATCTAAAAAACAAGGTTTATCACACAAAACCTGCAAACTTGTAAGAGTTAAAATATAAAATAACGACCGAAATAAGGGATTAGCCCATAAATGTTCGAAACCGTCAGAGAAAAATTTTACTTTAAACTGAGTTGCTGTCAAGACATAGAAGGTGCTCATTTTGAACAATATATTAATTAACTTTAATATACCGACTAACTTGGATAGAATCTTATTTAACGGGAAGAACCCAATCCGTTATAATAGAAGATGCTGGTAAAAGCTTTATGTCTAGCCCCCTTACGGTTTCCATTGGCGTCCCTCAAGGAAGTATTCTGAGGCTTCTATTGTTCATTCTTTATATAAATAATATCCCGCTTTATATGGAAGCTGCTTTTATATCAGTTTTTGCTGTAGCCTCGACCATCGCGGTCAGCTCAAATAATATAAATAAACTCAGCGTTAAAGCTATTAAAGCATAAGCTCTATGCATAATTACTGTGCCAGCAATAGCTTCTAATAATGTAAAAACTGATTTATTAATTTTTTCTACTAGAACCCTCGACTACAGCCTGTTAGTTAAAATTGGTAATTGCTCTGACACAAAATAGTAACGTTAAATTTCTTGGAGTTCATATGGATTCTTTCTTAAATTGGGGAAATCATATACACTTTGTAACAAATAAATTATCTACTTATTGCTTTGCTACTTAGCAACTACGCTCTCCTGTAAATATAGAGATTTTAAAAATGTATTAGTCTGCATATGTTCAGTCTCGTTTAAATTAATGTATTATCTGCTGGGGCAACTGTTACTGGTTTAACGACGCCTTACTGGTGTCGCGCCAGCACATTTAGCACAGTCACTCCCCACATCCCGCAGGGTTAGTGACTGTAAATTCCAGAATCGTGTGCCCTATGCTGACGAAGAGAACTCAGAATAACCGCCTTCTGCATTTGGCCTGCCAGCCACGTAGCTGCTTTTTGGCAGCCCGGTATGGTCTTTAGTTCCGAGAGCAGCGTAGGCTTTATCTCTCCGAGTACACCGATTATTAGAACGACCATTTTGACTGAGTAGCATGGGTACAGCACTTGTAGCTCGTACCGGAGATTGCGATATTTGGTTCGTTTCTCCTCTTCCTTCAAGGTGATGTTTTTCTCCGCAGGTGCCGAGAACTCGATGACATACATCACCTTGAGTTGATGATCGAGGAGTACTATGTCAGGCTTGTTTGCTTCGATTAGATTTACTATTATTATTATTAAAGCTGCAAATCGTTTCCGTGTATCATGGTCGTAGAGTACAGATGTACTTACTGTCGCCGGCATTCACCTTGACCGCGAAACTCTTTCTCCAGTCCAGTCTATTATTAGCTTTCGAGTTGTGTACACGTTAAGTCACTTGAGCATTTTGCATATTGTTTTTGTGTATTTATTTTATTTGTTGTACTGCACTGTTGATATTAATTTAATAACAAAGCATGGCAGACGTACGCAGGGGTAGAAAACGGCCATTTGCTGAGAAAGTGAATAAATTCATAGGTGAATTCCCGGATTTATTCTATGATGGTGCTAAAATAATTTTTAAAGTGAGAGAAAGATTTAATGTGCTGGGATAAGCGTGATTGTGGACTTCACGTAAATAGTGTACACTATAAAAATAAAAAAAATGGCGTGCCTTCGACAACACAGTTTATGTTTGATTTACTATTAATGCTGATTGCCTGTGATGTTTCGTTGCACATACTCGATCAACAACCATTTCGAGAGTTCTGGAATAAATCCAATGCCCAGGTGAAATTACCAAGTCGCACAACGTTATATAACTATCTACCAACTGTACACGTAGACATGGTAAATAAGATGAAATTTGAATTAAAAAGTACACGGCTGTGGTTATCTGTTGATGAAACAACATATTGTAAAAAAAAATCTATTTTAAATGCTATAGTACGAGTACTGGACCCTCTTAAACCGACAGTTCCACTGTGACTAGCTAGCAAAAGACTAAATCAGTGTACTAGTGAAACAATTACCGGGGTGGTGCTGGAGACGTTAGAAAAATTTGAACTGTCAAAAAGTCAAGCGTTGATGTTTGTAATTAATGGTGCCGTAACAATGCGTTCGGTAGGCTGCTCTTTGCAAGAACAAGGTTGTACGTTTATACATGTTACGTGTAAAGTGCATGCTTTACATCTTGTGACAGAAACTATTCGAAAAGGTTTTTCTAGAGGTGGATGCATTAATAGCAAGTACAAAAAAAGTGTTTCTTAAGTCTCCTAAACGTCTCCGTGCATTTCATAGCAAGTGTCACGGTATTCCTGAACCACCACAGCCGACTCTTACAGGTTGGGGAACATGGTTGCAGGCAGCTTTTTATTATGCTGAATATTTTCAACAAATAAAAGCTGTTACACTACAATTCAATCCAGATGAGGCTGCAGCTATTAAGGAAAGCCAGACAAAATTCGAAGATATTTCCGTTGAAGCAGCTTTAAAAAATATTGTGAAGAACTATAAACTATTACATGAAAGCATAAAAAAATTAGAAAACAGTGCGTTGTCGTTAGCGAAGTCACTGCAAATAGTGGACGAAGTAAATCTACTGCTACACGCTATAGGTGACCCAACAAATGAGCGCGTTAAAGAAGAGTTCGCAAGTGTGTTAAATAAAGACATCGGTTTAACCAAATTAAGACAAATATGTGACGGTGCAGCCCCAGATCAGTTAAGTGCGTTCAAAGACTATTTTACGTATGCGTGTATTACATCAGTAGATGTCGAACGGTCGTTTTCAAAATATAAGAATATATTTTCACCAAAGCGAACATCACTCATGGAGACAACCATAGAAACATACCTGATGCTGCAAAATGGCTACACATCTTCTCCAGTTTGTCATAAGCAATCTAGTTCATCAAGGTAGTTAAGAGGGTAAGTTTTACATATATTGTTATAAATTGTAACAGTTCATTGTTTCTCGTATTAGTTAATTTCGCGTACGCCACTGTCCTACGGAACATTTTTGACAGCCCTAATTATTATTATTAAATCAGTTTTTACTATAAGGTTCATTTTCATAATAAATTTTAAATCTCACTTTAACTAAAGTTACGTTAAATACATATATTTTAAAAGCAAAAGTCAAAATTCAAAAGAACTTTAAATTTAAAGTTGATTAAAAAAAGGGCATCCCGGTATTATCAACTTTTTAAAGGGATCTTTAACTTAAAAGGAGTTTTAGTGACAAGAAAATGTATTACAAACAAAATATAAATATGACTTTAATGGCTATCGTATCTCGATTTGTTTTATTGTCACTAAAACTCTCTTTAAGTTAAAGGTTTCTTTAAAATATTGATAATACCGAGGGTAAGTCTTATTAAAAACTTAGTTTAAAATTTAGGTATTATGAATTTTAAAGAAACTATTGAATTTAAGAGATCATATCTCGGGCTAGGATTAACCGAATTCAAAAAAATTAAAAACACTATATAGAGAATTAAAATGACTTTTAAACAGGGTGTGATTGAAAGAGAGTATGAAATTGTAATGGAAAAATTGGCGCTTTAAAAACAAAAATCTGAGGATTTTTTTCAAATAACTTCTGTTATCGAGATAAGGAATTTATTTCATTATAAGTTTCGCACTGGTTATGGACAGCTTTGCCATGCACTTCGTTAGTATTCCTGGTAGTTCCCTTGACTAAATATGCCATCAGCCCTCGTAGCTCTCAGAATTAATATTTTAATTTATCGTCGAATGCTATGCGTTACCACGGCCTACAGCTGTTTCTGTTGTAGAGGAGGCCGGAAATATAGTGTCCAACTTCCGCTAGGCCGTTCCTACAACTGACAAAGGCCCACGCTTCGATACGCAACACCATGCTCGACTTCTTAGATAAATAAACTGTCAGATGATGGTTTTATAATCATTTTCCGCCGAGTAGCATCAAACGATGTGACAATCACATCAGAAATCGTTTGCAGGAACTTAAAATTTTTGCTCATTCTTTTGTATGGAATTTTTATTCACAAAAGTAATCTGAGAAATGGTATGAGAGAGACTGGGGAAGATACTGAATTGCTACACTGGACGTTAAAGTCGGCACATTATACAAAGAAAACGGTATTTGTGGTAAAAACGGTTATAAAGAGTTAATGCAGCGGATCAAAGTTTTCCTCCAACAGTAAACAAAAATATCATAAAACTTCTCCTTTAAAGAAAATAAAACATAAATCAGGCTGGAACAAAATGCGCGGGTATTAACCTACAGTGAATAATTATTTTTGGTGAGTTTTTTAAAAGTTTGCAAATCCATGCAAGTAAGGAGAAAAATGCGGAAATTAAAAAGTTCTATAAAACCCGGCAGCTAATTAATTAATGCTGGAAAAAATTGCACTGGATTCTTTGGAAATTTATATCTTACAAAGGAAACATTTAAGAAAACCTCAATTTCATTATAATAGTATTCCTGCCTTCGTGAAGTTTCAGGAACTTCTGACATAATAAATACCCAAGGACTGGGTGAATACAAATCAGAATTAATAAAACATTTTGTTCTTGCAGTAAGCCACGACTTTTTCAACCAATTCAGTAGAAAACTTAATAAGAAAACGTCGATTTAAGCCGAGGTTAACAATTCTGCCATTTGCAGGAAGACATTTAAAAAATGTTTTATCTTTGGACACTTACAGTGGTAGGGGAGTATTTTTGACAACGCCCTACACAGCTACATCAAAAAGCATATTAACAGTGCCCAATACATAGTCTTATATTAATTTTATCCAAACGTTTTCTTTACATCCTTGCTTCATTTATTGCAGGCTACATCTTAATGTACATAATATTTTTTTTCATAAAGCCATGACGCCGGAAATGAACTTTGAAATAATATACAGTCTTTATTCTTTTATGCTATTTGAATTATTGAGACACTTTTGATTTTATTCTATTACCCCATTTAAATTATTGAGACACTTTTTATACACTTTACCTTAAGTTATGGGAGGAGGTACCACCGAAAAAATCAAGTTGGTTTAAGTTTGGAGATTAAAGTGGCCACTGAATGTGGTTTCTTTCAGTCCAATGGTCTAAGAAGTGTAGTTCAAATAGCTTCTTAGTTTTCTAAGCACAAGTTCCTGTTGGAGCTAAACGTCGTCTAAATTTGAAAATAAGCTTAAATATATAATTTTTATGTACACTCCGAGCGGTGTTCCTTAATGTTACGTTTTACTAGGTATCTAATTTAAATCTATAAAGCGCTGTTAAAAATTTTCTGGTAGTAATATCGAAAAAAGAAATCAAATGATTCATCCTAAATGTCACATGGATTTATTATATAAAGTTACAGGCAATAACCGACACGTATTTTTTTCTATAAATAGGAAATATGTATATTTAGATAAAAAAATAACACCAAATATAATATTCGTATTTCTTATTAATAAAAATAATACGCATCTGTATTGCCTGCAATTTTGTATATTAAACCCATATGTATTTAAGGTGAATTTTTGTTTTTATTATTGGTTCTCATCTATAGAAATTTTTTAACAATGATTTAAAATTTTATGTTGGCAATCCTGACGACGAGAGCGTGCTATCCTGTGTGTGGACTAGTATTGAACATTGTAGAGATTTACTAAATTTTAATGCATATTTCAAGTTTTATGTAAAAATCTGTGTCCGCACCTAGGCCAACCTGATTATGTAAGCACAACTGCGATTTGAGGGCCCATTTTTCTTATGACAAAATATGGCATTTCAATCATTACAATTTAGATTTTACAAATACTTTTAATTGTAGACTTGTGTAACCTTTTATTCCTATATTTTGATGCAATATTTATGCATAGATGATAATATCTCACCGAGAATGATTCACACTGTACATGCTTCAAATACATAGTTACAAAACAGTTCGAGTTATCTAGAGTACTTTCACTATACGAAAGTCACTCCCTCGACAAATATTCCTATTATAATATTCTTGTATAAATGTTACACCCATGGCCAAAACCGGTACCTAATACATAAACACATACCATTATATATTAGATAATATAATAGAAATGATGGTATTGGAAACTACTGTATTATACCTTCCTACTACAGAACGTGCTTTAGTCATGAATGTTATGATATTAAAATTAATAAAAAACTGTTTAAATTTGTTTTCAGAAACCTTTTAATTTGCTGGTAAAACCTGAGGTGTGACCACTACACGACTTGTTCTTACTTGATTTTCGCAGATATTTGATACGTTTAAAGCATTTTTATAATTTGCAACATTTCCAGTTGGAAATTCATCAACTTTTCAAAATGACAGAAAATTTAAAATTTGTATCGATTCCATACGATTGGCAGTTTACCGTGGTTCCAAAGACATTGGCTGTGGCATACATCGGAAAACAAATTACAATTTATAATCTAAAAGAACCAACTGGAATAAATGAAAGCAGGCATTTAAAAATTAGTCGGAAGGAGTGTAGGCAAAAGAATATTGGGCAAACAAGATGATCAATCCAGACTATGTTTAAAGAACATGACACATCTCAAAGAAGAGTAAGATAAAGTAAGATATATTAAATAATGATATTTCTTAGCGTATACTGTAATTTTATAACTTCTTTGATTGGTTTAAATTGGAAAATGGTAGGTAAGAACAAGGTCATCAAACTTTACTAATGAAAGGAAACGGTTGTTTGTTAAGTATTACCAAATATAAGAATACATGATGTAATATAAGGATTCGATAATGTTTCGTGTTATGAAAGCGTAGCTAATTCTACTGCTGAAGAATGACTTCACATACCAATGCACCAACTCGGGACCCATCTAAAATTCTTTAATGAGATTCAAGGTCTAATCTTGTCGTCTTCAGTCCAGTATACTTTCGTAAGAAAATAAACGAGTGGCCCAAGTGGTTACAATATTAGTCTCAATTATAATATACAAAAAAGTACAGAATAAATTCCATGCCTTTTTAAATAAATTATTTATACCCCAAAATCGCCCGACTAGTACATTTATTTTTTAACTACTCATTTTGTTTTGGTATACTTTAGTTTTTATATTATAATTTAGTTAACACCTGCAAAAATTCGTTACTGGATACAATTGCAAAACTGAATACATTTCTTTATTAATAATAATCGATTATTTTTACACGCTTTTTATTACACTAGTATTTGAAAAGCGCTTAGTTTCAGAACCAGCTGAAAAATTATTGTTTGAGCCCATTTTTGCCCCTAAAGGTTGTGGTCATTCTAAATATAACTACGAGGTGTACAGGGTGTCCCTAAATTGCATCAACAAAATATAACCACGCGATTCTACATCGAAAAATTGGATGAGATTTTACTAATACTGTTTTTCCGAAATATACACCCCCTGCAGAAATACAGTCTTTTAAAGTTGAGAGTTTAAAACATTAAATCCTCAATTTTTCGGAAATCGCTGAAGATTTTCTAATGAAACTCGACACTCGATTGTCTTTCAATTTATAATGTCTAAATAAATATGACAAATGTTCATATTTTAAATTATCTAATTTAAATATTTTTATAAATAATTTTTACGCGGTTTACCCCCTGAAGAGTTCAGAAGAATAAGAGTAGATATACAGAGTGTCCGGCCAGGAGGCCAATCTGGTAACCATGGATTCCTTGAGCAAAAATAATAGCCCTATTTTTCATTTTAGACCCCCATGTTCGATATACAGGGTGTCAAAGTTTGAAGTTTAAAAATACATTTTTTAAATAACTCGAGTATTTCGTAAGATATTTATTTAAAATTTGGTACAGTGCTTCAACTTAAAGAGTCATATCGTTTGAAGAAGAAAAACAAAAATTAATTGTCAAATATCCAAAATAGAAGGGTTCCAGTACCCACTGACCCCCCCCCAGTTTTTTAGTACCTGCGCCAATGACTTCCAAACTATCTATTTCTCAATTAGGAAAATGTGACTCCAATGCTAGTTTGCTGCTAGGCACTTTGCCGAAAAATTTCCCAATCGATTTCATCCCAAAAGAAAATATTTTTCAAATATGGTTAACCGTGTTAGGGAGACTGGCAATTTAAGGGAAAAACAGAGGGGTAATTGCGGCCGCCTCCGAGCGATGCAACCTGAACAGGAAGAGGAAATTTTAAGGGTGTTGGCAAAGCATGCCGAAAACTTAGGGAAAACTCAGGTAAACATTATTTTACGGAGTTAGCAGCGGTACCCATTCCACCTCCAAAAAGTACAGACTCTTTTGCCTTAAGACTTCGAAGCAAGACTTGTATTATGTAGACGGTTATGTGAAATGAATAACCGAGATCTACGTTTTATCAGAAACACTTTGTTTACTGATGAAGCTACATTTACGAGAAGCAGGACAACAAATATTCATAACATGGGCTGAGGCTGAGAAAATCCTAAAGCCATAGTAGAGACGCATCATTAAATAACTTTAAATTCAATGTGTGGGCAGGTGTCGTAGATAATTTTCTTTTGAAGGAACAGTTACTACATCCATACAATGTCAGTTAAATGACCAGTAGGTCTGCGGATCTCAATCCAATATAGAGTAACAATCCTACTTACACCCTGTCCCAGAACCCAACGTCTAGCCTCTACATAATTATTTTGAATTAAATGCTAATTTAGTAAATAAAATCATGCGCGAACCTAACCTATTTTTTGGATGGTCAAGAATGGATATTGGTCAGTAAATATTTATTACTTAGCCCTACGATAAATAGTTTCTCGCAACCGATAGCGCCCCTTTCAATTATTACCTTTAAATCAACTTTAAATCACCGTACACGGCTTCTCCATCTCTCTATTCACTCATCTGTAATACGTGGTTTATTCTGTCCTGTAAGAAAATGTAAACAGGTGAGTTGTAAATATCCAATAACCAGTGGCGGCTGGTCAGGGGAGGCAGGGGAGGCTGAGCCTCCTCTATACTTTTGGGAGAAGCAGAATATCTCCAAACCAATATTTTTCACAAGTAGAAATTTCTACTTAGGTATATTGCAATTCTTAATGTTGTTTATAATTCATTAATTAATTTTCAGTGAAAAAAAAACATTTTGCACTTCCTTTCCACAAACATGTAACATTGTAGTCCGGATAGTCCTCTCCACGTATGTATATTTCTCGGTCTCTCATCGCACTTTCGCGCTTGCTCTGATGAACTGAGGCTAGCATCCAGCCAACTTCCATTTCATACATTGTTCGTGACCTTGAATTACTAGCCCGTATTTCAGCAAACATTCTGGATCTGTTAGTTAGGGCAGCTAGCTTCTAGTACCCCATCTCTTTCTAGCGCATGTACACTTCAGTTGAGCGTTGATCCTCTCTCACACCAGTTATAGAATAAGGACAGTGGCAATTTGTGGTTTCGTGGGAGAACATAAACATACATAAATATTTAACAGCTGGTTGAAAAATGAGTGTTCTAGGTGAATATATTCCCAACCACATGTCTTGTTGTCCAGACGTGGTGGATTATTTGTTGTTAAATGGATTTAGTTCTCTTAGTTATGATCAAAAGGTAAAAAAAAAGGTCAGACCTACACCGGCAACATATTTCATCTTGCATTAAATTCGAAATGTTGGGTAAACAAAATATTGCAAATTTCTTGGATTCTGCGCATAAAAGAGAAATAGAAAATTTTAATGAAAGTCCGTTAAAATAGTTAAATATTAAAGAGATTAATTGGTGTCGTTATATATTTATCTTCTCAAGAAAATTCTCTTCGAGGAGATGACGAAAAATGCGACTCGTATAATAAAGGAAATTTCAAGGAGCTAATAGAATTTTTAAAAACGTATGATCCAAAATTAGAGAACTTTTTGAATAACGCCCGTTTTTTCCGGGACGTCTAAATCAATTCAAAATGACCTAATTGAGAGTGTTAGCTTCATTAAAAGGCAAAATTTATGAAGAACTACATAATTGCAAATTTTTCTCGTAGCAAATTGATGAAGCGACGGACATTACTTGTAAATCTGAACTCTCCGTAATTTTTAGATATGTATGCACGGTGAAGTTGTTGAAAGGTTTGTTTTTTTTTTTTATGTGAGTAGTGGAAGAAACACGGACGACAGTTTATTTAATATTAATCGACGAATTTGGTAAATCTGATTTGAAAAATAAATTAGTTGCACAAACCTATGACGGAGCTGCGGTTATCAGGACATCTTAATGGGCTCCAAACTAAAATAAAAGATATTGCTCCTCAAGCTTACTTCACTCACTGTTACGCACACAAATTAAATTTGGTTTTGAGTAAAGCCTGTAACGGAATTAAAGAAGTTAGAATATTTTTTTGAAATATTACTGGTTTTTCGTAATTTTTTTCAAAATCTAATATTTTAAACAGAATTATGAAACAGAATTCCGAGTAATGCTCCCACTCGTTGGAATTTTTCATCTAGAGTTGTTTTCACTGTTGACACATACAGGAGAAAACTTATTGACGTTTTTAATTTTATTTCGGAAAGTGAAGACTTTTTAAATGACGATCAGACTTTAAGAGCAGCTTACGGAATAAAATCGATATTGTTGGATAAAAACTTTATATTTTTTCTAATGGTTTTTAAAATGATTTTTTGAGCAAACTGATGTTGTTTTCCAAATTTTACAGAATAAATGAACTGATATAACATAATTAAGTCTTAAAAATAGACTTAATTCACTTATATCTAAATTAAAAAAGAATTTCGCAATAACGAAATACATTTCAATACTTTATGTTTTTTTAGAAAAAATTGAAGAATTAAATTCTGAGCCACAGTTAAAAAAAAGAAAGACAACATATAACTTTGACAGGACATACATACATTACAAACAAATGTTTACAGTAACTTTGGACACCATTATAGTGCAAATTGAAATTAGATTTTCCGATTTAAATACCTTGCAATGTTTCGATTCAGTAAATCCTAATAATTTTATAATGTTTTCTAAATCATTTGCTAACAGTCTAATGCACAAATTAGTGGACCAGTATCCATTTTCTAATTGTATTTCGTTAAGAAATGAACTATGTGTGTTGTATTCTGACCAGCAACTTTTAGCAAATTCAAAATCGCCTCAAGAAATGCTTAAAATAATAATTTAAAAAACTGTCTCTTCGAACTGTACAAACTTTTATCTTTAGTGTCAACAATTTCGGTAACCTCAGCTTCTGTAGAACGATCGTTATCAGCACTCAAACTCATAAAAACATTTACCAGAAACACACTAGTTCAAGACCACCTGTCAAATATATCGCTTATTTCAATAGAAAAACGTTTGTTGTCAGAGTTGAAGAAAAATGATTTATTTTCATTTTATGAAGAAGTAATCAACCATTTTGCTAGTTCTGAAAATAGCAGGTTACCACTGATTTATAAAAATATTTAGACTTTACACCAAAGATTAATATAGTTAGTTATTATTTTAGAAGAAATATTAATTTACGTTATTTATATTTTAGAAAATATTTTTTTTATGTAACTTCTTTATGAAAACTATTTTATTTTTTATTATAAGTAATAAGTTTACACTCTGACAGTGATAATGAATACAATTTTTTGTTTGTAGAAAAACACTTTTATTTATCAATTTTTTTTCCAAAACTATTTTGATTTTTATTAGAAGTTATAATTTAATTATAAGTGGGATAGTAGGGCTACTCTGGCGATCGACCCACAACAAAAAAAATAAAAATGTAACGCGCCGTTGTACTACCTCAAGGATGGTGGGGAATGGGCCTTTTCACTACTTCTTAAATCTCAAAACAAATATGTTTATTTGAAAGCTAACTGATAGATATTCACCTTATGCAACTCTGTTTGAAATATAAGTATCCCATTGTTTAATAAAAAAATAAACATTTATTATGGCAATTTGAACACTCATTTGACCTTGAAGCTGAGTGACGTCACACAGACCGGAATCATGTTGGTAGCATTTGCCAGAACGCCTAATATTACTAACATCACACCACAACTGACACATTTTACATTGTTTACTGTTAGTTTTGTGGTTATGTTCTGCGTGTTCATTTACGAATCCTGTTTTGCTTTATTTCTGCACATTATTGGAAGAAAATGGAGCCAGGATTTTCTAAAGGAAATGCAGAAAATCTGCCGAAAGTTGACTTTATTATGGTGGACGAGTTTTACATGTCAAATTTGGATTATTTATCAGCAGAAGTCAGGAATATTAAAACAAAACAGTAAGTCATTAGTAATCTTATTTTCGTGTAATTTATTTATAAATATAATGGAACTACCATTATTTTAACATGCAATTGTTGTTACAATATTTTTCCACTTTTCTGAATCTTCTTTTAACTGTAAAATTTCAATAATTTAGCATCAATTTCTAAATACAACTACTTTTCTTACATCAAAATGATCTTCACAACAGTAAATGTTTCTGGTTTTCGTCAACTGCTTCTCAACCTTGGCTATTTTAAACCATGCTTTTCGTCTATTTTCATCTGGTGGAACGTAAACGAAAATTTTGATTGGACAATTCATGTTGTTATTTGTACATGTTGGTACAAAGCACTTTTTAAACATGTTCCACACACAACAATCCAAACTAAAAAGAAGATACTGTCAAAGTCAATTTCGACGTCAACTGTCAAAAAGCAGAGAACCAACTCTGCAATACACCGATGTGTCATGTTCAAGGTCGTAGTCCCTTTGACGTCACTAAAGTGGGTTGCGTGACGTCACGTAAAAACGCGCGCTTTATTTCTGCACTTTTGTTATTTTTTTTTCGATAGAAATCGTGCTCAAAAAAAAAATAATAAAAAATACGGCAAGTTTTTTTTATAAAACACTATCCCATAAAGCAATAAAAAAAAATTGTGAAAGGGCCCATTGTAATCATATAGAAATTTAGTTGCCTCTTAAATGTCAAGCCTCCTCTGTGGACAATATCACGAGTCGCCACTGCGTATAACCCTGAGCCTTCATCCAATTAACTGAAAGGATTGACAATAAGCCGGCATTAAAAACCCACGTGTTGAATTTTATTCAACAGTTTTCCTTCCCTAGGAACTCATCGATACTTCATTGAACAATCTAATTACCTTTTACAAGGCCTTCGCAACAAGCTTCGCCTCAGATGTAAATGCTCGACCAGCTCACCTTCGTCATGTCTTCATCGGACTCATACGGGTCATTAAAGTTTTACGTACAAGTTCAGGGTCAGTTCGTTGATACTTTTGATTACTAATGTTAATAAATGGTTAAATTGGGCGTTTATCTTGGGTAATTTCCTTTGTTTAAGTTGAATTGCTGCTAACATGTCTAGGATGGGGAACGGACACTGATAAACACTGATAAAACAGATATTATAATTCGAGATTTGCTAGAAATTACATGATTGCCGGTACGCAGCGTTCATACGGCGTTAGTCAAAAATTGACCTGTTTCCATACTTTTGACCAAAGCACAGGGGCGTCTTTAGCCTCAAAAGATGGAAATAAAACAATTTTTTTTAAATATTGTTAGTAACCTCGTTTGTAAAGTTAAAATTTCCAATAATATTTTTTTTAATTTTTTTATTATAGAAATATGAAGCTGGCAAGTCGTGAGGCGGTGCGATGGTGTCATATCAGATGTTTAGAGGCAACGACCGGCGGATAAATAACAAATACCGAGGCGAGCCGCGAGAATATATATTAAAATATACACGGCTGTGGTTATGTGTTGACGAGACGACAGATTGTAAAAAAAAATCCTGGACCCTCTTAAACTACCATTTCCACCATACCAGCTAGCAAAAGACTAACTGAGTGTATTGGCAAAACAATTTAGCATTTGGTGCTGGACATGTTAGAAAAATTTCACCTGTCAACAAGTCAGATGTTGATGTTTGTGACTGATGGTGCCGCGTCAATACGTTTGGTTCAAGAACACAGTTGTATGTTGGTACATGTTACGTGTGAAATTCATGCTTTACATTTTGTGGGAGAAACAATTCGATAAAGTTTTTCCAGAGGTAGATGCATTAATAGCAAGTACAAAAAAAGTGTTTCTTAAATCTCGTAAACGTCTTCGCGCATTCCACAGCAAGTGTCCCGGTATTCCCGAACCACCACAGCCGATTCTTACACGTTGAGGAACATGGCTGAAGACAGCTTTTTATTATGCTAAATATTTACAACAAATAAAAGCTGTGATTCTACAATTCAATCCTGACGACGCTACAGCTATTAAGTAAGGCAAGACAAAATTCGAAGATATTTCCGTTGAAACAGCTTTAAAAACTATTCACAAGAACTATAAATAATTACATGACGCCATAAAAAACTTACAAAACAGTACGTTGTCGTTAGCGAAGTCACTGCAAATAGTGGACGAAGTAAATCGACTGCTACACACTATAGGTGACGCAAAAAATAAGAGCGTTGGAGAAAAGTTCGCACGCATGTTAAAGGAAGACACCGGTTTTATAGTTTATCCAATATGAATTGAAACACTTCAGTTTAAAGTGCTTATACCAGGAGGGCGCATTTCCACTCTCATCGTCAAAGAAATAGAGCGCAAATCGTGCTTGTATTTATTGAACGATACCTCTACATTACATTCGATATGAGAATGTGGCAATGTAGCTGACCAGATGTGAAACTCGGGCGGTAGTGTCAGAACTCTGACGAATTAAGTCGTGATTTGAATAGGCTACTGGACTAGTTGTTTATATTGACCGTACAGTGCAGTTCATGTAATAATTTTGGATAAATAGAATTAATTTCTGTGAGGTATTTATAGCATTTTAGTGATCTTATTAAGTGATTTTAGTAATATTTCAATATTTGCATTAATTATTATTATCAACATGGCTTTTTTGGAGGCCCTTTGAAACGCATGAAAATGAATTATCTGAAGAAAATAGTGAACCGGTGGCGCCGGTAATTGAAACTAGGTCGGAGTTTAATCAGAACAGGGATTTACATGTTCAATGTCAGCGTCTTATTTTAAATATTTATGAATGTTTAAAAAGAGAAAATATCGAAACGACAGATAGGGACATTGTAAACAGAATTTATGAATTAACTAAACTTTCGACTTCTACGATTTATCGCGTTATTACGGAACGGGATGTTATAGATCACTCTACAAAGCGGAAAGGAAAAAACGAAAATTTTGTAGAACTGACGATACCTCGAAAGATGTTATTCGGCGAACGATTTATAGTTTCTATGAGGAAAATAAAGTACCAACTTTAGAAACGATTCGTGATAAATTGCGTGATTATCCGGATTATAATTATAAATCTTTAGAAACGCTACGAGGTATTTTATTAGATTGCGGCTTTAAACACAAAAAAAAATAGATAATCGAATGGTTATAATGGAATCGCGACGTATCGTTGAACTTCGACGAGAATACTTACATAAAATGAAAGAATACCGTGAATCAAATAGGCATATAGTATATCTCGTTGAGACCTGGTTTGACACACGATGTTGTTCAGTACGGTTGGGTAGATGACTCTAAAAATTGTAGTTTGAATACACCTTGCTCGAGAGGAAAGCGCGTCATAATTCTTCATACTGGAAGCAAATACGATTTTGTATCCAACGCATTGCTCTTGTCGGCCAAAAACATAATACAATCCTCTGCTGATTATCATGAAGACATGGCTACAGATTTGTTCGAAAAATGGTTCGCTGAACAGCTTCTACCTAACATTCCTCCAAATTCGGGCATTGTTATGGACAATGCTTCGTATCACTCGCGTTTATTACATAAAATACCTAATAATAGTGCCAAAAAGGAGAACATTTTAAAATTTATGAGGTATAAAAATATGGACATCCCTGAAAAGGTTCCGATAAAGAAAGAATTATTAAAACGAATAAAGGAGCATAATTTTAAAAACGAATATGTAGTTGATGATCTTTGCAAGAGACACGGTCATACGCTCGCGCGATTGCTGCAAGGTCTTTACAGATCTCCAGTTTGTGATAACCAAGTTAGTTAAAAGGATAAGTTTAATCATGAGAGCTGCTATTGTTTGAATGGGATAGCGAAGTTGCCTAACTAGAATTTGTGTTAGAAAAGTATGTAGTACCTAGAGAGTAATTTCTATTTTCTAACATTTCCATGTTTTCCGCGGAGGCTATATGGAGCACTGGTTTTTTCGAGTCAATTCCCTCATAAACTGACTAGTTCTGGGAGCGCTCATAAACAACGTTTCGACACTCGTAATTGACATCTTCCGGATGTTGCTGATAACTGCTTACTGTGGCTGCTGGTTAGAGAACTGAACTTGATCATAGATTTGGAAACGTATAAAAATTACATTATAACTTAAAAATGAACAGTTTTTCTAAAATTTCACAAGTTCAGTTGAGTTCAATTGAGTTACAGCGATATTATTCTTTATTTTTAGGTTTGAACGTTGATAATAAGGGACATTATAATACCATCGTAACCGGGTAATATAAAAATATAAATAGTACTTATTTATTTACATCATTGTCAACATTATCTGATATGAAGCTCTAATTAACCACAGATACACATTTATGCATTGAAACGTTAAGAAAAAATGCAGCTTTTTTTATTATTAAATGTAAATTATCATTTAACCAGACCACTAAACAATCACTAAACCATTCAGTGTATACGTACCAAGGAACTGGAAACCACGTTTCCTAAAAAAAATACTGAACTGATTCAAATGCAATTATCGCAGGGTGTCTCAACAGGAACTGCATCGATCGATATAGGGAAAAGTACGCACCATAAAATTTAAAAAATTTAGGGAATTAGTAATGGCAGGTTGGTCAATCCAACAAAAACAATTACAAGCATCTGGCACTTCCGGCTATACCAGAAGTCGATACCAACGTGCTTATTTTAAATGGAATACCCTATATATTTTAGGGTTCTCTAAAAGAGCATAAAATTCTGAATCAAAAACATGTGGGATACCCTATGCCTAAACCCAGCCGTTTCAGACATATTTGACATTTTAAAAAATTTTTGACAGGTGTAATGGTTTACAATAACCTTTATAACTTTCTTCGTGTAAAAGATACTCATTTGCTTTTTGGCATGCAGAGAGACCATAAGGTGAAATACGCTCTACAGTTTAATGAAATTCAATAATAGTATACCAAGTGTTCCATTTTTGAAGTTACATTTTGTAAAATTCAAACCGCGAAAACTTGTTTAAGTCAAATGGAACACCCTGTATTTTTCTTATATCAAGTTATGTATAATTAAATTCCTTTTTTTCTGATATAAGCATTGTGGAGTTTGAGTTACAACTTTTTGAAATATTTGCAATTTTCTTAGAAATTCATGAATTTTTTAGTAAAAATTTTATCAAATTAGCCATGATTGAAAACAATCAGAAATGTCAGTCATTCTCGTATGTCAAAAAATGCCACCGCATTTAAATTACACCCACGAAGACTTTTTGAATTTGTTTATTATTTATGGAAAATCTGATAAAGTAATATCAAGAACTTGTAGTAGGTACATTTATTACAATATGACCACTGATTGATAACATTGCGAAAAAAAGACTGCATGCTGGTTGTCAAAGCACCTGATTCGAAGACCCACATTGAAAGGACTTTTACGGTAATTGATGAGACAGTTAATGGAATAAATCCACTAAATAATTATGATAAATATGCAGCTATTCGCCCTACTCATGTGAATCACAAAGGGATTTTTCTTCAATATCGAGGAGAAAAATGTACGGTCCAACGAGTTGGTATTAAATACATTTTCAAAAATACCAAGTATTATAGCTAAATACCTTAACTTATCTAATCTTGAGCAATATACGGGCCACAGCTTTAGGAGATCTTCGGCATCACTATTAGCTGGTTATGGAGCTGATATTCTTACATTAAAACGTCATGGGGGATGGAAATCCTCAACAGTTGCTGAGGGATATATAGAAGATAGCATCCAGAGCAAAAAAGAAAATATCACACAGATATTTTCAAACAATCTTACAGAAACGACTATGTCTGCCGATGTAGTCGTTGGTGAAAATCAGACCAACCGCCATATTAATATAAGTGATACAAATATTTTTCGCACATCTGAACCTATAATTCCAGGAATAAATATAAATAATGTTAGTAACAGTACTATTCATATAAATTTCCGTTAAATTATGAATAAAACTGTTCCATGAAATTTGTTAATAATTAATAAGTGTTTCATGTAAGAACTTTAATTTGTTGTCTGTTGACTATTATGTTTTATTTCACACTGTGAAATAAAATTTCTTTATTTCACACTTTTTTCTTTATTTCTCCCTTGTCAATAATGACATTGTTTTGATTCATTGAAACTGTCCAATAAATGTCATTTTAGGATATGGCGTTACAAAAAAAGATATTCGATTAATTTTTTAGATTTAACCATCACAAAAATTAATAATTCACATGAATTTAATATTTACCATAAACCTTCGTACACAGATATTACGATACATAATAGTTCAACACATCCTGTAAAACATAAACACGCTGCCAGTATGATAAACAGATTAACCAAATTTCCTTTAACTGAAGATAATTACAACAACGAATTAAATTTTATTAAACAAATAGTAGTGAATAATGGTTTTAAAGAAACTTTGGTTAACAATTTACTTAAAAAGAAAAATTATAATATAGCAATAGAGTCAGTTTATCCAAAAGCAGAAATCAGTGAATTAAGTGATTTAAGATATAAAACCCTTACTTATATAGGCCAACCTACCGAAAAAATATCAGTTGAACTTAAGAAAAAACATAATATTAAAATAGCATTTAAAACTAATAACACTAGGAAAATTTATTAAGAACAATAAAGATAAAACTAAAAAAAGAACAAAAAAGTGGAGTCTATAAGCTTACATGTGATACATGCCCTAAAGTATACATCGGACAAACGGGAAGAAATTTTGGAAAAAGATTGTCCGAACATAAACGCAGTTTTGATAACAATAAATTAGATTCGACGTATGCCAACCATTTGCTAGAGGACAATCATTCTTTCAATAATAATTTTGATATTTTACACATGGAAAATAAAGGATTAAAATTGTCACATTAGAAATTAATAAATTAAAAAATAGTAATATTATTTTAAATGACCAGCTAGATTTAAACTGTTCACCACTGTTAAATATTTTCTAAATTATCTTGTACCTTATTTTATTACCGTTCCATTTTATTACCCTAGATTAGTTAGTTGATACTTATATATACCCTCACTTTGTAATAAAGAATTTAGTCTTGTACTCACCATCTGATGAAGCCACTGTGTGGCGAAACAATTGTCATAAGTTAATTAAATTGTGAAAATCAAACATAAGTATATTTTGTGTTTATTTGTAAAATGGATTTTCATCAAGTAAAGGTCGAATCAATCAACTAAATAAAAAATACATATGTTATACTTATCTGTGATAAGTTTTGTAAAAGTCAGAAAATAACAATTAGCAAAAAATTTTACGTTATTATTTTTTATTTCACTCTATATTATTTTTGTTTCATTAGTCTCATTTCTAGGGATGTAGACGTCTCTCCAATTAGCAGCTCTAATTGGAGAGACAATTAACTACTGTATGTGAGATATACAAAAGATCTGTATAGTTCTTTCGAATTAAACCAAACTATTTAGCCAATCATAAAAAAAAAGTATTTTTCACATTTGCAGACCTACTTGGAATCTATTTGAATTACACAAGAATATTAGTGGGTAGGTTTCTATTCTATTATTTTAAATTTAAGTAATAGATAGTTGAAAGTTTAATATTAAATACATTACACCGTTTGCATAATGTAAAAATACACTTATTTTAAATATACATTTTGGCAATCCTCACACTTTTTTATTTATTTATTTCGAATCATTACAGCTAATGAAAGAAATATGTGGTCACTGACACGAAATATAAACACTTGCAAAGTAAAAGTAACCATTTCTTGTAGGTTCCGGCGAATTGCTAAAATTTTCTATTTTGATCCAATTTGTCCATGTTGAGTAACACTCCGCTTAAAAATATTCATTTCGAATGATTCCGAGGCAGTAATTTTAGCACTTAAATAAACATGACACAGCAATCTGATCTGATTTCATCACTGTTTCCTTCGGAAACAATTATTTAAAAGAGCCGTCTTTCATTTCCGCGTTTCAGTTAAACTGAATTGAATGTTTTTATTAATATTTAGATTTATGCTCCTTAAAAAATTCGACTTGTACATACGCCAATGGCAATGTGTTGAAAAACACAAAACAAAGTTTAAAAAATTTTAAATTTAATTTAGCATCTTTGTCAGTTACAAAAATTTGCCAAAATAAATGCATTTTTATATATATAAAAAAAAAAAATGTACTGTAAGTAAATTCTACATATTTTGAAACTGCTTGATCGATGCAACTTGTTACATGACCACCTACTTGGTGCGATGGCAAAAAAAAACATGTATGATCGAGTGTAGTTTATATACAGGGTGGGGCAATAGTGCGCCCGACTTCGATATCTCGATAATTGTGACTATAGTGATTTTTTTAATATACACGTATGGCATAATTTCAACAAAAAAAAAATCATTACATCCAAGTAGTTGGGAGAGAGTCAATAATAATACAGGAGTGGAAGAAGGCCACAAGGAGGTTTCAACAAGTTTTCTGACATACATGGCATTCCATAAAAAAAATGTTAGTTGACCCTGTAGAATCGTCTTGGCTAACCCTGTATATTCGAAAATAATTTCCGGTTATAGACTTCTTTGTCTAGTTTATTAATGTTTCTAAATCATGTTTCCAGCTATCACTGAACTCGACATATCGAAGACACACGCACTATTGCCACACCCTGTATACACAAAAAAAACAGTTACTAGAAATGGTCTTTACCAGGTACAAACAAATTTAAAACACAAAAAACTGTTTTAAACAAAAAAAAAAACCTTTTAAATAAAAAAGTTTTATTAAAAAAATGGCGAATAAGTTTCTAGAAAAATTAATTTAATTTTTTATTGTTACGGTTTTTAACACCGATAAATCTATCATTTTCAGTTGAAACAAAATTTTGTGGAAAGCCCTATTGACAGTTATATACAAGATATACGCGCTTGCTGTCATTTCCTACGTGAATTTAAAAAAAGTTTTGTCGTAATTACATGGGGTTCAGTTTTAAAGGAAATTCCCTGTACATTTTAATTTCGAAATTAGCAAAAATTAGGACGTGAATGAATTTAGAGATGTGTACTATCGTCTTTATTAATTATTTATTCTGCTTCTATTAATCCTAGTATTTCTTTAAGCAATGAGGAATGGGAAACCTCACGAGTAAATATGAATTTAATCAGTTTTATTGCCAATAAGTTACATGCAAGGTTGTTCTGCTTTTATTTTAATGAGATTTTAATTAATTTGTGTCTGGCTTACTAAAACTGAAGGTCAAACCACAGAATAAAAAGAAATTGGACCAATACCGTATTTAATGAATTAGTCTAAGTGGCAAAATGCGGGTTTTATGTTTCGTTGCGTGCTATAAAGGTCGCTCAAATTCGACTGTCTTTATACATACATATATGAATTTCGGTTGTTATAAATAAGATACAGAGTATAGGCTTAAATATGTCAATATACCAAAACAAAATGTAGAAATATTGCATATATTTATCCTAAAGTTTAAACATTCGTATCGAAGTTCTGCAGAGATGTATTGCAGGTCCTTTGTTGTTCAGTATTTAGACGATTTCTCTACGATTCTTGTGAAATACCTATGTCGAAGATACGAATTCTATTTTGGTTTAACCAGTGATGCTTTGGAAAATGAAGTGGTTCTTGTACCCTAATCAAACATAATTGCAAAATGACAAGCAACATTAATGTTTAGTTGTTACAGAGATCATATCCACTCATATTGTAATTGGAGAGTGGATTAGCTTTAGGCAAGATCTTCCCTGGAAAAAAAAAATATAACGACAAAATACTTAAGATACCTGCAGAAAAGGAAAGGACGCAAGGAAACCCCCACAGGACACGTCTCCATGTTCGGCGAGGACATCCAATGGCACGATTCCGTCAAGTACCTTGGCGTAATCATGGATAAAGGCCTGACATGGAGACAGAACACCGAAGCCATCGTGGTAAAGGCCAAGCGGACGAGAGCTCTCATCTACCCGATGATGGTAGAGAACCAGAGCAGGCTCAGTCTGAGAAACAGGCTTCTGCTAGTCAAAGCACTCATCAGACCACAGCTGACCTACGCCTGGGGGCCACAAGCGAAGACCTATCTGAAAAAAATCCAAGCCGTGGAAAACGTGGCCATCAGGACAGCGGTGGGCGCCACCATGGTACGTTAGAAACGCTGACATCTTCAGGGACCTGGAGTACACACCAGTCACCGAAATCATCCGGGATAGAGCGAAGAAACTGTACACCTTAGCTGAGGAGCACAGTAATCCGCTGATCAGGAAGGCCACCTCCTATGATCCGGCCGACGTACCGAGGCACAAGAGGCCGAAGGTACAGTTATTGGATAACGGGTAAGTATAACGAATCCTTTCCTTACAGATGGACCAAACCCACGGAAAAGAGATAACACGACCAACCACCCTCCCACAAACCTTGCGGGGCGCCGGTCAGTAAACCGACCAGTGCCCGTTGTCCCCTAGCTCCGTGAAGGACGAAAGTGCTAAGAAAGCACTTAGGCCTTCACCTCCTAGAGCTACACAGTTCATCCTCACCTTGTCCGATGATCCAGATGACAATGTGTCAATTGACACTTTGTGTACTGGCAGTCAATCCCAAGTCACAGAATATCCACACAGTCCCTGACAGACAGATGACTACCCCCGGGGGTGGCAAGCTGGCGAAGAAAGAAGACGAAGACAGAAGAGCGCCAGAAGAGGACCTAGCCAGCAGGGTTCATCAGCCAGGACCCAGGGAGGTTGGCCAAAATCTTCGGCACCGCTCACATTTGCACGAGGCCGGTCCAGGTCTACAGCGATGACTAGGGTAAAAAGGCAATAGTCCTGCCTGGCCCTAGCATCCGAGACCGTCATCATGCCAAATGGATATTGGCGGCGGGGACCTGCAGAAACAATTTTAACAGAAATAATATCCTTCCTGGATTTTGTATATTAGAGTGCAAGTTTATGTCTAATAATGATGAGAAATCTGAAACAGATTGTTGAAACATATTTACCTCACAAGAAGTAATACTTCCAGACAACGAGAAGGCCGATGAAGCCCTGCCTCGGATCCAATTTTATATTGGGCATTACAAGAAAACGGGTCACGACGGCTCTCCATGAGTGGACCCACGAGATACTGAGGAAGCATTGGAGGACCAACCGGGCCTGGGGCAAACTCGAGATTTGTGACGAGACAGATCAAGTTGATATTGGTCTGGTTATTGGGCCAGAGTCGAAAGACCGAATCTTTTAACCGGAGTTCTGGCAGGCTACTATTGACTTAGGAGAGATATGTCACTCAGAGGTGTTAGAGAAGACCCTACATGCCAAGGATGCGGGAGTGAAGAAACTTCTTACCAGTACCTGGGGCAGTATCAAGTATTCGAGTGCCTCTTCAGTACTGGGGTACTTCTAAAGGAGATGAGTTTCCTCTCACTGAGTGACATCCTGACCTTCATTAGAAGATCGGAAAGATTCTACGAGGGAGCAAGATAAGTACACGGTTATGCACGTTAACATTCTATCCCAATAACTTTTTTTTTTTTTTTTTTACCTAGAAAAAAATTATACCAACTGAGGTTATAGGAAATTTTCTTGCTATTTCAACGCACTATTCAGGAAAACATGAACTTCTCGTTGCACAATATTGTGATTTGAAATAGTGAATGCTGCACGGACAAAATATAAATTGTCATGAAAAAAATCAAAGCAATTATTGTAATACCATTTGACAGTTCTAGTCTCGGTTTTAGTTGTTGTTTTTTGAATAAGATACATGCATAACACGGAACTTAGATTTCAAATGTTAGCACAATTTTTGCCCGAATTCTGACGCATTACCACACATTTCGGTATTTGATTCTAGCTGACTAGATTTTTCTTTCTTTGACTGTACAAGCTTGAAAATGTATTTTACGAAGTCTAATTTTATTGGGATTCCTTTAGTAATTTTCCAGATAAGTTCGTCTGCGCAAAACTTTTCCATTAAATTTTATTTCGATCAGTTTACGAACACCAAGTCAAATACACAAATATTTCATTAAATCCTAAGTTTCAGTGTCACAAGCGAGGACATTAAAATAAATTTTAATCGTGTTTACTTTTTCGAGGACCAGAGTTTCATTAAAAATTCCTTTAAAAGTAAGCTGTTTAAAAACACGTTTAGAATGCATCTAGAATAAAAGTTTATTATATTCGGAGACTAAGTTCAGAAGATATTTGACATTTGAGTAATCGGTTGTCACCTGGCTGGAATAATGGGACAGAAATCCTACAAGAAGCTCAACAGTTATGTTTCGACATGGCATAAGGTGTTGGTAAAAATGGAAAGTTATCGAGTTATTTTTGGCGACACGGTATTGATTAATGATATGTTTTCAATACAGCGCAGTGGCAAAATTAACAAGAGAAAATGAATAGTAGTAATTATTATAGGTACATACAAATCCTACACAGGATGATTGAAAAGACTAGAACATCTTTTACTTCCTCACCCCTCAAAGTGAGGAAGTATGTATTCGTGAAAAAAATTTTGAAAATTTTTATTGCATTTCTAGACGAATCTCCACGAATTATATCGATACACAACTTTTCAGACAGAAGAAAATTTCTGCCTGTGTCTGTCTGTCTGGTTCGCGATAGCAGCTACAGTTTTTGAGATAACGCTTTCAAATTTGGTACCTACATACATTCTAGAGGTCCAAGGAAGAGATTGAGTCGCTGATGAGTAAAATCGGCCCCAATTTTTGAAACACCAAAAAAATGTCTTTTTTGAAACGTCAAAGTGACATTTTTGAAACGTAAAAAAATGTGACTTTTTTTGAAACGTAAAAAATATGACTTTTTTAAAACGTCAAAATGCGACTTTTGAAACGTAAAAAATGTGACTTTTTTTGAACCGTCAAAAATTACCTTTATTATAAACACCACCACACATCGAGTTTTACTACGGTGAGGAAGTTCTGATCCCCAAGTAATTGGCAGCGGTTTTTTACTTTTTGTTCCCGAATTCTTAAAAAGCTGGTTAAAAAGTATCGTCACCTGGCACAAAGAGATAATTCATAAATAAGTAGATTGATTATATTAAACATCAGAATGTTTCCAAACGTTTTGATGATGCAGGGAAAAAAGTTAATACAAGTCAATTCAAAGATAGGCGCATATTTTTGAAGAGATGCAGCTCCCTCAGGAAGTGCTTTTTTTACCATTTTTAATTTGTTTGATTGTAAAAATTTAATAGAACCTTTCACAGGAAAGCATACTACGTGATTTTTTTTTCAAAGCGTGTATTTTCAACGATTTGGTATCATTCTGTAAAGCGATTTTTCTCCCAATGGGGTGATCCTAAGACTAAAGTAAAAGAGAATCTTTTTTTACATAATTTTATCAGTGAATCACATTTCGTACCAATTATGTCAAAACTAATCTTGTTAAATGTGAAAATATCGCTTGTATTATTTTCAGACCCTGGATCCGAGATCGTCATGACGTCAAAACCAGGATCAGATTTAGGCGATATAACTGGTGGTGTTTATTATTATTATTATTATTATTAACACCGCAGATAATACAAGCCCCTGTATCTCTAAACTGACGTTGTGCGAGAGGGGGCTACATATTTAGAGACAACGGACACACATCCAATATCCGAGTATACTACGACTAATCTCTCTCACAGAAAAATCTAAGTGCCACGGTCAGGATTCAAACCCGGGACTTTTGGACGAGTCAAGTGTCCTTGCCTCTCGACACCATCGGACATATATATATATATATATATATATATATATATATATATATATATATATATATATATATATATATATATATATATATATATATATATATATATATATATATATATATATATATAGTTTTTTTTTTGTGTGGGATTTCGGTCAGGTGCAACTAATTAAATTTTTTTTTTCTAACGTTTCGGTTTATTACACCATCATCAGAGAACTACAATTAATATTTTAAACACATAGTTATGGTTATTATACATTAAAATTTACTTACACTATTATTTATTAGGAATTTGCTTTAAAAATTTTTCTATTACATGCTATTTGTATGTCTGTTTTAACGCAACTGAGATATTTTAACCTAGTTTGTGTGCTCTTAAAGTTTTGTTTATGTTACAGAGATAACGTTGGAATGTATATGGTTTACTGTGGGTGTTTTGCTTAAATAGTGAATATATAATAAGATATTTTATTACAAAAATTATTATTTTGTATCGGTCAGATGTAAAAATTGATTTCATGTTGTAATGTACCCCAATTATTTAATTAAGTTAAAGTAGGTTTCGCTTAAGTTTTCTATATCAGTGCGATTATTAACTTAACTAACTAACTTAACTAACTAACTTAACTAACTTAAGCGAAACCTACTTTAACTTAATTAAATAATTGGGGTACATTACAACATGAAATCAATTTTTACATCTGACCGATACAAAATAATAATTTTGTAATAAAATATCTTATTATATATTCACTATTTAAGCAAAACACCCACAGTAAACCATATACATTCCAACGTTATCTCTGTAACATAAACAAAACTTTAAGAGCACACAAACTAGGTTAAAATATCTCAGTTGCGTTAAAACAGACATACAAATAGCATGTAATAGAAAAATTTTTAAAGCAAATTCCTAATAAATAATAGTGTAAGTAAATTTTAATGTATAATAACCATAACTATGTGTTTAAAATATTATATTAATTGTAGTTCTCTGATGATGGTGTAATAAACCGAAACGTTAGAAAAAAAAATTTAATTAGTTGCACCTGACCGAAATTCCCACAAAAAAAAAACTATCAATATTAATTGATAATAACGGTCAAGAAAAAAAAAAAAAAAAAAAATATATATATATATATATATATATATATATTATAGTATATATATATTATAGTATATATATATTATAGTATATAACTAGCAGGTCGGCCACTATCATTTGTCTGTTCCATAACCTATGGCATACTGAAGAGAACAAATAAGTTCGAAATCGATCTATGTCTGGTTAGGAATTGACAAATGATATTGATTATCGATCTATCATGATTTGAAGGTGTAATTCAATGCAGGTCGGGGTATTTGCCCGCTGAGTAGTTGTTACCTTCAAATCATATTTAATCATATATATATATATATATATATATACATGTATACATACATATATCAGTCATATGAACGAAATCATCATTCTTATGCACAATATAATATCTTACCAAGTAATTGTATTATGAATTTCGTAACGTTCAAGGTTAAATGTAGGTTAAATAGTTCTAAACAAGCCATATGAGGTGTGAATATATATTAATTGGTGGATGTAATACTAGCATATGTAGTAACTACGAGCCATTAGAAAAAAAAATTATTTGTATTTACTCTAAAAGACCCTGAGTTAAACTTCAGCGCATATCACTAAAAATCCATTTGCAATGTAAAAAAGGCCGTTCACCATCTGCCAATGTAAATGGCGCATATTTGAAGTAATTAAATTTCATTCAGGCACATTCAGAGCGTTCACCCACTTAATGGCTAACCGCGCACAGCCGCAGTAGTAGCAGGTCATGTTTGTTTACGTTTTGGTAGGTGTCTTGAGGACAAATTCATTTTGTAGAGCCAAAAATTATTTAGAAGTTATACATGTAAATAATTTTTATACCTATCTGATAATAATAATTTGTAGAGCTACAAATTATAGAGTTCTCTATAAATAAATACTAGGCAAGCAACAAAAAAATATGTATATATATATATATATATATATATATATTTTTTTTATATTTTTAATTAATTTTATTTTATGCAATGAAAAAAGTCCGCCTCTGGAATGACGACCTGAGATCCGGGGTCTGATTATTATAAACATATGTGCCAAGAGGCATCCCTGCAAGACAAAGGGCTCCTGATATATTAAATAAACACCAGTGTTTGGGTACCATCTTGAAAGGGCCTTGTGTATATATTTTTTCACATTCTTGAATTAAGAATCTACATCAGAAGTTTGTAAGATATTTTTGGACACTCTGTAGGATTAGCTTTAACGATTAAGATCATTTTGGCCCCCACAACAATATGTACAAGATCAGCTGTGACTAATATGGAAACTGCCAGACCACATACCTTTCATAATTTATCATAAAAATTTAGTTCTATAATACATATAAAACAATTCATTAATGCACGGCCATTGGTTTAGCCCAACCCTGTATCAATCAACATTAGCGCCATACTCGAACCATAAAAACCATTATGGTATTGACATTTTATTAATTAATTGTATTTCACTCTCAGAACATTAGTTACATAAAAAGTGTTCAACTCATTACATAATCAAAACTTGGAGAAGGTAATGGACGAAGTAGGTTAAATTAGAGTTAGTTTAAGAATTCTAAAACTTTCCCATCACATTTATTAAGAGAAGAAGACTCATTAACGCGATACACACTGACGCATGAGATAAAAACAGTTTTTTTTAGTTGCATTTATATATAGAAAACACTTCTTTGAGATGCTCTGAAATTTCTCACGCGTACATATGGTTGGGTCATAATAACCACTAAAATATATTTTATAGGGTGGAACTAAAAAAAAAAATGCATCATTAAAAAAATCACAAAAAAAGCCTTCAATGCGGTAATAAATCCCATTGTCTTATTCATGCAGCGGATTCTTTAAAATCAATGCGTTTAAAGCATATACGACAGTATAAAATCCTTGAGGTCTGCTTCCAGTGTGAGAATGCAAAAAATAAAAGTAATAATTCATCTAATGCATAAGTCAATAACATAAAAGATAATAAATATGAGAATATTTTATTAATTTCATGTTAGATTATATAAAAACGAGAATGATAGTAAGAATAAGAAGGCTGCGAACCGGTTATTTAAGTCTCTGAAGTATGCTTAAAAAGTGAAAATAAGTTTATAGACCAGTGAGGTGTGTACTTAAAAATGATACAGCTGCATTCTAAATATTTATTTTTCTAAATAAGAACAGGTTTGAATAAATAAGTAAAAAGTAGATAAATACGCTTTCCAGAACGTTGTCTGTATGATTGCCGTGTAACACGTATGTATGTTATGTCTAGGCCTACTAAAGCGTAATTAAATAACTATGTACAGAAAACTAACTTCTTTTTTTAAATTTCGTATCTTGGTTACCTGTCGCTGCTGCAACCGCGTGACAAAATATTCTTTTTTATTCTGTTTGAAATATTTTGTCTTTTAATTTTCAAAAGTTGCATAAATAAAATATGATGCTAGCACAAAACTTTCTTATACCAGTATATATTTGATAAATACTTGATTTCATTTACTTTATCAAGTTTGTTTCCCATAATTTCGAGATTTAAATTAGGATATGAGAGATTGTACTTAGATAATTTAAGTTTGTTACCTATTAACATATATTTAGACTTACTTATATTTAAATTTAAACTATTATTGACTAGCCATTTACTTATTACATATAAATCATAATTCATCGAGTTAAACATCATTGGCATGTCATCACCTGCAATATATATCATTGTATCGTCTGCAAACATAGATGTTTTACAATACTTCACATATTTTACGATATCGTTTATGTATAAGTTAAAAAGAATTGGACCAAAGACAGTCCCCTGTGGGACGCCATGCACGGTTTGCACTTTATCTGATAGACTATTTCTAAATTTAACATTTTGTGTTCTAGGATTAAGATATGTTTTAAACCAGTTTAATACATCACCTGTAATAACAATTCTCTTTAGTTTACACAGAAGTAATTCTCTGTTTATCGTTTCAAATGCCCGTCCGAAATCCAAGAATACTGCTAATATTACATGATTGGTTTCTAAAGACTTGTACCATTCATCACAAATATTTAAAATTACTGACTCACAAAAATGAAGTTTTCGGAAGCCTGATTGGTTGCAAACTAAAACACAGTTTTAATCACAACATTTCAGTAGCTGATCTTTAACCTCAATTTCCAGGATTTTTTTCGTAAATCGGTACCGTATTTATAGGTTTATGTTCTTCACATAATATTGTATTTGTAACTTTTGGCACTGGTATAACGTACGATGTCTTCCACCCCTCTGGAAATTCACCATATTGTAATGACAAGTTTATTACATCAAGAAACTGATTTCCTATTACATTGAAAGCGTCTTGTACTACTTTGGTTGTTACCATATCTTCACAGTTTACAGTGTTTTTAAGATTTACAATTATTTTTCTTAATTTTGCCATGGTTGTTGTTTGAAATGAGTGAAAGTTTCCTTTTTGTTCAATGTTTTCAAGAATCTGTTCATAAGTATTACTAAAGTTAATATCGGAGGTAATTTCTTCGATGCTTGTGAGGAAGAATGCATTAAACTTTTCAGCAATTACATTTTCGTTTGTTTCCTGTATATTCGAGAATACGATACATCCATTAGTAGCAGGATTTTTATCCGGTAATAATTTCTTTAATTGCTTCCATAGTTCTCGGCCATTATGAGAGTTGGAGGTAATTACATCATTATAGTATTTTTCTTTACCTGTTTCTATCAGTTTGCTAACCATATTTCTTTTTTGTCTTTATGCTTCCCAGTCTTCGTTTTCATCTGTGAACACCGCTCTTTTATACTTTACATCTCTTTCCTTCATGTTTTCTATAATTTCTTCATTAATCCATTTATTATCTAAATGTTTGGCTTGGATTTTAATTTACTTTATTGGGCATATATCGTCAAGGGATTCGATTATATTCTTTACCAGTGAGGAGGCTGATATGTGCACGTTAGAAGTATTGTTCCATGTTTTATCTATTAGGTAATTCTGGAATAAGGTCAAATCATAATTTTTTAGTATCCGTTTTTTCACAACCATAATATGTTCGTTTTTATATTTAAGTAAATAAATGTTACTAATTACTAAATATAAAATAAGATTACTACTGCAGTCGCTTAGGTTTGGTGTCACGCTCTTGATTAACTGGACACCAAATAAAAAGTAGGTAACTCTATCAGCAAGGCAGTTGGTTTATAATACTTGTAGCTGAGTATTCTAGATTATTCCAGGAGCATTCTGGGCCGCCCTTTATTAATGCATTCTACACACCTTCAAATCGTTTCCGATCCAAGTGACGACAGAGTACGACTCTTCTCAAGTTCAACCATCGAATTAAAGTTACTCCACTTAACTATAGGAGTCTACTGAACTGATATACCAGACGATCTATTGAAACTTTGGTGGCAGTAGTTAGCCTCCATTTGGTATGATGTAAGCTTCCAGTCAATAAAATATTTAATTCCATTATTTATTAGGAATGGGCCAGTCATATCTATCCCAACTCTTTCAAAAGGAACTCCAAATGTTATATTGCTTCATCGACCTGCGACTCCGGGCATTTACATTTAACAGCTAATCGCCCACTACAATCGTTTTGAATTAAAAACGAAAATCTCTCTCTCTCTCTAGTTCGATGTAACTACAGGAGTATACCAAACTATACCAGATTATCTATTAATACTTGGACAACAGTAGCTGCTCTTCATTTGGTATGATGTAAGCTTCTGGTCGGCATATTTATTTCCATTACTTCTAATTAGGAATGGGCCAGCCATATCTATCCCAACTCTCTCAAAGAGAACTCCTTCGTTATATTGCTTCATGGGTCTGCGACTCCAAGCATCTACAATTACCGACTATTCTCCCAATATAATCGTTTAAAATTAAACAAACAAATCCAACTTTGGAGAGGTTTTGGACACTGGTAAGGAAAATCACTTTAACGCCGTCTTTTTGAGACATTCTGTAAAATGTAATACGATTGGTTGCTACATTCATGGCATCATCTCAATATCTTATATAGTTAAGGGCAAGTAGTCTCGACGAAAGTTTATTTTTGGTTTGTAATGGAAGTAAAACTGCAACATATTTTATTACATAATTAACTGGCCTCAAGTCAAACAGGTAATCGCGGTGAGCAGCACCTTAGTCTTTATAATAATAATGGTTGAAAACCGGGCTTCCAAATAAAAATATTGTATTTAAATTCATGATGTAAGATGGGCGTAGACAACTTTCTTTTTTATATATGCACAAACTTTCTATTACAAATAATTTAATAATCACATCAAACAATATAATAAAATGGAACTTATTAGATATGTTTAATAATAACTCTTTGACTTGAACAAATTGTATATAGAAGTTTTTGAGAAATAAATTCAATGGTGAATCGAACTCAATTACTTTTAATTGAACTAGGATATTATAAATTATACAGAGGGCATCGTAAATGGTTATTGCTATAAAAAACGGCATACTTACGTCTTCAGACAACTCGGCACACATCATGTATTTACAGCTTATCTACAATGAAGATACGTTATGTACGAAGAATGATTATTATAAACAGCAGCATTTCGATGACACACCTATTTGTTAACAACAAACATTTTTATTGAGCGCCAACAAAAAGTTTAGAAGAACAAACAATTACCAAGCGTAAATTTACGGAGAATTTTTGAAAAATCGTGGTCTAGGATTTTGAAAACATAGGTATGAAAGTTTTTCATCAATCAGATTATGTGCAACTTGCGAATGTACAAAATTGACTGAAAGAACAAACAAGATGGTGCCATCAATCAAGGCTTAAACAGCATACAGTCCATTTGATATATGGATATCTAGTGTTGCCTGGTACGCGTTTGTGAACATTAAAATAGATATTAGTAACTTAAGATGGCACGGTTCATCGAATTGTGACAATAATTTAGCTATAAATAGGCCTCGTTCTTAGTGTAGGTTTAGTTTTAATCATCTCCAGATGATAGATGATGCGAATTTGATTAGCAAAACGCGCGTTGGGTATAGTGTGCAGGATTTTGATGTTTGTTGGCCTAGTTCAGTGTTACAGTCGCATGAAAGATTACAATTCCCTTCAAGACCTGGGTGAATCGTTTGACAACGACCTAATAAAATTATTACAACTAGTTTTCTTTCTTCTTGTATCGTAGACAATATAGGTTATTATTATCTAGTTCTGCATAAAATACACATTATATTGCAAAAGGAATGAGCTACACTTTTATTATTTCTTGTTTCAAATATATACGATAGAATTGAACTTATTGGGATTCCGTTTGAGAAGAATGAAAGTAGTTTTTACTTTATTGAATATTACAATGTTTATGGAATCGTGTCTGCAGTTTTGAAGATTCTACATAGCATTCTTCAACGAATAAATAGACTGAATTGCATCAGGCAAGATTTATGCATATAAATGGCCGACAACGGAAATGAGAATAATTAGACATCTTTAGTACATCTTTAAGAACGATTGAAATTAGTGTCGTCCATATATAAAAATTCATTTCGAATTACATATGAACATGTAGTAAAATATATATGCGAGGGCCTTATAACGTTCGTATAAATTATCACAAGTTTTAGTTAAAAATTCAAAGTTCAAGTATAGTAGTAATACTACATACATATAAGAGTGACAACACAGAAAACTAATCCTGTACCATTAATTAATACAATATTGTTAGTGTTTCATGGGCAACTGATGTGAATAAAACACATACCTAATAATATTTTATTTCAAGTCTATTTTAGGTATACATTGTCATAATACGTATATGGACTCGTTTACGTAAATAAATATCCCTATTGGGTTTCCTACACCAACATCGAGGACAAGTATTACGTTATAATGTTTAGATTATATTAAATTTCACCGAGCCATGTCACAAATGGAACGTATTAAAAAATATATCTTTTATGGAAGCGAATATAAGTTCTCTTGGGAGAAAACATCGAGTAAATGTAAATTTAGGCAACAGAGCTGTTATTTTAGACAAAACGGACTATTATGAAAGGTTATTTTATTACCTAGAAATTTATTACCAAAAATGTTTACTGAAGGCAGAAATGTACTTCAATCATGGAAAAACCTGCATGAAAGAATAGGTTGATCATGTATCCAATAAAACCATACCTAAATTGTATTGTCTCTCGAAAATACATAAACCTGGGAAGCTAGTGCGTTATATTGTTTAAGCAATTGATCACCGACCGACGATCACCTACGAAAATGTTTGATTCATGAAGTCGAACGTTTACCCAATGCAAAATCTAGTTTTTCAGGAACTAATTCTAATGATTTCATTAACAAACAGAACAGCTAGTTGCCAGAGGGTACATTTTGATCTTTGACTTTTTCCGAGTGCACTAATCTCACAGACTTTGGACTATTTAAGGGAAAGCTTATAGCAAATCGTAAAATAGTACGAATAATGACTGACAGAGGACCTATTTCAAATAGTTCTTTACTGCTTAGCAAGTCAAGGTTACGCTGACGTCATCGCAACTAGCTGATTTCGGTTCACCGAACTGTGAAGAGTTCAGGTATAAATAAACAGCGTTCTTCATATAAGTTTGATTTTAATTGTCTCCAGATGATGCGAAATTGGATGGCGAAACGCGCATCAAGAATACGTCGAGTATAACCTTGCTATACTTAAATTTCACATGAAAATGATCAATTGGAATGATTTCCATAGCTTGGTGTTTCTGCCACAAAAAATTCGAAAAACAAAATATGCATAAATGTAAAAAAAGTTCATCTTTTTTTGGGAGGCCATCGACTAAATTAGTTCAAGACGGATGTCAGGTCATATGTCTGTAGATAAATCTGTGTCGGAGACATGCACGGATACCAATTTATTTCAACATTTTCTTTTCATCATATCATTGACTTTTCTCTGCCTTCCTCCTATTTCATTGGTTGATTAAATTTACTGGAAAAAAACGTGACCGAAAAACACAGAAAAGGGAAACAATTTTATTTATAATTCAGTGGTCTATCCACTATTTATTTATATCCGAGTGTCTCAACTCTAATTTGCTTGGCGAGGCAAATACAAAGACAACAACAAGACAAATTCGATTAAACCGTAATCACTATATTGACGCAAGCTGTGGAACATATTTTACCATTAACCGAAAGCAGCTTTAACTTTTTTATTTCAAATTGGACGCTCGATAAATTTTTATTTAATCTTAAAATGGAATGTCGCCGAGCTCTTTTTAGATCATTTTTATACGGTTAGGGGTGAATTACGACGTAATAAACTCAGAAATAATGAGATGCGATTTATGTAATTGTTTTTGCCGTTTAGTTGAGTTGGTGAATGTTTAAAACTGGGTAAATATTTAATATTTGTGGGCTGAAAAAGATGTAAATATATGTAACATACCCCACATATTCTTTAATAATTATTAATTAATTGAGGGAACAAAGTCTTATTTCAATTAATTTTTTTTGCGAATCTCTTCTATTTAAACATTTACCGATTCTAGACTTCAACCTATTCATTCATAAAAACCTAAATTTTCAGCACATCGTTAGAATCCTCAGGAAAAAAATTGAAAAAACTAAGTCTTTGGCAGATTGAAAAAGAACTCAAAGCAATTATGTTCTGAAAGTTAGGTTGTAGGGCATATTTCCACGGACGACCTAGGCTTTGTATATTTGGCGGGTACAAGCTTTATTGTCAGAAACGACTTTCTTAGAATTTTCGTAGTGGTTATTACAAAACGAATTTTTGGCTAATATACTTTTCACTGATGAAGCTAGATTTGCAAGAGATGCTATTATGAATTTTCATAACTTGTAGGCTGAAGAGAATCCGTATGCCATTATGGAAATCAGATTTCTGCACTAATTTTCTTTCAATATTTGGGCTGGGATTGTTGGAGATTTCTTAATAGAGCCGTATTTTCTCCCTGAACGCGTAACACGTGATAGTAATCGTCATTTTCATGACTGAATTAAATGCATTGTTGAACAAAACCCCCTACCGAGTAAACAAAATATGTGGTAGATGCTGGGGCCCAGCATATTTCAGCATACCACGCGGGATTATTTAAATACGAATTATCCCCATCGTTGGGTAGGTTTCGTGGCACAGCAAGGGGAAAATTTATAACAAAAAGATTTAGCAGGAAAAGCTTGGTCACCACGCTGTCGTGATATGATTCTCCTAGATTTTTTTTTTGGAGTTGCTTCAAATCTATACCAAATAGATACTGTAGAGATCTTTGCAACAGATTTGTCGATTCCCTCATTACTATTCGGAATATGCTCGGAATTTTTGAAAGGGATGACAGTCAATGGCCAGAAGAATACAAAAGTGTGTAGTCGTACAAGGTAGACACTTCGACATTCAATTTAGTTATTACCAGTTATGACTTGTTAAAATTATTTAATTAAAGAATACGAAAGATAATCACAGATTTTTTAAATTTTCTCTCCAACTTTGAGGAGCCATAATTCTGCAGGAAAGCATTTTCGGTCCATAAAAACTTTTTTTATTTAAAATGGTCCAAGGAATCACCTCCCAGTTTTCGAGATCACTTAAGAAACCTCAGTATTATTTCCGAGATTAGGTAAAAAAAAATTAATTCCAAATAGGATGACCTTAAGACTTCAACACTGATCCATCTTACACACTCCATCAATTACATAATGAATTTGTTGACTTGAAAACTTCCATTCACCTAACAACATCAATCTTATTCATAATTGTCTCACATTACATGTGCAAAAAATTTCTACCGAACTTAATTTGTTAATATAATAACTTGCGGGATATCTAGGTTATTTTTTCCGAGTGTTGTCACATACAAAACAAGAAAAAACACAACTCGTTAATGATAATGAGATACTAGCAGAATTTTAAAGTAGGCCTTGGTTATTCAGCTATCGTCAACGGATAATTTCAATGTCAGTATATAAAAGTGACATAAAAACGAAAGTCAATCAGTCGGTTTATTGGTGGATAATAGATTTGAGTGGGCAAGGTCAGATTTATATTATACCCGTCGAAGGAACTATCCATTGTGGGTGCTTAATTTGTAATTAGTTTTGGATAAAAAAACGACGTTATAATTAGTGGTCGTTATTTAAATACGTCCGTTAAAATATACCTACTGGGTAAATAAAGAAATTATAAAAAAGGTTATGTAATAATGACAAGCCATGCCAACCGCCCACTCAATAACTGGTTTTTAAAGATACAGATGAAGGGGATCAAATCTGATCCTTCGTTCATTAGTGGTGGGGATTTAACTCTTGACAGATTAGCACGGGCCAAAATTGCAAATGATACATTCACACAAAATTTTAATAAAAAAAAACTTAAATTTCTGAAATTATAATACGACAAAAGCTCGGGTTACGCCAATACTGTGAAACACATTTTCTTAACCTACACTTTTCTTATACATACGGGGTGTCCCGTAATAACGTGCAAAAAATTTAACTGTAGATTCCCTGTATATTATAAACCCTAGACTAACCCCTTAAAAATGACAGTTGTAAAGGGCCCTATTGTCAAATTTGATAAATAAATAACGCATTGAATAACAGCCCCACCTCTTTATTTCTTAACAAGGTAAAACAAGTACCTTTATCACTACAAACAACTTTTTTCGTTAAATGTCATTCATGCGAAACAAACATATACATTTAACCACGATCAGTTTTTGCGGCTAAGTAAAGGTTGATTTTTGAAACGTTTATTTCAATTTTTTAAAATAATTATGGTTTACGCACTTTTTTTATATCCCCAAGAAAAAAATACAATAATTGAAAATTAGTAACAAGCCAATGATTGTGGTTTCTTGTGCAAAAAGTTATAATTTATAATTTTCAATAACTTTGTGTTAAAATTTAAGTAGCCACAATTAAACCATATTAAAAAACGTTGAAGGATCTATCAATTAAATATCTACAAACATAATATACATAATGAAAACATCATAATGTGTAATTATTATTATACCTTAACTTTGAAAACATTTTTTTTTAATTAAAAAATACATGCATTTGAGCAGGGATATGGGTACCATATATTTATTTGATATCAGAAATGGTGGAGCAATGACCAATTGCTGAATACACCTGGAATGACCTTTTCCTAAGATTGAAATTTTTTAGCATGAAAATAATACCCCCCGAGGTCACCCTTTCTGAATTATGAGTACCCTCCCGATAATTTTAAATTAGGAAGGGGGTCGAGCGGCACCTTGTTCGAAAGGGATTTTGATTCTCTATTCAGTGGTATGAAGTTTTTTAAATTTGGGGCATTAAATACTAAGAAAATTAATTTTGAAAATGGAAAATTTTGTGAACATCTTTTAAACTCAGTCGAGGTATTTTTTTAAACCTAGACTACTGAATAGAGAATCAAAATCCCTTTCGAACGAGGCACCGCACGTTCCTAATTTAAACTTATCGTGGGGGATGGGGGATAGTCATAATGCAGGGGGGTGAACGCGAGGGTGTTATTTTCATGCTAAAAAATGACAATTTCAAATTAAAAATCGTCCTGTCAGAATTTTTCGTAAAAGTTCATAAAACGATTTAAAATGAATTTATTCCATACATATGGACCGCACTGTATATTAAATCTATACTTGTCTCTATATGATATTTAGGATGACCTATTTGTTTTCCTTTTTTGATATTAACAGAAAAAAATTAATAGTGATGTATGGATTTAAAGGCAGCTTTCACTCAAATTACACTTTAAATTTTGATATTTATCTGCTTAAAAATGTAAGACATAAATCTTAATCCGGCACGCCGTAGCATTGTTGTTTTTATCAGTTTATACGGTCGCTACGAAATACTTTAACAGAATGGAAACTGAAATACGTCTCGCAGAGATTTCAATTATATCTGCTGCATAACCGCATAGAGTGTTTGTTGCCTTCTTACATATGTACGTACATACGTCTATGACCAGCGTTAGATTTGCCACGCTCTAAAATCACTTATTTTGCTACTGTTGGGGCCAACGCCATTTACTATGCATAATAATTATTATTTATATCAAGACATTCTGTAATTATTTAATGCGATAAGTAACAAAGAAGGACCATTTCTTTTGGACAAGGGATACTGCAGAAAATGTTTCATTGTAAGGAATGACATAAAGATAATTTAATTGTGTGTCTATCTTTTTAATAATAGTAGTAGTTTAATAAAAGTTTGCATGTCTGCCAAATTTAAAACGAAAAACGAATACTCACCATCACGCAAAAATGATTTTAGTCAAGACATTCCTGTACCACACCGCGCGTGTCTAAAATCCTGGATTAGTCTCATATTAGTGCTAATTTCATTTATATTATCACAATATGTATATCTGTTATAATAAATGCCAGCAATTAATAAGAATGTTAACAGCTCATCCGACATCATTTCACCGTTCATTTAAATTTAGCCGTTAGCCGCAGTGTTGCCAGATGGGTACTGTTTAATGATCTATCCTTTAAAATAGTCAGTGTCAAGCAAATTTAAGATCAGGTTAAAATCACTTACATAACAGTTAGATCGTATTAGATGCTCGTGTCAAAGAAACCAATCTGCTACCGAGGTTCGTAAAAGGGATCTTGATCTGCTTCTACATAGAAGCAGGATCACTTAGACTTGAATTAGTTCGGAAGGTTTTAAAGAGGAGGTAACGTCTGTCGTTCCAAAGAAACAGAATCGGTTCACTTGGATCGAGCGGAGTCGATTCTCGGATACCAAAGAAATGCGACTATGGCGTTAAATCAAAGGGTTTACAAAATGGTCGCAATTCTTCAAAAAAAAAAAAACAAAAAAAAATTAGATTTTTTTTAGGTTTATAGTTTCCTATAGACCCAGTCCTCGGATGTTTAGCTTTAGTTAATTTATTAAAAAGGACATCTGCGAACATGGTATCGAAATCTTTAAAAAGAAAGGAGATATGGGTTAATGCACCCCAGTCAGTAGACTGATGGAAGTTGTAAGAGCCAACTTCTGTATTGTATGTTGTACCCTTCAATTTTTACTACATTTCAACCAGTTTCAACCAATCACATGTTTAATTTGATAATTTTACATGTTAACAAAACCACACATTTCAATTGTTGGACAAGTTATTATGAGCCAAGCTATAACTACACATAGTCCGCTAGATCCGGTGCCAGGTCATTAAACTATTGGTCCAACCAATCATTAAAATTGTAACTTAAAAAGAAGTCGGGCTAGAGGCTGTTTATCGTATGACAAAACAAAGTCATTATTTGTTTTATTTGCGAGACATTTAAGTTGGGATTTCGCACAGTAGGTGAGAAATAGGCTATTCTTGATTTGTTATAAATATTTAAAAAAACCACATGGCGAGATATTTAATACAGATTTAAAAGTTGTGATCTCACAATGAAATTAAATAGGTACTTTCATTGTAAGAGTGTCAGTATATCAGTAATTTTAATTATAACATGATTAAGATTTTATTTGCAAGAAGCAGATTGAATGCAAATAATAAATAATCTTATTAATTTTTGCAAGAAGAGGATCAATGCAAATATAATCCTATTAATTTTTGCAAATCTTGTTTAAAATTTCATAAAATCTACTCCATTTCTTTAATACGTGCCAATCTCTTTTGCTACTCGATCAGCTGTTATTATCAAAATCCTTAACTATACTTAACACATATGGCAACGCTGCCGAGGAAGGGCACGATTTTAAAGTTAAGAAGACAGCTTTACTGTGCTCCTTCCACCTGTTTCCTGTTTCAGATTCCAAACTTCTTTGATACGAAACCAACTTTTTGAATAATCATCATATATATATATATATATATATATATATATATATATATATATATATATATATATATATATATATATATATATATATATATATATATATATATATATATATATATATATATATATATATATATATATATATATATATATTACGATGTGTTAATTTAATATGCAATAGGCATTGTTTCAAGTTTATTTTACTTAATAACATAATACAAAAGCCCGCTAGAGAATATAACCGCCACTTGTTAGCGGTTGGAACAAAGAACTCGGACGTAACCTCACTCTTATTTACAACTCCGGTCTAATCCAAATAAAACGTTATGTAAAAGATAATTACCTTCAGACAATACGGTATTCTGGCAAACAAGATAAGCTGGCACTAATGAGGCACAATAACACATAGGAAAACACAAAAAGGCCGACACTTGCTTAATACCTTAACACAACATACACTGATACTTCTTCGTAGCTAGGATTGAAGATGGAAGCCTTATTTCATTTAGTATTCTTGTACAGATGTATTGTTTCCTGTGTGTGTGTGGAGTTACGCAACGCCTAACATAACTGCTAAGTGAAAGTAAAATTATCTAGCCACCTTGATTACTGTTGTTGCATAAACCGAGTATCGTAAAATCAAGTAAGCTTAGCTGGTCCGCGAAAGCGCTACCACGGCAACTAAACTCGGTTTCAACCTTCGCGAATAAGATTCACTTTTCGACTAAATCGTCTTGGAGTTGGCTGTGGCTGTGCTCGCCCGCTTTGATTTCAAGCACTACAAGTCGTGGGCAAGTAGACGGTCATGACGATGACGTCGTGGTAGGTCAAGTCAATTACCGACTCTTTGTTGTTCACTGAAATTCCCGAGAAAAATGAGTTGAACGACTGAATAAATAATCGATCTAAGCTTGTTATTTTGATTATTAATGTTTGTTTCTTGTTAATTATCTATTATTTGGATGGACGCACGAAATTATAGTGGTTATTCACAAGAGAACATTTTCATAATGCACCCCCCCCAAAGCAATTGAAAATTGGACCATATTGAATAAAATACGGAACACTCGATACTCGATGCCTGGATTGGACAATGAAAGATGTGATGCCACATTGTTCACTGAAATTCCCGAGAAAAATGAGTTGAACGACTGAATAAATAATATAATCGATCTAAGCTTGTTATTTTGATTATTATTGTTTGTTTCTTGTTAATTATCCATTATTTGGACGGACGCACGAAATTATAGTGGTTATTTTCACAAGAGATCATTTTCATCACGCAACCTCCTCCCCCTAAGCAATTGAAAATTGGACCATATTGTATAAAATACGGAACACTCGATACTCGATGCCTGGATCAGACAATGAAAGATATGATGCCACAACTTGGGTTTAAAGATAAATTAACTTACTTTATCTGAAATTTATACAGGAACATTTTAAAAACAGATCTACCCCCTTTTGGACAACTCTAAATTATCATTAATGATTATCTAATAGTGATCATTAATGGCTCATCTAAAGTACCAAATACAAAACCCTCCCAAACCTTGTATCTTCGATTCGAAGCGTATTAGGGGTTATTTCAATAGGAAGTTTTTTCTCCAGAACAACTTTTTCACTGACGGCATGACATGAGATCAGAACGAACAACTCTCTGGAAGACATAAGAAATTCTTCATCCGGCGGAAAGGGCAGGTAATGGCAGAAGATTGGACGACATTATCAACGCACTACAAGTAAGATAACTATTATGTTTTTTTCTGAGATACCTAAGACTTCTGCCTATAACAAAATCTGTTACTACATCAGTAATTACATCATCATTTATGTTCCACATGTCAAGTAGTGTATTATTATTATTATTATTTTTAAGTATACTTATTGGCATTTTTATACTGGAATAATAATTACGTCCAATATTGTTTTGCATTTAACCATCAATAATGGCAGATGTGGGTGTTTTGTACAGACCACTAATCACAATTCCATTAAAACAAAAAAATCTATTAATAGAGTGTCTAATCGAATCGACCACCAGCTTTTTTTACATTATTTGAGCAAAACCGGAACAGAAAAACAAGCGGTTACTTGAAATCAATCAATACAATTCAATACATGATACAGAATATAAAGGAGAGAACGATAGTAAAAAATGTAATTAACAAAAGAAAGTAGCAAAATTAAAAGTGGTACTAATATTATTGAAAATGAGTTTTTGTACAAATACGGCCATTTATAACATTTGCAGCAAAATTTTTATATATATGCATATATATATATATATATATATATATATATATATATATATATATATATATATATATATATATATATATATATATATATATATATAAAATTATTTCATAAATTTTAATATGAAACAAAGTTGTAAATTGACATGTTTTTTATTAATTTACGTATATTATAAAAATAAACAAACTTAGTAAATGACTGGCTCATATAAAGTATTTATTTAGATAAACGACAAAAAAAAGCCATTTGAATTTTCTACGTCAATAATTATGGAAAGTTTCAATTCGTATGTAAACAGTAAATATCAATATGAAAGCATTTGAGGAAATACATAAAAAAACCAGAGTACCTCAGTAGTCAATACCTGCACCCCTTATTTTCATTATATTTATAAATGACGATGCAACTGGCCTAAATGTGTATTGTTAATTATATGCGGATTTATAAATTCCTTAGAATAATTCCTATTGCATCATATAGTGCGTTCTCTGGAGGTTCTAGCAAGAATTATGTTCGGTGTAACAGTTGCATTAATAAACTAAGTGTAATAAAGGTGGCAAAACAGATGTTTTTCAATTTACAGTATATCAAATAAAATTTGATTGGAAATATATTCCACCACGGAAATGAATAATGTAACCAAAATATTACATACAGTTTATATCAAACTTATTTGCAACATAAAAAACATCGGCTTCTTTGATCAATTTATCGCCGTCAAAGAAGCCAACGCTTTTTATGTTGCAAATTTGTTTGAAATAAATTATACTAATCCAGAAGTGGTTCGGTACAAGCATCCCTGACTAACCCTTCGGTGGCTAGGGAACGCATTACAAACCGTTAGCTTTTTTACATATTTTTTTGGTAAAGTAAGATTCAAAATATGTCACAATTTGCTAAAAAGGCATGCCGATTCAATTTTTTTTGCTTTGGAGGAACTTCGGTAAAACTTAACAATATATTGCACACGTGGGCGCAATGCCTCTCATTCATAATTGGTCACCACTTTGGCCGGAATTCAACGTTGACCCACCTTCTACTTGTGTGCGTGGTCTCAGGTTTTTATAAAAAAAATAAAAATACCGAACTGTTTCTTATAAAAAAGAATCTTACTTTAGATATATATTTTAATTGTTACACAGTTCAGGTAAAACTTATAAATTCTAATGACAAATTATCCAGTGTTTTAATTTTAACATTCTTAACTCATTCATTATCAATGATGACCTACATTTTAAGACTTTAAAAAACCAATTACTTATTTAAATATGCACAGGTAAATCAGTAAATAAATATTTAGAGGTATTTGTAAACGAAGTATTACTAGAGCGAGAATGAATGTTTCGCAATAAGCGTTTGTCGCTTTTTTTTATTACGAAGTTAACAAAGAAGCTGACATTGAGATTTGCGAAAGTATCATGTAAACCGCCATAGTTGTTATAAACTGATAGTTATAAACAAATACGCTTAGTAAATTGTTATTGATTTGTATTTCACAACCATATTAAACATATGCATGATATTTTTTTTTACAAACATGTTTGGGGAGAAGTCAAAATATCTGACAAATGATATTTATCTGTTTCTGACGTTTTGGTCATTGTATTGTATTGTGCAGTTGACCGAAAATTAATGTTTGTTCCTTCCCGAAAATAAACTTATTGTCGTAATTCTCTTCGTACAGTGCTACCGCATTTAAGTAACTTTTGATATTGAAAATAGACACTAAATCCTTTAAATCCATCGCATAATATAATCTTGAGGTTTGGCGGAAATATGTCATTTTTTTTTCAAATATATGTATAGAGGTAAGAACTAATTTTTTTCTGAACGAGAAAAACAAGAATGGGTAATGAATCAATTTTTTCATCGTAGGCTGGACGTCTGGTACATAATTAATGTTAATTAAACCCTTCTATAAATATAATAAGATTAATCAGAACTACAGATGTAACATTACTTTTCAAAAAATAATAGTGTACCAAATTTATGATGACTCACATTTCAAATAAACTATAAAAACTGTTAATCTATTTCTCACTTGGTCTATTACCATTCTTAATAAAATCATTATTAGTGGAAAAGTTATTGTCTGACGAGTATAAATTTCTTGGAATAATTAAAATGACCTTCTTTGCTCATATACAGTCTTCAAACTGTTATTGCATGCCTAATAGAAAATGTTATATAAATTTCAATACCTTTGTCAGGATTTTATAACAAGGGGACACGATTTTTTTTTTTGCTGTAAAGGAAAACCTGGTACGTATTTTTCAAAGAAACGTCTAAACTCAGCATTGTCGACTGCGTTCCAACACAGACCACATGCAAGAATATGACATACAAATCATAAAAAAATTTCTCTTTTGTAACTGTACCGGTAATATTCTGTCAATGGATAGTCGAATTTACATGTCTTTCACAACCACGGCGTGTATGAAATACGTAACGTCGATTGCATGGAGTACACAGAATATGTAACTTATCTGTTGTAAGGTCATCGTAGTTTTCAATAATTTTTTGTAGTTAATAGAATATAATAGAATAGAATAGAGCTTTATTTTCCTTGAAGACAATATACAATTAAAAACTTAATATAAAAAAGGCATATTACAGTATATACATATATAAAAACATACATACATATACAGGTATAGGTATTCAACAAATTACTACATTCCTTGCATAGTCACTAACACTATAAAAAACTTATCTAGCAAAAATTCCTTAAAATATGTCTTAAAAAACTAATCGATTTACTATACTTTATATTAGTAGGTAAGTAATTAAAAGCTTTTAAACCCAAACTACTTAGCGAGTTGTACGTAACAGAGAATTTACAACGTGGCATGTGAACATCGTTTCAGTGTCTGGTGTTTATATCATAAATGCCTTTATTCAGGTTAAATTTATCTTTAGTACTAAAAACACAAACACATAAATCAAAAATGTATAGAGAAGGTAGTTTAAAATCCTTAAAAATTTTACAACTATGAATACTAGATACACCCACTATACACCTTAAAATTTGCTTTTCTGCTACGAATACACCGCATGATAAGATGAACCATCCTCAAAAGCAGACTCCATACCTATGTCGATACTACCTGTGAGTAATACACCATTCCCAGGTAACACTAATGCTCTTATTAAGATCTCCAAGGTCGCTTTAAAATTATACAATAAAACTTCGAATAAAACCAAATGATCTTCAAGACAAGCTTAGGATCACCATAAAGCAGCTTCTAGCCAAAAAGGGCCCATCCTAAAAGGGTCTTGAAGACTAAATTTTAAAACTATGTTAAAAACCATTTAGTTTTAATTTCATATTCTTAAAGAGTTCTTCAAGGCAACCTTAAATTTATGTATTAAAACGTTTTGCATTTAAAATAAAATTGCAGCAGACTAAATTGCCTTGAGAATCATTATAATTAATCCTAAAAGGGTTTTATTTTGTTTTAAAGTCGGACAACTTTATGCGTGAAATAGTTAAAACAACGGCAAGTCTCTAATGGGGCAGAGTGGTAATATTTTAAACGTAACGGATATAAAGCTGATCAAAAATAATATTCAAATGCAAACTATTCTGGTAAAAATTACCAACGGATGGCACTTTTCTGACAAAATATAATAAAATACTTCTACATAACTCGAGCGCCACCAATATAATGTTTTTTTTATTATCTAAAAAATTTTTTAAAAATATGGTCAATTTTTATTTTGCATCTAAACATCCAAATGCATTTTTTTATTAAATTGCATGTTTGGACACACCGTCCTTCAGTTATTTAAGAGGATGTAAAGCGCATATATTTCAATAATATTTTTTACTTTGGCTATTGAAAATATTCATCATGGCGGGTCTGTATCTTATATAAAAAATGGCGTGGTCTAGATAAAAACTGATTGCAAGTTAATAGAACATTTTAAATCTTACAAGACTTAAAAATAGCGTTTTATTTACCACTTTAAGTACAATTACTCTCCCAGACATTTATTTACTCTTCCTTTTAAAACTGAGTTGCTTTAATATGCTCAAACTCGTGGCCTTATTGATTTAAAGGGATCTGGCGCGCGTATGAAATCCTAACCTTAAAATTGTGCCGGTTTTGTGATTGCTGGATTTAGTGACTTCGTTTTAATTTAAAATACTTGTCACTAATATTTTCCATTTTAAATATGTCTTCTAGTTTTCATTCATGCATAAAGTAGGTAGGTACATGGACTGCACTGGTTCACTAAATCAGCAATCAGTTTTTATTGAGCAGATGGCGTGTTTTCTCCGATTATGGAGAGGGTAGAGTTAGTTTTAATAAAGTCATCAAAAATCCAACAGGCATTTCTTTTAATCAAATTGACTAAATTAAAGCCTTTGAACTTTAAAATATTCTTAATTTACTCTTTAAAAAGTAAAAACTATGTTTTAGGATTTAATGTGGAATTTCATTGAGCATATAGGCTTAAGATAAAATAGTTTTCTTAATGGGCTTTAATGACTACATCAAGGATACTCCATAAAACTACATTAAAACCATTTGTTCCAAAATGGATTGTTTTAAAACCAACTTGCTATTTAATTCTTTAAAGGGCAAATTAGTTTTAAAATAGCCAATGTCAAGAGTATTATAAAACTAGTATAAGATCAATAGGGCATTAGGAGCAAACAGTTTTTTTATTTTAATTTAAAGAGTGCATTAAATCCTTTGCATAAGAATCAGTGGTTTTTAAGAACTTTTAGTTTATCTTAAGGTAATTTTAAAACCACTATCATTTTATTGAACATGTTAAAGCACTTTTAAAACCTAAATAAATCAAAAGTATCTTAGAGTTGTTACTTGGGTTATTAACTGTTCAATGGTAAGAACTGTTCGTAAATTTCTAAACATATAAGCTATATAATTACACTTAGAAACCAAATTCTCACAGTGAGTTTTCCAATTCCTATGTATATTCCCAAAAATTTACGCAATTGCCAGTATTCGGTATTATAGTTGACGGATAATTTAAGATATGAGCATTTTCTTTGTCAATTATGGAATCTAATGCACTGTTTTTCTTTCTAAATTGAAATACAAAAAATTTTCATTAAGCCAAATGTTCATTTTTTCTAATACCTTTATTATAAATGATTTCTAAAGGTCCCCATCTAATTTATTTGAAACAATTGCTGACGTATCATCTGCGTAAATACTAAAATATGCATCAGATGTTAGATATCTATTTCATTTATATAAGGTAAAAAAAACGTGGGACCCAATCCTGATCCTTGTGGGACACCCATATTAACGTCTACATAATGACCGACTGGTGGACAAATCGAAGCAAGCCGCAAGACTAGTCCATTATTGGGTGTCATAGTGCTTACATGCTAATTATTATTATTATTCCTCTCTGTTGTATTTTATGTTGTTGTGATAATTTTATTTGTTGTATTTTATTGTTGATATTAATTTAATAATAAAATATGTCTGACGTGCGCAAGGGAAAAAAACGGCCATACGTTGATAAAGTGAATAAATTTATCAGTGAATTCCTGGATTTTTCTATAATGGTGCATGGTAGCCGAGTGAGTAAAGCGTTTATAGCTATTTACTCGGTACAGAATATTGATGGTTCGAATCCATCCCGCAGCAAGTTGGACATTCTATTTGTAATTTTCCCCTGGTGACGTTACCAAGTTACGAAACGTTGCGTAACTATGTACCAACTGTACGCGAAGACATTGTAAATAATCAAATGTGTATTAAAAAATACACGGCCGCGGTTATGTGTTGACGAGACGACAGATCGTAAAAAAATTCTATTGTAAATGTTACAGCACATGTACTGGACCCTCTTAAACCGACATTCCCACTATTACTAGCTGGCAAAACAATTACGTGGGTGGTGCTGGAGACGTTAGGAAAATTTGATCTGTCAACAAGTCATGTGTTGATGTTTGTGGCCGATGGTGCCGCGACAATGCGTTTGGTAGGCCGTTCTCTTCAAGAACACGGTTGTAGGTTGGTACATGTTACGTGTAAAATGCATTACATCTAGTGGCAGCAACTATTCGACAAGGTTTTCCAGAGGTAGATGTATTAATAAAGTACAAAAATCTCCTAAACGTATTTGTGTATTTCACAGCAAGTATTCCCGAACCACCACAGTCGATACTTACACGTTGGGGAACATGGTTGAAGGCAGCTTTTTTATGCTGAATATTTACGACAAATAAAAACTGTGATACTACAATTCAATCCTGATGAGGCTGCAGCTATTAAGGAGAGCCAGATAAAATTCGAAGATATTTCCGTTGAAACAGCTTTAAAAACTATTCACAAAAACTATAAAAGACCACATGACGCCATACAAAATTTACAAAACAGTGCGTTGTCGTTAGCGGAGTCACTGCAAATAGTGGATGAAGTAAATCGACTGCTCCATAGATGACGCAAAGACGCAAAGAATGAGCCCCTTAGAGAAAACTCGCACGTATGTAGCAAGACACCGGCTTTACCAGATTAAGACAAATTTGTGGTGGTACTGATGGTGCAACCTTTGATCCGTTAAGCGAGTTCAAAGACTATTTTAAGTATGCCTGTATTACATCAATAGATGTCGAACAGTCGTTCTCAAAATATAAGCATATTTTTTCATCACCGCGAACATTATTCACGTAGACAACCATAGAAACATACCTGATGCTGCAAAGTTCTTACAGATCTTCTCCGGTTTATGAAAACCCAGTCAGTTCATCAAGTTAGTTAAGAGGGTAAGTTGTGCATACATTGTTATAAATTGTAACAGTTTATTGCTTTTGTTACTAAACTCTATTCATTTAAACTTTGCAGCGTTAACCAGGGTAGAGAACAAAATGATTAGTGCAAACGGCAGGTAGATGTACACAAGTGCAAAGTTCCTATAGCGGTTCATTTCCATTGTTTATTTTATTTAATTTTAAATTGAGTATTTTGCTGGATCCTCGACAATAAAAGGAAATTATCCCGGTGTCTTGGTGTAAACTGTGAAACTTTGCCACTGTCACATATTTTCGACTTTTCTCTTAGTGTGATCCCACACAGAAGTAGTAATAAATCAATTGTATGGAAGTTCACGCTTCTAACAGTATTTCACTGAACATCCCATACGTAATCAAATCAAAGGATTTCTATCAATAATCCAACATTCCCCTTCACTTTGTAATTCTATTTCGCCTATCTAAACAAATAATCAAATTAAAAAGATATTTTAATTTCATTTTTTTTATTGTGGCAATTGTAAAACGGTTAAATTCCGTTGATTCGAATTAACGATTAAACGTGAGTGTTTCAAAACAGTACTTATATTCATTTACTTTTTATTAAATTAGATTAAAATTGAGGACGCTATTGGAAGAACAATTGAAGTTGTTTACAGTGGTTGTATGAAGACCAGTAATTAAATTAATTGAAGTCAATAAATAACTATTCTCTCGGTCCCTGAAATGCCACGGTCGCCTTACAATTAAATGCTTAAAAACCAGGTCAGTTTTTATATAAAACAATTAATTATAAGAGACGTGTTTATCGAAAACAAAATGTATTTATAATTTCAATTTGCAGCTGTATGAAAGATCGCAGTTTAATCAATTCATTTTTATCTGTCAAGAGTCCCATGGTTTATATGTGTTGTGGAAACTCAGAATTATATAAATGAAAATGCAAGTGTATACGGTATGTCTGGAACTGTCGGTTTGTTTTCATTGTCGTTATAAATTGGTAGTTAGGGAGTTTGGATGTCATCTCAGAAGCGGACTTTTAAACCTAATACTACATTTTAAAAAACACATGCTAAAATAGTGATACATTAAATTGTAATTTTTGACAGTGTACTTATACATTAATTAATCTTTTGCATGTAAAACCGGCACAGATGAGCGGACGTCTACTGCCTAGAATTAATTATATTCCCTAAACAAAGCACAATGTATGGCAACTACCTATTGGATTGATTTGACTTCTACTTAGTAGGAGGGGGGTTATTTTATTTACATCATTTAGCAATTTTGTTCCGTTCGAGAGCTTGCAAGCTAGAAATCTATTGTGTGTAGGCGAGTATAGAATTTTTTTATTTATTAGATATTTTCTGTTTAGTGTAGTGCGTTACTGGGCGTAAAAAATGGCGGGGCATACCGCGTTGTTATGTAAAGTATGCGAATTAAACTGTCATAGGAGGCCATACGCGTAAAGCTGCTGCCCGCTGCGACGAAACAGGTGTCGTCGAAAAAAATACCAAATGCTGATTGGCGAAGGCAAACAAAGGCGGTGAAACAGGGAGGAGCGCTATTATGTAAAGAAGTTTACAAGGTAAATGCCGTTTACTGTACTGTCTACCTCTCTTTTGTAGTCTGCTTCTGCCAGTGCGTCAGAATTCCCTAACTCTAGTTATAATTGCCGCCTTTTATTTGATAGTTGGGATCACATTATTTTTAAATCTACTAAATTTGATATAAAAGTTTTATAGACAACCCATTTAAATACTTATTTTTTATAGTTGCTTTAATTTATCTGGACGATATCGGAATACGCAATTTGTTATAAAGTTCTCGATTGAATATGTAAAGTATGCGAATTAAACTGTCATAGGAGGCCATACGCGTAAAGCTGCTGCCCGCTGCGACGAAACATGTGTCGTCGAAAAAACACCAAATGCTGATTGGCGAAGACAAAGGCGGTGAAACAGGGAAGAGCGCTAATATGTAAAGAAGTTTACAAGGTAAATACTGTTTACTGTACTGTCTACCCCTCTTTTGTAGTCTGCTTCTGCCACTGCGTCGGAATTGCTTAACTCTAGTTATAATTGCAGCTTTTTATTTGATAGTTGGGATCACATTATTTTTAAATCTACTAAATTTGATATAAAAGTTTTATAGCAGGATACTACAACCCATTTAAATACTTAGCTTGTTTTTTTATAGTTGCTTTAGTTTATCTGGACGATATCGGAGACGCAATTTTTTAATAAAGTTCTCGATCGAATAAGAAGGCTCGATTCTTGATCCTCTCATGTTTGATACTATGATCAATGATATCGCCACTAAACTGAATGCGTTTTCCGTTATACGCGGACGATATAAAGATATTTTGTAAGGGGGAATCTTCTTCACTGTGTCAATCTGCAGGAAAATCTAGATTTTATAAATTTATGGTATCTCAAATTTGGATTACTTGCGACATTTCTAAAAACCACTGACACCAATTAACGCGAAGAGTTATCGATAAATTCAAGAATTTTCCTTCCAGTTAAAGGTCTTCCTGCAAAGTCGTAGATTTAGAAAAAGTACCGGCATCTTGTAAACGAAATGTTCTACGATAATATAGTAAACCTTTCTCTGGATAGCGTTCTGGATACAGACGTTTGCTTTCAGCGCAGGAGGCAAGGTAGCCGAGTGGGTAAAGTGCTTATAGCCATTTACTCGGTACCGAATATCGATGGGTCGAATACATCCCTTTGCAAGTTAGAAATTTTATTTGTAATTTGTTTCGGATTAAGATGGGAGAGAACTGTCGATGCCCTAGATGTGGTTCGAACTCCACAATAAACTGTAGGGCCTCGTCTCTCTTTATTCAACACAAAATCCTAGGATTTTCTGGGAGTTACTTCGGTGAGAGGCGGTTAAGAATACATTTTTAAGCACCGATCGAACGTTTCGAAAAATATGGGAGAAAATAAAATTTAAAACAAATCGAAATTTTCAACGCACCATATCTCGAAAATAAAAGTCTTTATGACATGTTCATATGAACTTCTTTCTATGAAATCAGTTGAGGGATCACCTCAAGTGTTTCATATTACTTAGGAACTTCCTGTATATGCATATATACATGTGTGTGTAGCACCCTGCAATTTCAAAATGAAATTACTTTTTATTAGAACTACTATTTTATTTAATGTTCTATGTAGAGGATCTGCATACATGTACATGTAAAGTTTTATCTTGAGATATGGTAATGTAAAAAAAATTGCGCAAGTTCTAGTAAGCGTGAAAAAAATTGAGATTTAATAATGTAGGGTAGCGAGACCTGTGCATGTCTGATAAATACAAAAGGAATGGGAGTACTTCGAGAATATGGCATCTCTGCGAAGTCTGTGTGAAAAAAAAAACGTGTGGATGAATAATTAATATATATATATAGGCACTCTATCAGCACGAACAATGCAGAGAATTATGTGATTGAATATTCCATTTGCCAGAAAATGATGTTGACTGTGAGGTATGTTCACCCACAAGACTGATCTATGTTTTGGTGTAATGACACATTATATACAACAAACAGCCTGGACATGTTTTTTTTTTTTTGAATATATGTTAACGGTCCAACAAATTTTCTGGGAAAAATGATATTAATGACAGGATTAATTTTCAAATGTATGTTAAATGTTTTCCCAAATACAACTAAAGAATAGCAAACGCCAAACGCCTACGTTTCAGTCTTTTAGTGTGTTCGTCAGTTTGTAAAAAGTAGAATACTAAAAAAAAATATATTTTGACCAAAATTATATCTAAATGCAAAAAAAACTTATTAGCGCTTACACAAAACATACAAAAGTATATTTTCTAGAAATCCTGCAATATTTTACAAAGGCAACTCATGCTGGTGTACGTATAGAGCGGTACCCCATTTGACTATTGTAGCCACTATATATACCCAATACAGCGAATCAGCTAGAAGTTGTATAAATTAAAAACCGACTCAGCTTCAGTGTATTCAAGGTCGTTACTTTATTGAGCAACAGCAGTTTCCAGATTAAATTGTCAATTAAAGTGATTTATAAACGCTGTTTAAATACAGCAAGCAGTCATTGGCACACCATTGAGGTGAATAAATATTATATGTACAAAACATGTACTAAATGCTAAAAAACTTTTCGTAAAGTAAATACGCAAACACATTAAATGACTAACTAAAGAATTCTACAAAAAACATATTATTACTAAAGCTGGCCGAGGTGACCTGGCCGACAGAGCCATCATATGACTCATATGTTTACATCATATCATAATACTTGAATAAGTACAATAAATGGAAATAAATTTTAACAATAATGTTACATTTTATAAAAATTTGTATAAAACTCACCCTTTTAAGCAGATTTATGAAGTAGTTTGGTTGTCGTCATCACAAAGTGGGGAAGATCTATAGTATAATAGCATCAGGTATGTTTCTACAGCTGTCTCCGTCAGCGATGTTCGCTTTGGTGAAAAAAATATGTTTGTATTTTGAAAATGACCGTTCGACATCTAGGGATGTAATACAGGCATAAGTAAAACAATCTGTGAACTCACTTAACGAAGCTGTAGATTTGTCTTAATTTGCTAAAATCAGGATCTTTCTGTAATACACTCTCGAATTTTTCACTAACGCGATTATTTTTTGCGACATTTATAGTCTGTAGCTGTGTATTTACATCATCCACTATTTGCAGCGATTCCACTAACGACAACGAACTATTTTGCAATTTTTCTATTGCGTCGTGTAGTCCTCTATAATTGTTATTAATAGTTTTTAAATCTGTTTCAACGGAAACGTCTTGAAAGCTTGTCTGGCTTTCCCTAATAGCTGCAGCCTCGTTAGGGTTGAACTGTAGTATCACAGCTTTTATTTGTTGAAAATATTCAGCATAATAAAGAGCTGCCTTCAACCATGTTCCCCAACGTGTAAGAATCGGCTCTGATGGTTCAGGGATACCAGGACACTGTCTGTGAAATGCTCGAAGCCGGTTAGGAGAATTGAGAAATACTTTTTTTTGTATTTGCTATTAATGGATCTACCTCGGGAAAACATTTTCGAATCGTTTCTGCCACAAGATGGAACGCATGCACTTTACACGTAACATATAAAAACCTACAATTGTCTCTTTGAAGAGAACGGCCGACCACGCGCATTGTCGCGGCACCATCAGTCACAAACATCAATACTTGACTTGTTGAAAGTTCAAATTTTTTGAATGTCTCCAACACCACACGCGTAATTATTTCGCCAGTACACGCAGTTAGTCTTTTACTAGCTAGTAGAAGTGGAAATGTTGGTTTAAGAGGGTCCAGTACACGTACTATAATATTTAAAATAGAATTTTTTTTACAATCTGTCGTCTCGTCAATACATAACCAAAGCCGTGTATTTTTTAATCCACATTTAATCCTATTTACAATGTTTTCACGAACAGCTGGACTATATCTACGTAACGATGTACGACTTGGTAAGTTCACCTGGGGATTGTATTTATTCCAAAACTCCCGAAATGGTTGTTTATCCAGTATGTGTAACGGAATATTACAGGCTATTAACATTAACAATAAATCAAACGTAAACTGAGTTGTCAAAGGCATGCCATTTTTTTTATTTTGATGTTGCACGGTATTGATATGACGACGACAATCTGTTTTGTGCCAGCACATTAAGTCTTGATTGCAAACTTTACAAATTATTTTGCATCCGTCATAGAATAAATCCGGAAATTCACCGATAAATTTATTCACTGTGTCCGCGTACGATCGTTTTTTACCCTTTGGCGCGTTTGACATTATGTACAATTTATAGGTACAACCTCACGCATTAACCTTTCAAATAAGACTGCAGAGTAAATCACTTCTAAATCGGCACGTGTGACGCCAGCGCAAGACCGTGGCTGTACTCCAGCCACCTCGGCCAGCTTTAATTATTACACAATTTGAAGACAAATGACAATTTTTTTTAAACATAAAACATAAAAAGACTCCAAAAAAGCTGTAGAAAGAAGAGTGGTTGGAAAATCATGTTAAATATTTGTCATTATTGTTCAAACATTATCCAAAATGCATTGCAAATTATCTTAAACCAAAAACCATATACAAGTAAATTCATAGTATTATTTGTTTATCAGGTTGACGCTATTATACGTGGAGAAACTGGCGTACATATGTTTATATAATACATCGACTAATTGCAACAAAGACATTAAGCTCCCTTTTGTGCCGAGGGCAAAAAAAGTGTCGATAAGGTGGAAGTTCGTGTCGGTCCTGCATGATCGATGGCCTAGACCCTAGACTGAGAAAAAACCTCAATTTCCAGCGTCCTTGATGGCTCTCGGATCTTATACACTATCGTAGTGACCACTCAACCAATAAAAGCGGCCTACTTGATTGTTACGTCACTTTGCAAAATACGAAGTAAATAGAGAGTCAATAAAAACGTCTGTGTGGGCGTTTGGATAAAAAAAGATCATATTAATTTGACTCCGACAATTCCTTCTATGATGAGGCACGATTCTGGGGAATTTAACGGGCAATGACTTAACGAACAATGAAAAAACACAAAGCGGGAACTGGTACCGTTAGAAATATTGAAACTGGTATGCATTAATTAAAATATTAAGTAATCTGTAGAAAATCCTAAAAGAATTTGTTGTCTATAACTGACAACGCCAACTTTATACTCATAATAAATTCCATGTTTTTATGTTGCCTTTCCTGAAGGAGGAAAGAAATATATAGGAATATTTGTCTAAGCTTTAACTTTAACCTAAAATAGCTGATGTTCGACAAAAATGGCTAAATGATAATAAATTAACAATAAAAAAATTTCCTGTCAAAATAACTTACGATACCTCAAGTACAGTTTCGAACATTTCGTCAGTAATTCCTAAGCCTGGCCAAGCGATGGTAGATTCAGGGTCGGGCGCAATACCAATGCCATCGCGCGCTTGTTTACGATGACGATGACACGACACACTTCAGTTGTTATATGTCGATGCATAGAGTACTAATAAATGATAAATAATGTTGAGCGTAAAGAGTAGAAAACGACAGTACGCTGATAAAGTGAATAAATTTATTGGTGAACTTCCGGATTTATTCTATGATGGATATAAAATAATTTGTAAAGTTTGTGATCAAGACTTAATATGCTGGAATAAATACGGCTGCGAAATTCATGTCAATAGTAACCGGCATAAAAATAAAAAAAATGGCGTCTTTGGAACCTCAGTTTATGTTTGATTTACTGTTAATGCTGATTACCTGTGATGTTTCCCTGCGCATATTGGATAAACCAGCATTTCGGGAGTTCTGGAATAAATACAATCCCCAGGTGAATTTACCAAGTCGTTCATCATTACGTAGATATGTACCAAGTGTTCGTGAAGACATTGTAAATAGGATTAAATGTGCATTAAAAAATATACGGCGGTGGTTATGTGTTGACGATACGACAGATTGTAAAAAAAATTCTATTTTAAATGTTATGATACGTCTACTCGACCCTGTTAAACCAACATTTCCACTTTTACTAGCTAGCAAAAGACTAACTGTGTGTACTGGCGAAACAATTACGCGGGTGGTGTTGGAGACTTTTGAAAAATTTGAACTGTCAACAAGTCAAGTGTTGATGTTTATGAGCGACGGTGCTGCATTTGGTGGGCCGTTTTCTTCAAAGAGACGATTGTAGGTTTTTACATGTTACGTGTAAAGTGCATGCGTTCCATCTTGTAGCAGAAACGATTCGAAAATGGTTTCCAGAGGTAGATGCATTAATAGCAAATACAAAAAAAGTACTTCTCACATCTCCTAAACGGCTTCGAGCATTTCACACACTGTGTCCTGGTATTCCGGACCCATCAGAGCCGATTCTTACACGTTGGGGAACGTGGTTGAAGGCAGCTTTTTATTATGCTGAATATTTTCAACAAATAAACGCTGTGATACTACAGTTCAACCCTAACGAGGCTGCAGCTATTAAGGAAAGCTAGACAAGCTTTCAAGATGTTTCCCTTGAAACAGATTTAAAAGCTATTTATAACAATTATAGAGGACTACACGACTCAATAGAAAAATTGCAAAATACTTCGTTGTCGTTAGTGGAATCACTGCAAATAGTGGACGACGTAAATACACAGCTACAGACCATAAATGACGCAAAAAATAAGCCCGTTATTGAAAAATTCGAGTGTATTACGGAAAGATCCTGATTTTACCAAATTTGTGATGGTGCATCTACAGCTGCGTTAAGTGAGTTCACAGAGTGTTTTACTTATGCCTGTATTACTTCCGTAGATGTCGAACGGTCTTTTTCAAAATACAAACATATTTTTTCACCACAGCGAACATCGCTTACTGACACAACTGTAGAAACATATCTGATGCTACACAGTTATTACAGAAGTGCTCCAGTTTGTGATAACGACAACCAAGCTACTTCATAAATCTGTTTAAGAAGGTGAGTTTTGTACATATTTTTATAAAGTGTACCAGTATTAATAAAATTTATTTCCATTTATTTTATTTATTTATTATCAGTTATCACTTAGATATACAATGTACATGTGTGAACGTCATTTAACAGTTTAATAATAATGTGCAACACTAAGCTGACAAAATATAAGGAAATACATAAAAAAAGAATTTAAAGCGAACGAAATAATACAATATATAAAATATTTTTGTTTTTATTATTGTACTTATACAAGTATTATGATATGATGCATACCCAGTACGTCTCTGTAGGATTAATGACCTTGGCCAGGCTTAGTGATCACTTCAGATGTTGTGTCTGATACTGGAGGATTCAAGATTGAAGAAGCGGCAATTTGCAGCTTTATTTTCAGAATTTCATATTTTAGTTCCAGAAAACACGGTTCTCAGAATTCTACATGACTACCTTGGAAGAACAAAGATTAGTGCAAGATGAGTTTTCACTGGAGATGAAACGTGGCCTCATTATTATGATCCTGAATCGAAACAAGTTGATGCAGTGGCATGTCAAGGGCGCCAGCCCTCCCAAGAAATTTAAGGTCACCCCTTCTGCAGGAAAAATAATGGCAAGCATTTTTTGGAACTGCCAGGGAATCTTGTATATTGATTGTGGCTTCGAACAAATTAAACATCCACCTTATAATCTAGATTTGGCACCCACTGACTACTTTTTGTTTCCGATTCTCAAAAAAACACTTAAAGGGACAAAATTCAGGGACAATGATGAACTTATTATAAGAGCCGTTGAGATCCATTTTGTGGAGAAACTTACAGCGGTGTATACATGTATTCAAAATCAAGGTAATATAAAGACGATCCCTCATATCGTTATAAGGGTAAATTTTTTTGTATAAATGCCATTATGAAGGAAAACGTTTGTTTAGTAGAAAGCTACTGGCAAATTTAGAATACGATTGTATTTATCTTTTTCTACGGCAAATTTTTAAATTTGGCGAAATCCCAGAAACACGTGACGATTAATCGATTTCCGTTATAAAGACGCAGTAAACAAATTTTTGTGGTGTCGATAAAACATTTAATGTATCTACTTACACGATTTTATCATCAAGTCACTCACTCAACCAGGAAAAACATACCTGGAACAAAAAAATAAAAAAAATATTATTATAGTAGAGGATATGGTACATTAAAATATACAAAGACATAAACGTATTCAGACACGTACACTATAACTATAATACAAATTGCTGTTAAATCAGGAAGGTCATTCGCCTTTCTGAAGGTTAATTGAAAACGCTCGTTTAAGAAGAAACAATGCCCACATACAGTTTTTTGTTGCTGTTTCTTGTATTTCCTATCATTCCCACATAAACTATACTCCCTATGTACACGTACAATTGGACCTGGTACTTATTAGCATAAAGATTGGTATCTATTCTTTGATCTTGATTGGGAACCACGCGTTACGCGTAATGCCAATAAAATTGTGTAACCTTCAAAATAGATGTCATTACCCTAACACTTTATATAATTATACGCTGGAAAATTAACATAATGGCGGGCTTGCAAAATGTATTCGCAGAAGAACTCCCATAAAGTTATACAAGGTGTGTACACTTGGAGTATTCTAACCTGTTGCGAGTTTCCCGCCAACTTTATGTTGTTTCAGTCATTCATTAAGGCAGACTGATTCTACCATGTTGTTCCTCTGAATCCTACATTTTTAACTTCCTGCTCGTGCATCTATATATGCAGGGTGAGTCAATAGTGCGTTCTCCTTCGATAACCTTTGAACCGTTAGTGATACAACAATTTATTAAATACAAAAGTTTTTTGGGTCGATAAGACCTATCATTTAAAATTATTGAGAAATCTACAGAGTGCTTTAATTTTCTGTTACACACAAAAAATACTTTTTTTAAATGGGACACCCTGTATATTTTGTCACCATTTTATGCAATGAAAAGAGTATTATACAGTGATATTTTGTTTTTTGGATTTGCATGCAACGTTGTCAAGTTATTTAACATTTTCTGGAAATTTAAGGATTTATAAGAGTCCGTTTAATAATTTTTATTTACCTATGAAAACAAGCTGGGTAAGCAAATATTATACTATTCTTAGTTCATACTACACGCTAAGTATTAGTACCTTTTTTTACGTTATTCTATTTTACAGGGTGTCCATGACGGCATGTCAATTAATGCGAAATTCAAATGGGAAAAACTCTATTTTTTTTAAATGGAACACAATGTACTTTTTTACGTGGTTGGATTTGTCATTCAATTTGCTCTCTTTTTTGTATAACACTTCCTATACCTAACTATTGTATTTTTTGGAGATAATTAAGGTTTTCTCTTTAACCTCACAATCATACTAAAAAATAATACAATTTTATCAAGAATGGCTTTGGAAAAACAAAAATTGCGGTCAGGCGAAAAATTATTTTCTATAAAATCGTAAAGCAAACAGTACAAGTAGCAAATTTATTGAACTTGAATGACAAAATTTACACCTCACCTTAGGTATGTACATAACAAAATAAAAGTATAATTTTGAACGTAAACAGTAAATAGAAGAGAAAAAATAAAACAAGTTACAAAATATGCTCAACGTGACCTCCTAGTTGTAAATTACAAATTCTGACTCTATGAAGAAATGAGTCACAATTTACAACATGTTAGGCGTAATGGTGTCGAACGCTAGTCGAATTCTTTGCTGCATGTCTTCGCTTGTAGTTGGTGATATTTTGTACACTAATCCTTTAATGTACCCCCACAAAAAAAAAATCCAATTCTGTCAAATTTGGCAGCCTTGGTGGCCATTGAACTGGTCTTCCTCGACCTATCCAATTGTCACCAAATGTAACATTTAAAAAGTTTCTTATGGCAATACTATAACGGGGTGGAGCTCCGTCGTGCTGGAATCACAGCCTCTGTAAGACATTTTGAGGACACCTGTTTAACAATCCTCCCAGTACATTTTGTAAAAAATCGAAGTACATATTCCCAGTCAAATGACCATTAAAGAAATGCTGTCCAATTACATATTCACCTACTTATCCTTGCCCACACATTGAGTGACCATCGGTGTTGATTATCTACAGTTCTCGTAAAATGAGGGTTCATGGTATCTTAGTAGTGTAAGTTATGTCTATTAACATAACCATTTTTAGGAAATGTGGCCTCATCAGTAGCACGAAATCAAAAAATTGCGGCTGTTGGTGATTCTTATTGTGTCCACTCACAAAATGTTACCCTACGTTCGAAATCATTTGGCTCTAGTTCCTGAAGCAGTTGAATATCATAAGAATGAAAGTTTTGTGTCCTCAATATTCTTGTTACAGAGGATTGTTTATTAATTTCTCTCGTACTTTTATGCGGATCCTCAACGACACTTAATGTAACTTGAAACACTTTTTCTTCATTTGTTGCTAGTTTTGTACGTTCATGTTTTTCATAATTTACATGTCCAGTTCGTTCAAACCTTTATCGCAACCTTTCAAATGCAAAATGGTGAGGATGTCTTTGTTCTGGATAACGCTGAATATAAATTCTTGATGCCAATAGCGGATTTCTCTCCCCTTCTCCCAATGCATAAACCATGTCGATCAACTCTTCGTGTGAAAAATTCATTATTTACTTAACAAAAATAATTAACTCAATTAGGAAATACAGAAGAATCACCACCAAGTAAAATTAGTTACGTGTAAACCACAAAATATCAGTTTGACAGCACAATTTTTGTTTTTTCCAAAGCCATTCTTGATAAAATTGTATTAATTTTTACTATGATCGCAAGGTTAAAGAGAAAACCTTAATTTTCACGAAAACTTCAACATTTGAAATCGCATTAATTGACATGCCATCACGGACACCCTATAAAATAGAATAATGTAAAAAAGGTACTAATACTTAGCGTGTAGTATGAACTAAGAATAGTATAATATTTGCTTACCCAGCTTGTTTTCACAGGTAAATAAAAATTATTAAACGGACACTTATAAATCCTTAAATTTCCAGAAAATGTTAAATAACTTGATAACGTTGCATGCAAATCCAAAAAACAAAATATCACTGTATAATACTCTTTTCATTTAATAAAATGGTGACAAAATATATAGGGTGTTCCATTAAAAAAAAATATATATTTTGTGTGTAACAGAAAATTTAAGCACCCTGTAGATTTCACAATAAGTTTAAATGATAGATCTTATCGACCCAAAAAACTTTTGTGTTTAATAAATTGTTGTATCACTAACGGTTCAAAGGTTATGGAAGGAGTACACACTATTGACTCACCCTGTATATAGGGAAGTTAATGTAATTAACCCGAAAATAAAAATCCAAGTTTATTACGACCTAAAATCGGAAAGATGACCCTATATCCAACAAATCCTGATTAGCAGGGAGAAGACTCTGGACCGGAGTCCAAGACCTAATACTGCCTCATATGGTTGACAGAAGGGCATACGTAGACAAATAAAAGCAAAAGTATAATAAGAATAATGAAATACATACTTCTTGATACAATAGGTGCATTCTTTCTAACTGAGATATCAAGAGAATGTTACTGTTTTCTTTAGTTATCTCATTTTGATATTAGCTAAGAATCCTCAGTACCTCCCTTACCGATCTGTACAACCTATTTGATATTTCAGTATCTCATATCACTTCACATAAATGGAAGAGGAAAATTTTATCTTTGACAACTTAATTTCATATTTCTGAAACTAAAACTTTTCTTGTGCTGAAATTCGTGCTAATTCAACTTAATTTGCCGAAACAATAGAACTTTCCTTGTTTATGTATTTTAGGCAAGCAGTACAATCTAGGTACAACTTGGTTTAGACACACTTAACCTCCTATTTAAAGCTGGAGTAATAAAGTTGTTACAAGATTTAAGCATTTCTTACTTCAATAATAATAATAATTTTTGGTAATGGATTTCTAGAGTTTTGTAAGGACTATTACTAATCCGGTTATCCTACGTGCCTACAATTACACTGGTCTGCAACGAAATCCTCCTTTAAAAAATTATGCTATAAGTATGAAGATTTTAATGCTCTGAATCTATTCCCGTTGGCCGATTTTTTCTATCACGTCTAGATTTTTTTATATGAATTTTTTTTTAAATTTCATAAATTTTGTTTTTTTTAAAATTTTTTTTTGTCAACATCAAGAACAGTATACATACATACAAAATAAGTTTTAGCGAGTTGTAAGAGAAAGAAAGTAAAGTCACAGCGAATACTGCGCATGCGCAAATCTACTACCATAAAAATCACTGTCAATACTTTCTTTCTTTCTCTTACAACTCGCTAAAACTTATTTTGTATGTATGTATACTGTTCTTGATGTTGACAAAAAAAAAAAAAAAAAAAACAAAATTTATGAAATTTAAAAAAAAATTCATATAAAAAATCTAGACGTGATAGAAAAAATCGGCCAACGGGAATAGATTCAGAGCATTAAAATCTTCATACTTATAGCATAATTTTTTAAAGGAGGATTTCGTTGCAGACCAGTGTTATGAGAAAATATCCTCGATACAATGAGGTAATTACTCTTCCTTAGAATTTTAGTCTGTTATCGTTTAGGGTCCAATATAAACAACATCAAACTTTTCCAATAATAGTCCAAAGTTTAAATTACTTACGAATTCAGCACTAGGAGGCCAGGCGAGAAGGTAATTTAAGTTTTGCAGTTTTGCTAAAATTCAATAGTTTTTCCCGGCTATATACTGAAACTAAAGTAAGAATGAGAATGAGAACCCCATTAGGAGTTGTTGAGTAATGATTACGTACAAGGGTTGCCATGCATTTCCCATCACAGCCCTACATTAAAAAATAATTTCTTAAATCACAAAAATAATCGCTTTTAAATTCATATATTAGTTAATGATTCATCTGGTAAATATACAGGGTGTTATCGAGGCGGTAGTCTATAAACATTTGGGCTGAATAGGCGCGTGGACAGCAACGAAAATTACAAAAAATAAAAATATGGTAATATAATACGACCTTTAAGTATTTTGTGAATATAATTTTAACGTAATTTTACCAGCTATTATTTGTTTAATTGTAAAATGAAAGTCCATTGTGTGCTGCTCTTTGATTTTAATACTTAGACTTGAAAATTTCCTTATTACGTCACAGTCAATAGAATAGCTTGGAATTTACGGCATAGCTGATCGTTTAAATTGAGTTTAAAGTTTAGGATTTTTTTTACCATGACGTTAAAAAAATAATAGAAAAATACTGGTAAACCATTTTGATGTGTACATGTTATTAGGCTAATAATACAAAAAAAATAGTCCACTTGCCTATTGCTGAATGTTGACGACTAATTGGTTCACACGCTATGCCTATTTGTCTTAATATTAGGTAATTTTTGAGAGGCCCTTTACCACTATTACTCGAGTACATTTCGCGTGAAAATTAGAAATTCAATAATTTCCTTGGAAGACGAGGTCAACTGCATGGCCTCCTCGAGAGCCAGATATCAACCCACTTGACTTTTTCTGGGGAAGTATTAAAGAACGGGTTTATGCTGAACCATTTGACGAATATGAAATAGTTCTTCGCATATGTGGCTTCAATGCCCCCACTGTGGGAATTAAGAGGCCTTACGTTGTCTATGTATCTATCTAACATGAAAATTACATATTCTTTCTGTACCTAGAATTCGTGTGTAGTCAAAAACATTGCAGCATTGCTTAAATTGTGATAAGTGTTCGTGAGTAGCTGCCATTTTATTACTACAGAAAAAGTAAAATAACTATTGCAGAAATTGCAACTGAGCTGGACTCAACTAGCACCCTATTTCTAGAAAGGTAAATTTATTTATTTATTTAGAAATACACCATCCAACAGTACAAGTACCAATTACTGGATGGGGAAAAAGTACATAATACAATGCACAAAAAAAAAGAGACATGAAAATTAAAATTAAATATAACACATTGGTAACATAAATAAAGGATATTGAGTAAAACAAAAAGAACGGTCAATAGAAATAAAGTTAGAAAGTATAATGTGGTGCCAAACAGTAAAAATTGTGTATAAATAAAATCAAGTGCAGAAATTGACAATGTTTCGTTACAAACATTTACAATTTTAACTTTTTTATTGTTTTACTTCCTCACCCCTCAAAGTGAGGAAGTTATGTATACGTGAAAAAAATTTTGAAAATTTTTATTGCACTTCTGGACGAATCTCGACGAATTATGACGATGCACAAAATTTCAGACAGAAAAAATTTTCTGTCTGTATGTCTGTCTGTGTGGTTCGCGATAGCAGCTACAGTTTTTGAGATAAAGCTTTCAAATTTGGTACACACATTCTAGTGGTCAAGGAAGAGATTGAGTTGATGAGCAATGTCTAAAAAAATATTAGTGACATTCCACCAATGTGACTTTTAAATGTCAAAAAATATGACTTTTTTGAAACGTCAAAAATTACTTTTATTATAAACTCCACCTCACGTCGAGTTTTACTACGGTCAGGAAGTTCTGATCCGAGTAAGGGCAGCGCTTTTTTTTATTTGTATAAAATATATCAAATCTGCCCTGCAGGTAGTTACAGTTATTACAAATAAAATGAAGGGGAGCAAATTGTAAGATTTATCCTAGCTGTGGCAAGATAGAAGGTGTTGGTATTTCCAGACTGAATACGTGGTAGAGAAAAGGTTAGTCAGATCGCAATGATGATCATCGAATTTGGGACACACGGTATACCATATATACGATTGTTTATTCATATAATATAAATGTGTAAGGCTATTATGTTAGTTGGGGATGACAAATTAGCTTGTCTCTTATTTTCAACGCAACCTCTTGACAAGTTCAAAAAGTGGATGTATTAGTTACATCGTTTATCCCTCGTAATTTAGTATTGGTAATATACTTAAAATAACATTTTTGCGCAGTACACGGGGTAGTTACCATAAATTAATTAAGTACACTACGAAATTTACATATTATCTATACTTACTTCACGCCGAACTGCTACAGGCTGTCGTTTATAATATTGATTAGCGTCATTTATCCGACCAATATATTATGTTGTGTTTATTGTCGAACTTTGACAAATAAAAATGGGATTCATCTGTCACCACTGACATGATATATCAAGTTTTTGTTTTTACGTAAAGTGCAGAACGTGCTGATGATTGGTTTAGGAGAATTCTTTGTAAAAATTTCGTGAGATTGACAATTTTCAAATAAAACATTATTTATTTGAGCTGGAAATTATGCAGCTGTATTTTTAAACTGATTTATAATTTTCAGTATAACTACCGTATACCTGGAAGTTGTACTTCAAAGTTTAGCGAATTTAAAATAAGATTAGCGTGCTGGGACAGATCATTGACATTCGTTGCCATTTTCCTTCCATTCGCTCAGCAAAAAATGGTTGCCAAAGGAGTTTGAAAGTTTAATTAATGTTGGAATTTCTAGTTGAAAGAGGGTGAAATTTTATATTCATTGTTGTTTGGTAGTTGCTTCCAAATTTACACAAATTTTTTCCTATAAATGAAATAACACGGTTTCATTGAAAAACTACCAATTTGTGGGTCCTCGATCGCAAAGGACAGGTAAATGTTAACTACGTTGACTTTTCCAAGACATTTGACTGATTGAAGCCATGGTTTATTATTATGCAAGCTGGACAACGTCAGTCTTATTGTTAGCTTAATTACAATGTTTAGGTCCTACTTGACCGACAGGTGTCAGTTTGTATAGTGTCATGGCTACCCATCTATCAAATTTACCCGTCTCGGATGTCCCTCAAGGTTCGATTCTTGGTGCTCTAATTTTTATTAATGATACCGTCACTAACTTGGGAGTGCGCTTTCTCTAATGTGCGGACGACCTAAAGATATCTTGTGAGGTGACTTCTCTTGATTTTGTCAAAGTGAAGGAAAATCTAAACTTATAAATTTACGTAGTGGTGAGAGGTGTGTGAAACTTATCATATAGTCCAAGTGCTACATCCGACCGACATACATCACAGATGTCTCTGTGGCGGATAGCGACTTGCGAAGCAAGTACCGAGAGCGGCGACCTTTAGCCCAGGTGGACTAAACTAATGTTATTAAATATGATTTGAGCGAAACAACTACTCAGCGGACAAATACCCCGACCTGCATTGGATTATACTTTCAAATCATGATAGATCGGTAGCCAATATCATTTGTCAATTCCTAATCAGACATAGACCGGTTTCGAACTTATTAGTTCTCCTCAGTATGCCATAGGGTATGGAACAGACAAATGATAGTGGCCAGTTGGCCACTATCATTTGTCTGTTCTAGGCTAGAGGTCGCGGCTCTCGGTAGTTGCTTCGCAAGTCGCTATCCGCCACAGAGACATCTACGATGTCGGTCGGATGTAGCATTTGGATCATATGAGAAGTTTCACATACCTCTCACCACTACTCAATTTACCTTAGTCATATGACTAGCAGGTTGGCCACTATCATTTGTCTGTTCCATAACCTATGGCATACTGAGGAGAACTAATAAGTTCGAAACCGGTCTATGTCTGGTTAGGGATTGACAAATGATATTGGCTACCGATCTATCATGATTTGAAGGTATAATCCAATGCAGGTCGGGGTATTTGCCCGCTGAGTAGTTGTTTCGTTCAAATCATATTTATTAATTATAAATTTACGATGCCTCTTAATGCTAGAAATATGGAGCATTCACAAAAGATCGTCAACCACGTACCTTTTAACTCGTGATTTTGTGTCTTTCATACTACGACAGTACTAGATGAGGATTTTTGCACATACGTATGTATCTAAGGAATAGTTTTCCACTATCTTTCACTGACGGGACGATTTGACGAGGCTGTTAAAGGTAACTAATTAGTCACGTAGTATACGATTATTTATGACGACCTGTTTGTTATTTACGTAACAAGACCAGAAAATGATCTTTACTGGGCGAGCTGACAATTTTCCAGCGAACCCTGAAAGCCGGCGAGCCCAGTGAACATATTTTTCGGGTGTAGTACAATGTTTTTTCTGCAACCGTTCTTGCGGGTCTCAAAAAGCTTTTCAGCTCGAAATCTTATGCAAACAAAATTCATAAAATTCTGCTGAGATGTCAGACAACTTTCAAAGAAGACTGGATTAATCATTTCTAATAGTTCAGATACTTTTACCAAGCAAAATTGACATAGGGGATTGGTAAAGACTTTACTGATACCGGGCTAGTCCAGTAAATATGTATGTTTCACTTGGTCTAGTAGAAAACATACGACTGTTATTTATTCCTCGGGAAAAAATAATAACTTTTAGGAAACGGACAAAAACTATGACCTTTCAACTAATTTGTTACTTTTAAATTTAACGTTTCACCTTGTAAATATCGCATATTCATCGTTCCACAATTTCGCAACAAGTTTATGATCCTGCCCGTAAAATCTTTTCTTGTTTTTTAGCTGAATGTTTGTTTCTGAAACTCCCTTGGATAAACTTTACGCAACGCTACAAAAATCGTTTAGTAAATCCCCTCAGGGATATGTTTTGCTTTGGAGCAATAATGCTTCTTTAAATGTGTTCAACATAAGAGTATAAAATATATCCATTCATCCATTTTCTGCTTTTTCTAGAAATCGGATAAACCATTCGAGCAAGAAATATAAAGTATAATTGCTTTCAATTGAAAAAAATATATATATCTGCGGCTACGCTTGAGGCAATGTTACATTAATTTTTTGCCCTTTTTGATAAAAAGGACCGCAGTCCTCAATTTATATGTATGAATTATTTATATATACCGGGTGTAACAGGATCATGGTACACACCCCATTTCTCCATTAGTTTTGAAAATTGGGCTATCCTATATACATAATAAGCGGCACTTTTTGACATACCAGTGATTTTTTTTCACTTCCGGCTTCGCCGGAACCATATTGGTACCATTTATTAGTACTATTAATAAGGAATTTATTCATATGTTGTATTAAAATAATATGTGATAAATACAAAGAAAATTACAGTTAAAAGAAAATAAGAAAATACAACTTTGTTCTAATTAATTGTTAAGAAGTAACTAACTAAGGCGACTTTGAAAACAATGAAATATTTAGCTTGTCAAACATTTGTTGGTTTACCGGTGTTTTTATTGTGTCTTTAAAAGTCTTTAAACGTTGTTTAAAACTCTTGTTAATTGTGTTCAAAATGCCGCAAATTTATACAAGAGATGAAAAAGTGGACATGTTAATTATTTATGGGGAATGTAGAAAAAATGCCTTTGCAGTTAGACACCTTTATGCCGAACGATATCTTGATCGACAATGTCCAGCGAAAAGTTATTTTAATCGTCTCAAAAATTAATTCCGAAGTAAGCCCAACAATGATTCCGAAGAAAATTTCATTCTTGTCGAAGGAACGGAAATTAATGTTTTGGCTCGAGTAGAAGTTAATAAGACTGTTTCTTTAAGGCAAATTGGGTTTGAATTGGAAATCAACGCTTCTTAACAACAACATATTACTACTGGACTTATTTAGGTCACCTCTGGCAAACATATTTATAGCATACAATGGTTACACGTCCGATTTGTACGTCGCCACCTCTGGGTGCCTCAAGGGACAAACTTCGGGCCACTTTTTTTTACTTATCAACAATTGCCTCAATTCACAGAGCACGAGTAATTTTTATATGCTGATGGAGTGACTATTAACATGTTTAGTGGCATATCTAACATGAAACATCGGCAGGTACTACAACTTCTGTTTGGAGTAGTATAGCATATCTATAAGAATATGGTATGAACGAAGTTAAATTTGCAAGTTGTGATTCCATTAAGAGCTTACATATAATCTCTGATGGATATGTAACCTTTATTAAATGTACTGAAACTTTATAGTATCTACTTCTGTTAAAACTCTGGGTATATTAATGCGAAATTTTTTCAGTTTGCCGCTTATAATATGATAAATGGACGGCATTAAGTAGAAAGGAACCAAGCCACAAAAATAAAAACAAATTGATTTTAATGATTGTAAATGGAATATACCGTAAATAAAATTTTATTTTTCAATTGATTTGCAATATAATCTACACCTAGTGAACATTTTCCTTCCAAAAAAGTTAATATTGTAGTTTAAATATTGTAATTTTAGTGAAGCAAAATATTCGAGGGGATATTTCTTGATTTGTACACAAAGTTGGTTGGTTCCATTCTGTTTAAAATCGTCCAAATATAGCTCCTCTTTCAGAATTCAAATTTAAAGAAACTGCGGAGAATTACGAACTAAATGGAATATTCGTTTCCTCAGCATGGATTCAGTCAACGATTGCAATTGTTTTAATCATTCTAATAGGTTTATACATAGATGTATTATGATAATACTGTTAATTAATACAATTATGGATCAATTTGTTTTACTGAATCACAACTAGGACGTCTTTAATTACATTTAATTGCCATTGTCAATATTAGTGTAATATAAAATAATAGAATTTTATGTCATTGCGTATAAACCGTATCACATAGCACTAAAAGCAAAATAAAATCAATAACACATTATCGTTCTGCCTCAGACTATTACATTATTGGTACTGTTCGATGTGTGGGACGTAAATAGTTAACAATTTATTATATACAACAAAACAGGATAAAACATTTAATTGTTTTTTTTCTGGGCGACGCGGAATGAAAATATAACGCAGATACATGTACATGTAAATACAACGGGCGAGATTACCAAAATTTGTTTTTTTGTAATAAAAAAGCGAACTGAATTTCGCCAAAGCTCTTTATCGGTAAATAACCCAAAAAATCGATAGGAATAAAATCAGGCAAAGAAGGAGGTGACTCTATTGGTTCTCGATCTCCAACCAATCATTTTCTGAAAATTTTTGACGGGAGCATAAGGAAATTCTCAGTTGCATTTCCTGAGAAATTAGTTTTGTATTTTTGTTTTTATAGAGGATTATTTAGTCAGAGGAAACTAATTTTCAAATATATTAAAAGGCTATAAAATGCTCCAAGAATAAATGAAGGAGAAATATTAATTCCCATTGCAGTGATTTTAAAAGAACTTCATCAAAAATCAGAAAACTACGACTGAAAAACTAATTCTAGATTTATTAATTTTAACTATTAAAAACATATTTTTTTAAACGTTCCCATTAATTGAAAGTTCAAGTAATACATGCAGGCAATAACTGACTTCTCATGTTTGCTATTACCAATCGATAAATCATTTACATTGTATTACCTTCTAATTACAGATCAGATACATTTTTTCATGCTTTAATGTTAACAACCGAATCATTTCAAGGTTTTCCATTGTTACTTATCGGATGAAAGTCAAAGAAACATTTTACAGCCGGAATTTTTTTAAATACTGTTTGCTGAACAACAGCCTCTACATCGAACTGGAAGAAAAAAATTCAATGACAAATTTATCGTGTAATCTTTTTAAAAAAATATTATGCAATAATTTTTTTTATTTTAACAATTATGAAACACAGAGAGCAAAATAGTTGAAACAATCATGTGCCTCGTGTTCAATTCTTTCACAAAGGTTCATGGGAAGTCACAGGCCACACCATGACGAGGTGTGACGTCATCACAGAGTATAAATAATGTGTAAACGTGCAATACTTAGATCAGATACTGTCACTCACATGATTTCAACATGGCAGGAATTTCCTACGACCATTTAATTTCCAGGATATTATTCCTATTGATTTTTACTAACAGAACCATTTATATTTTATTATTTAATCTAATGCTCTTAGCACGCAAAATAATAAATAATACAATACATGTATACACTAACCTTCAGACAATAAGAAATCCAATATTTTTATGTCGATAACAACAGTTGTAAAAACGAATCAAGTGGATTGGAATTGGGGGAACTGGCTGGCTTCTACACAAATTATAATGTAAAAAATAATAATGATTTGCTCCTATCCTGTAGTAAATGTACTGCTTGATTGATAAATGCATTTGTTCGGTTTTTGAACGTAAAATCGATAAGAGGATGCAAACAGTGCCTTAGCTAACTTGACCCATCAAGCAGTGGTTTATGGTTAATATTGCTAAGAAACACGAGAAAACATATGTTTGAAACTGTAACTCCGGAGTACATTGAGATACTAATTTGAAATTTTTATGTCTTAAAGATGAAAGGTTGAAAGGTATTCATTCATAGCAAATTTTAAACATTTATTTAGAAAAACAGGCGAATAACAATTTTTATTTTCAGTAAAAAAAAATAGTTATACGTAGTCTCAAAATTGAAACGAATATTTTAAAGCTACTGCTACTTGAAAACATGTACTGGACTTCCATTCTGCAAATTTATTACTCTTGGTTTAAATTGTAATAGCCTTTTTGATTAAATTTAGGGACACTTCAGGCCATACCACTATTAGACGAAGCAAATCTTCCCAATTGGCAAACAGTTCTCTTCTTTGGATATACACGTTTCTTGTAATGCATTCCATACTGAATAGTTCAATAAATTACAATCAGGTGAATTCGGTGGCCATTGTCCACAGATTTGCTTGAATAAAGGATGGCATGCTTTCTGCTTCAAAATGCTGTGTTCTAAGAGTGCTGTGTGGAGGGGGACCATCCTGAATAAAAACATAAACATTGCTGGGGCACAACCGGCGCATTTCAGGTATTAGATCCTCTCGCAAATGGTGGATGTATTTTTCTGCATTGGTTTTTATCCACTGCGAAAATAATTTGTACAGACCTGCGACTGATTTCCTAATCTGCTTGCTATTTTACGTTGTGATACAATGAGTTTCCGGTTGATTTTCTTGCGACAAAGACGGTTAATGCATGTGGTCAATAATTTGTGGGACAGCTCTTCTTGTATAGTGTAAACGTGACTTTTAAAATTCATGACGTATCATTATGTAGCCTATTAATATTTATAATCCTAATACAAAATCAACTCCAGTAATTTGTGCAGTGCAAGAAGAATTGACAAAGAACCTTCGAACGATATTTCCGTCATTACTAGTTCCGCTGATTTGTCGAGGTTTATCAATTAGTAATCCTAATTCTTTCCTAAACTGCTCCTGTACATACGCTTTTTTAGATTGCTTTTGCTTTTTCATGTCCTCTGAAGTTACTGACCGTCTTTTAAATGATAAATTATATGAGACATGAAGTACTAACTTCATAAATCGAATCCATGCATGTAAAGATGAGAGTCCAAATCTATAATGCTCTTCATTCTCAGGTCTCTGTTTAACACGTTCCAAATCGTTCATTTCTGTTGGTTTTGCAAGACATATATGGCATGTGGCACTTGATGGAGTATTTGTTACTACTTGTGTAACCTTACCATCTATCATTGTAAAGAACAGCTTATGTTTAATAGACATCTGCTGTTCATTCTTCACTACAAACGAAGGCAAAAGAGTACTTATTTGAGTTTCCACTTCATTGACAACAGATGTTGTTTTCTCTGGGGCCTCTTTTGAGAATTCTATTAAAATGGGCCTATAGTATCGAATAGAGGACGGGGTTGGATTTTTCCAAACGACGTTTTTTGTGACCATCTACAATTTGTAGTGGAACCAAGGATGTTACAAACAAGTTAGTATCGGATATTACGTCACTTTCAGCAGACAGTATTTGCTTGTACTCACTTTGTCCCGAAGATCCATCACAGCCCCATTTACTGTATAATATTAATTGTGAAAAGTTGGCCACATTCACAGAATCAATTTTGATTATTCTCTTACATGTGTGATCTAGAAGAGACTGCAAATTTACTTTAGCACCAATTTCAGTTACTTGCATGTGCTCTGGATAACACTCTCGCTTTGCTTCTGTAAGTTTGGTATATGATGGGAGTACATTACAGTCTTTGTCTTGTAAACAGGTTCTAAGGCATGTATATTGGTTTTTCGTTAAATCTAAATCAATGAAAAGAGTCAAGGCCTCTTGATTTGTGAAAGGCTCAGCAGAAGTATTACGTTTAATAATGTATGGATAAAAGCCTTCCTTTCTTGTGGTGCAGAAGATAGTTCCTGTATAATTTCTTATTCCCATGTCTTGAGAAAGTCATTCCAGTAATATGAGACGTTTATCATTTTTTTATTGTAGTAAGGGATAAGCAATATACAAATATTTTTTATGTTTTTAATACTAGAAGAACTGCTCTTTGAAACGGTGTATAACATATTGCACTTTATTTAATTTTTAAGCACGAAATTGTTTATTTAAAATAAGCATCAAAACAACACATCTAAATCTCTCCATATTCCTACTTTTGAAGTTTACTAACTGAACCCAGTCAACATTTAAATAAATTACCGAACCGAATTATAAAAGTTTGATGTATTAGTTATAAGAAAATTGAAGTTTGTGTTCCTTATTCGGTTTTTGGTATTTTTGGGACTGCGCCTTCACCATCGGCCCATAGCGCGACGGTTCAAGAAAATATTGATATTTTTAACTGTAATATTAAGGTTATAAAAAATCGGGTTCCTTCTGTGGACTATGTTAAAATTTTAATTATTTTGTTAATTAGTATCGATTAGGTTTTGTAATTTTCTGCTCTGTAACTGGATTCGTCTGTTGGGTAGTTGCAACTCTAAATAAATAAATAAATAAATAAATAAATAAACTCGAAATGCCATTGACAGTTACATTTTTGTTACAATAAACGCCTAGTTCGTTTTAAGTTGTTTATAAAATTATTAACTTGTAATGGTAGATTTGAATGATAAATTAAAAATTTTGCTATTTCGTTATTGATAAGCATACATCTACGAAATCTGCTAGGAATACCTTACAACCTTTTGTCTCTAAAAGACAAAAATTTCAAATCGATATCTCAATGTACTCCGGCATTATGGAGTCAAACAGGAATCGTTTTTTAATAGCCACCTGGTATCGACATAAAATTGATCTGTAGTTTGACTAGCTTATCAGATCATTACTACATGTGCCACGTAAACTCTATTGAAATTATTAGCAAATTTTTATGACCAATTATTTTTTTAGTACTCAGTAACTTTTATTCACAAAGCAATAAATTGTAAAGAAAGAGAATGATTTTCAGATTCCAAAATTTGTGGGAAAACATATTGCATCAGACAAACATGTATAGAAAAGCAGTTCCAGTTGACTTATCGATTAGGCAGGCTTTCACTTGATGGATTCATATTTAAAAACTTCAATTTCATCTGTCAAACGGAATATATCTTTATAAGCGAAGCAGATTTTTGGTGTGTTAGGCCCGTTTCATACACAACACACGTTATTCACGAAATAGTACTCAAGATAAAAGAAGTAAATCCACTTTCGTTTTCGTTAATCGAAAGTAATAGTAGTGAAACTTTCTTCGGAGGTGCAAATATTTTATTACAGCTATTATATAATATAGAATAGAAATCATGTATTCGCTTTTAATGCACATGATTTACTCGCTTTTAACTGGTTCATAACTTAAAAAGACAATTAAAACGAACCGTGCCCGAGTCGTGCCTTTTGGCGTTATATTTTTGTAGGTTATCGTTGGCATTTAATGCCTAATGAGACTTACGTAACTGCCACGAAAATGATATTATCTATGAATATTTTATATCAGTTGGTGATTTGAACAATTTAATCTAATCCATTAACGCTGTTCTTGCCGTCCGATTATATAAGGTCGATATACGAGTACACACAAATTGGCTATTAATGTAGTGTTACAAGTTCTAAAACCAAAGTTTTATATACGAATACAAGTGGGTTTGTAATTAGGTAGGTATACGCTTAACGTTCAAATCAACATTCCTCTTCAGTTTTTATGTGTATCAATCAGTCAAAATTATAAACGTCATGTATAGCGACTGACTGATACCAGTAGAACGCCACACCACAAAACATACAATATAAATATCACGGAGCGGCAACAGGTATACATAGATTAGTTTTTAACATCTACTGTTAAGTCTGATGAATAAAAATTAATTTCTACTTTAGATAAAAATAACTAAATATACAGGGTGGTCCGAAGTTTACCTGACAAACTTCGACACGTGATAGAGGGACTTAAAATAAGCCGAAAAGTTCCTATCAACTTACATCCTTAGGGGATTGCTAACAAAGATACAGGATGTTATAGTTTTGTGAAAAACAAACAATTTTTTTAATAACTCTAAAATTACGAAAGCTATCGACTTGAAGTTTTAGGGGCGGTGATGATTTTTAAGTCTCTATTGTTTCATAAAATCTTATCTTTGTACTGCCTCCAGTGGCGCCGCTAGAGGGTGGGGGAGATGAATTTTTCGCCGCAACTATGTTACGCCACTGTTTTGTGCAGTTGATTTTGAGACTGTTCGATTCAGTGTTCAATTTGGAAGAAAGAAGGTATCTTTTAGTTTTTTTCGTACAACACTTACTTTTCGAGTAAAATAGTAAAAAGCATTTTCATGACTAAACTTTATTGAAAGTTTATCATTTATTTCATAAATTACAGAATTTATGTAAAAACTAAGAACATAAATAAAACTCATTACCAAACAGTGAAACACAGGAAATTAATGAAGTTGCTTAAATTGGAGCCCATTCACTTCAATACATTTGTGACACCTCTGAATTGTGGAATTAATAGCGGCGGATACTTGATGATGATTTTCCCTCATCTCGTTGCAAGCTTGTGTAGCATAAACTTTTTCTTTTAAATAACCCCACATATAAAAGTCTAAAGGCATGAGGTCAGGTGATCTTGGTGGCCAGGCCACCGGACCTCTTACAATATTCTCCTGGGCGTTATAATTGTTTCCCACACGACCTATCCATCTCTCAGGATAATTAGCGTCCAACCATTCGCGCACCACCCGTCCAAAATGCGCCGGTGCTCCATCCAACTGTATCCAACTTTCATTTCGTACATCAAGGGGAACATCTCCCATTATTTCGAGAAGGTCATGAGTGAGGAAATTCCGAAACAATTCTGCATTTAGCCTAGGCGGCAAGAAGTGTGGGCCACAAATGTTGTTGCCAATAATACCCAACCAAACATTTACATTAAATTCATTTTGAAATGATCGAAGGCGGGTTTGGTGAGGATTTGCGTGTGCCCAAACATGCATATTATGGTGATTCACTACTCCAGCTCTGGTAAACGTCGCCTCATCGGTCCATAATATTTTTCTTAAGAATTCGGGATTCCCCCTTACAGAGTTAATTAGTCAACGACAAAAATTTAAACGCTTCTCTGTATCACCGGGATGTAAATTATGTACGGGATATAAATGATAAGCTTTTCTGTGGTATCGATGTAATAGTCGTAGCACTTTAGACTTGGATGTTCCTAATTGTTGTGCTGCCATACGAGAACTTAAACTTGGATTTTCGCCAAAAGCTCTAAGAATTCTTCCGTTTCCATTTCTTCCAATATTTCTTCGATCTTCATTTCTATTTTGTCGGTTATCTCGCAATCTCCTTTCGCAAAAATTGCGATGGGTGTCTGTAAAAACTTGAACATTTGGTCGTCTCCTATCTGGATACCTCCTTCGGTATTCTCGAACTGCCTGCTGGGCATTGCCATCACAAAACCCATAAATAAAATGAATATCAGCATACTCTTCATTGCTGAACAATCTTGGCATCTTGTAGCTTGGTACACAACACTAACACTAGTTTTGACAGGTCAAACATTGACTGACAACACTGTTTCATTGTTTACCAAAGGCAACTAGGATTATTAATTTTATCATTAATGTAGGAAAGGTTCTACTGTTTTAGTAGAGAAAGCAGAAATAGCCGTTTTACTCGAAAAGTAAGCGTTGTACGAAAAAACTAAAAAGATACCTTTTTTCTTCCAAATTGAACACTGAATCGAACAATCTCAAAATCAACTGCACAAAACAGTGGCGTAACATAGTTTCGGCGAAATATTCATCTCCCCCACCCTCTGGCGGAGCCACTGGAGGCAGTACAAAGATAAGATTTTATGAAACAATAGAGACTTAAAAATCATCACCGCCCCTAAAACTTCAAGTCGATAGCTTTCGTAATTTTAGAGTTATTAAAAAAAATTTTTTGTTTTTCACAAAATTTTAACATCCTGTATCTTTGTTAGCAATCCCCTAAGGATGTAAGTTGATAGGAACTTTTCGGCTTATTTTAAGTCCGTCTATCACGTGTCGAAGTTTGTCAGGTAAACTTTGGACCACCCTGTATATACGTGTATACAGGGTTTGCTAAACGGAGACAATCAGACAGCTGTCAGTGGCGTCCCATGTGAATACATACGTCCCCGTTGTCTTAAAATGTTCATATCGTAGTATTAGTCTACAGGAATTTTCAATTTGCTCTAGCGAAATCGCTTTTTAGGATAAAATAGCATTCAAAATTTCAAATATATAAATTGACGCAAAAACATGAGCCGCCATGTCACTACCTACTGTGACGTCATTCTTGTAGTAAACAAACAAGCGTAAGTAACGCTCGGTACCTGTTTTTTATTTATCATATAAAATAATCGTCAAACGTGGTGTTTGGTGCCGAATTGCAGAGTACAAGTGTAAAGACACCACAAAAGTTGTTTATAAAACCGGCAGTTGATATTAAAATGAGAAAGACTTGGTTACAACTTCCCAGGAGAGACCCAAAATTATATTTTACACAGCTTACATTAAAGTGAGAAAGATGATTGTTGTATTTGTTGGCACGCGACCGAGGCGAGGTTTCACTTACATTCTGTGATACTTCAGTTCCGCACTTAGTTTTGTTACCGATTTGTTTAGCAATACGTTGTAGGAGAAAGTGTAACATTACAAGTAATAATTATTTTATATCTGTTTATTTGCTGCTGTGTTTTTGAAAATAATTTTTATTGTATTTAATGTAAAAATGTTTCGACCTTGGGAGGCCTCTACGTCTACATCTTATTGTGTTTGTGAAAATGAAGTGATAGTGATTACAGTGATAAAGAACATCAGTGTTTTCAGTAAGAAAAAAATCGGCTACATTTGAACGAGCAAGCGAAACAAATTTGCTTTAACGATTACAATAGTCTTTTGAAGCGACGAGCTAATGACCTTAATTTGTATGATTTAGATGTACTAGGTGAAACAGTATCTCTGATTAACGTGGGGTTATTCATTATTTAATAGCACAGCTATGGATATGTAACGTTTTATAGCGTCGCAAAGGGTTCTAAAGCCTATTCACTTAAACTTTGCAGTGGTGGGTTGGACTTAGTGGTGGTGAGCCCCATTTACAATAGGCAAAGTAGCGAGCGTATTGTAAATTGCTTATCTCCAGGCGTAATAAATGGGTTACTTATTTATTATCAGACGTAAAAAATATTTCAAGGCATTAGAATTATGATAAATGTCTTTTAGGTTTATCGAATCAGTGGAAAAATAAATCAACAGAGTGTACATACGTAATTTATTTACAATAACAAGAAATGCCTTTTATTGGTTAGCAGGCGAAAGAAACAAAATAACAAAAATAAAACTAACATATTTTCTTTAAAGTTTTGAATAAGAAACTAAAATGACTGGTTCCGACGAAATAAGAACATCCTAGTTTAATAAAAAATTTCGATTTAACTATAAGAAAGCCAAATGTCTTAAAAATGTCCGTTACTTTTTATTTTGTGTACCCATAAGAAATAACGTCAGAAAATAAAACAATTTTAAATTCTACCTGCTTTAGAGCGGACCAACTTTTTGCTGCACAATTTTCAATTTTTTCTGCTTTAAACAATGTTGTTTCTCTCTATCTTAATATAAAGCAACATGTTGCATTTGAGCATTTAGTACTACTGACCTGTGTAAAAAAAAATGATTAAAATATCATCATATCATACTCCGTTCATTCATATGAGCACATAAAAAACTGTTTACTTGGGCTCGCAGAGCGACCCTTTGTCAACCGTCAGTCTTGCGTAGTTCTCTAGCATAGGCGCGCGGTGCATTACAAATACACAAAATGTATTTATATAATACTGCGCTCCTGTGCTAGAATTTTTTATGTCCTAAATTAAGTGAAATAAGTTTATATCTACAACAAAAATTCTCATTTCATCGAGATCTATCGACTGTTAAAATGTTCGCTATTAAAACTGAGTCACCTCGTATAATAAAAAAACAATAAATCATTAAAACATCAAATACCTTACCGATTATTATTATTATAAAATCAGCCAATAAGCAATATCAATAAAGGTAAATAATTTAATATAAACATTACACAACACATAAGTTAAATTATTGTATGAGTAAAATTATATAACATATATTATTTTTAGGTAAGGTTAAGGAAACATATTAATATTAGTCGTCGAAAACATAATTCAATTTATATCAAAACACAATCTACAAACGTCCAACTACTACCGATGCCTATGAAATAAAATAAACAATGAAAATTGAATTAACCGCTATCGGAATTTTGCACTTGTGTATATCTGCCTGCCGTCTGCACCAATCATCAGCGCGCATTTTGTTCCCTATCCTGGCTAATGCTGCAAAGCTTATGTGAACAGACTTTAGTTCCATTTCTGTAGCTAAAAATATTACGCCCCTGCTTCAAACTCGAAATCGATTCTATCTTTGAACTTCTATGTGTATTTTGTAAACATAATGCCCCTTGATTTTTCTCAACAGACTGATAGTATTCGAATTATTTGAAATTCTTTAATTGAAACAGGAACCGGCACAATTTTTCGATGGTGTAACATAATTATTTCTAAAACATGTACAGGGTGTTCATTTTAAGTGCCTCACTCGATGTCATTGCTTTATTTTTCACCTAGGAAAAAATTCCAAAACTGTACTGAAGTATTTTTTTCTGTGGAATCCAAAATCGAAAAGAAAAAACAATTGAACTCTAAATAAGAAGTTATAGCCGAAAAATTAAAAAATACAGAAATCAATTATATTTGTACTGAATGAACACATGATATTCCACTGATCATAAATGCCTGTCACATTCACATTTTTTACTTCTGGTCAACCGGAAATTACCTCAATTTTTTATTTTAAGTGATACATCCTGATTATTCAGCTCAATTTAAAGAACATTTCTTTTTGAATTCAGCAATACATAGTTTACTATCAATGAGTTTCATATTTAATTATATATTGGGGTTTAAATAATTTAAAATAATACAAATCACTGGCGGTTCTTCTATAGGGTCATTTGGTCAATGACCTCCAACATAAAAATAAAAAAATAGAGCTATTCATTTTCTGAAGTTTAAAAATATATAATATATATATTTTTAATATTCTTAAAAAAATATATTAAAGTTTCTAGTTCATTCTATGCACAATACTATTCAAATATCTAGATCGCAGGATTTCGTATCCCCTCGAGCACCGAGCCTCTACATTCATATTCATTACATTATTTATTTATAGAATTTAAAAATCTTGGGTCAATCCACAACTTGTCCTCAAAGCTCGCTACGGACCGAATTTACAACGAATTAAAGTGAAATAGACTTATGCGCGAATCGTCAGAAAGCAAAAGAGACAGAAAACACTGGCGGGGACAATGTCCCTGACACATTTTACAGAAACGGTAACGCACGAAGATCAGTAGTAGAGCAGTCTTAATGCTGACTAGGTGCGCGTTGGTCGGTAAATTCTGTCGAGTTGTTTTTAATGTTTTTATTTGTGAACATTTTATTAGTAAATCTCTACTTGTCGTGAAATTAAGTAAAGGTGTTTTTGGGGTTTATTATTAAATATGAGTGTTGTACAAAATAAATTAAAACTGAAAGATAGACATAAGTTGGGTTATGAAAACCGAGTGAAATTCAAAGGTGCTGGCCATCCAAAACCTAATATGACGATAAAGCAAACATCTCTTGATAAGAAAAAGAAGTTAATAGGTATTTTAAATTAAAAAAAGTTATCCTTCAGCAAATTTTATTCATTGTTACGCTCATCAACTAAATTTAATTTTACAAAAAGCATCAAGTCAGGATAAAAGCATAAAATTTTTTTTTGCTAATTTACATAGCTTTTCTTCATTCTTTGGAAAATCGCCAAAAAGAACAGCCGTGTTAGATAATGTTGTTAAGGTGAGATTACCTAAAGCGGCTCCAACGCGATGGAATTTTAATACAAAGTGCACAGACTGTTTATACCTATTGAACAGAATTATTAGATTGTTTAGAAAAAATCATTGATAATGAATCAGAAAACAACACTCTAAACCAAGCTATTGGTTTAAAAAACTACTTACAAAATGAACATTTTCTTTACTGATTAAATTTTTTTTCATTTAGTTATGCCTCATTGTGATATATTGTTCAATCAATTACAAAAATGTAATATCGATGTCATAACAGTAAATAAGTGTATTGGCGTTTTTAATAGTAAAATTGAAGACATCAGAAATAAAATTTTGAATAACTATTTGGAGGAGATATCCATGCAGTCTGCCCAGAGATGTAAAACGGAAGAATCAAAAAGGAGAATTTCATTAGAAGTTTGTGATATAATTACATCTGAGATCAAAAACAGGTTTGGCTTCAGTAATCATTTAGCAGTGTCTCAGTTATTTCATGCAGATCGATTTAAAGATTATAAAAAAAGCTTTCCTCAAGATATGTTTAAATTTATGACTGGATACTCCGTATCCAGTCATAAATCATTTGAAACCTAAAACTGAATTAGAAGTATTATATAGCCGAGAAGATTTTTCCAATAGTGAAGTTGCAGTTGCTTTGTTACAGCTTTTTATTAACAATAATTTGTGCAATACTTTTTCTGAAAGTGTCAAACTGTTAAAAATCTTGTGTACTCTCCCTATGACTACCGTCGAAAGTGAACGTTGTTTTTCCACCTTAAAAAGAATAAAGATATTTTTAAGAAATATTGTGCGTCAGGAAAGGTTATCTTCTTTAGCTATGCTTACCATAGAAAGGGCATTAATAAAGAAGATAAAAGACTTGAATGAAAAAAGTAATTGACCACTTTGCATCTCAAGAAGACCGGAGGATCGACTTGGGATTTAAATCACTTTAAAAGGTAGGTAATACAGTAAACTTTTCTAATTGACCTCCCTATCTCTTGACCCACGAACCGCCACTGTTTTTCTTATTTAATTCTAAATCTAATTTCATTTCTTGGAACCCGGTTAGAGCCATGCAGATTTTTCCACGACACATCGATAAGCTCGGGTCAACAGGTTTAACATAAAACAATAATAAGCTGTCGTGAATGTAATACGGAGAAGAAACTGTGAACTGAAGTGACTGCCTATCTAACTAATCATCTACCGTGTACATACTTCCAAGGCTGTGCGTGTTTCTTTAATAAGTATATCATGGCCGCAAATCAAATCTACAGTGTTCCTAATAATACTTTGTTAGAATTATCAGCCGATGAAATCAGTATAAAATATAATAACAATAACCCACTAACATAACGAAAAGTTCTGTCGGCATGCAGGAAATATGGTGTGAACAATGGGAAATGTGAAACTGTTGTAAGTTTTAATATATGTAACCGTTTTTATTGTCGGCGTTGTTATTACTTACAATTTGAATCGAATCTAGTCATGAAGACAGTTTATGTTTTATGAGTTAAATATATTCTTTTGGTACTTCTTGACGCCAATTTTGTCTCGAGTGTATCCTTGAGGTATTCCAAGGTCTGTAGGATTTGTACTCTTGAAAACAATCAACAAGTTTCACCCTCTCGCAACTAGTTGTTTCACTTTGTATTAATCGAGCCAGTCAACAGTCAACTATTTAGATACGTGGTAAATCGAGGATACAATTGTTGAAACAAAAGTCACCAACTTTTCTGATTTATGTACATCGTCTCCTTAACGAATTTTTTTATAAAAACAAATGCTCCCAAAGTTGTTTTCGGGGCCGACTGTGGGGCTAAAAGAGATAAGCTATCGCCAGTTTGTGTCCAAGTTGAACAGGTACCAGTTTGTGTCCAAGTTGAACAGGCATACAAGTTATCTACCACGTCCTACCTTCGGTTCGGTCGAAATAATCCTAATATTCCGTCGACTTGATTTTGTAATTTTTTTTATATATACAAGAATCTTAACAGAAAGAAAATCGTGTTATAATTGCAGTTGAACTTGGTTTCTGCCAAAGAAATTTTTGCATTTCTAGGCCGGCAATAGATGGACGTGTCATCCCGCCGCGTTTCATCCATTCTGATAGGAACCATAGATTTCAATACAGTAGAATACACAAGCGGCCAAGGACGTGCTGGACGTGTGTATTCCACTGTATTGAAATATATGGTTCCTATTACGACGGATGAATCGCGGCGTGCGGCACGCGGCGGACGATACGTCCGTCTATTGCCGGCCTTAGAGTATGCCTTTTTTTTAAATTACATACAGATCAAATCACATACAGATCGGGACGTCAATTCCAGGGTAGACTGCTAGGTGATATGTCACCGCGTAAATATGTTCATGCATGTATGACACAATATCTTACCTTGTGGTTATTTTGACGTGTTTGGTAACGTCTAAAGTTAATACGGAGGCAGAAAGAATTGGAGAATGTAACACTAACATAGATATGATTTTTAACTAGCGATCACAAGTGTAAAAATATTTCCAATATTAATGCACAGACTAAACATTTGCTGAATGCACCCACTAAATATTTGCCACCCTCCAACCGTAAGCATTGGTAGTTTCCTTCATGATAATCCATACGTATTTGTCATTTAGTACAGAATTTTTTTTGTTTAATACTATCACATCTCTGTGATAAATAGTTTCCCTTAGTGTCCTTTCCGATGGCACCTGAACATTGCTATACAGCCCACCAATACACTTTTGCAAAGATTGTCAAAATTCTGCACTTTTTATGACTGTCTGGGGCAATGTGTCTCTTAATGTTTGCTTTGACGTTGCATGTAAGCACTTTTTACATCTTATGCAATATAATTCCATGCCATTAAATTGCAACTCCAGGAAATCACGAATCCACAACTGTATTTTATCATCTGGAGGAATTGAACAAGACATTTTAAGAAAGTTAACCTTCGCTGTCTTTATTGACGCGCTGTTTGCGTATCTACTTGTTATTCACACATACGTTTTATAAATATTACGTATTTAGAGTGCATACGACATGGAGCAGCTGGTGTAAACGTAACTGCATTCGCATTGCTATTGGACACTTAACAATATAACGAGCATCCCCGTCAAGATGACGGCCAGTAACTGTTTTTTAAGCTGCGAGCCGTCCAATTACTTTATAAAAAAAACAGATTTATTACAATGTACATCAAAATATTTTATAATTTTATATTGTTTAGGAATGTTAAATTAGGTGTTTACAATATTATATCTACATAAGTCGACTCTGAAATTTATCGCTATCTCCAGATCTCTAGATGTTAAACAGTTTTTCAATAGCAACAACAAATTATCTTAACACATAATTATAGCAATCAATGCTAATACATGCCCTGAGGTTTTAAAACGACAAGGGAAACGTTAATTTCAATAAACTATATAAAATTGTTAAGTTTTGACGCAAGTTTTTTTTGTTTCTGTGTTAATTTATTTGGTACAGCAGCTGTTTGAAAGAGAACGTAATGAAATGTTAATGATGTTTGAACACGGAAGTTCGTGATTTATTTAACCTTTTTTATCACTTTCCCCGTCTTATCTGGTTTGCTGATATGCCGTATCAAAAATATCAATATATGAATATACAAGATGGAAGCTTATAGAAGGGATCTGTATTCTGAAATATTTCATTTGCGAATATATTAAATTTCATGTCATGTAATCGTTGTAAACACAATCACTAATAATTAAGAAAATTTAAAAGAAGCTTTCTTAATTCTGAACAACTAACAAACCTTATTTCATCAGTGCAATATAGCCTTAGTCATATTCTAATAATTATCAATGGTTTTGTTATAATTCCAAAAAAACGCTGCCAATTGCTTGGGGATCAGAACTTCCTCACCGTAGTAAAACTCGACGTGTGGTGGAATTTATAATAAAAGTAATTTTTGATGTTTCAAAAAAGTCACATTTTTTGACGTTTCAAAAGTCACATTTTTTGCCGTTTCAAAAGAGTCACATTTTGACGTTTCAAAGAAGTAGTCACATTGGGGGAATGTCACTAATATTTTTTTTAAACCGATTTTGCTCATCAACTATAAATAGTCTGTGCAACATGGAATAATTTTGGGGTATAATGCTTTCAGCAAGGATATAATTTATTATAAGTCATATTCATATACGGAACAAAAACCTTACCTTACCTTACACCTGTTTTTTCGATTTTCGAAGTGAAACAATTTTCTAGGTGGTGATTGAAACGTACGATTTAATCTCCCAATACTATGATTACGAGAAAACGTATAATATTAATACAAAATTAGTGACAATACCAAAAGCTAAAGCTAAAAAGGCAATGTTTTTGGTTTATTTTATTCTTTTATATGCAATTGATAGAATCTGAGGCTCGAGAATAGGACTCAGGAATAATACGATTAGAAAATGAATTCTAGTTCCGAGATCTTAAAGAAATTGGCTATGACCTCATCTCATCTTTTTGAAGCATTCACCAAATTTGGCTGAAACAATTTTTTTTGCTTATGTATCAACAAACCAAAAACAAAAATTCACCTACAAAACTACAACAAAACATATATTTGAAAAATATATCAATAAAATAAAAATATATTCAAATCATCTAAATAAAAAATATTACAATGAAACAAAAAATATTAAAACAACCAAAATAGGACGTAGTCTACAAAATAAATAATATCTAGTATTTACTAAAACATAAGTAAAATGCCATTTACACTAAGTATACTATACTATATATTGCTTTGCGAAAACAGAAATTGTAATCGTCTTTGCTGTTGTCCAAAGCGATTCACAACTTCCTCATAAATTTGCTCTTTAAAAATTATTTCTTCAATAAAAAATAGAAAAACTTATTTCTTATTTTTATTACTAGAGGACTTCCAGCAAAGTATATGAACAATTTGTCCTACGTTTCGCCCGAGTTTTCGGACTTTTTCAAGGTTAAAAGCTAAAAATAATTAAAAATAATGGTTTTACATAAGTCGTAAATTAGATTAGTGACAGAATGCATATCTAAAAAAGTGCTTTCTTACCTAATATAAATTTCCTATTTTAATTTCACTGTATGGGTGGGTTTTATTTTGTTTTTCATCATTTTTTTTATTTGATGGGTATGTGATGTACGTGTAGTTCGACGAGTTAGGCAGAGAATGGTCAGTATTTGGTGTGGTCGTTGATGTGTTTCTTTTTAAGAGTAGGTAATTATAACAGCTGAAGTATATTTATGGTCCGAGTGACAGAGTTATTGTAAACATTCACATGATATTGGATAGGAGTTGAGAAGAGGTTTTGCAGTTAGCACATATACAGGATGTTTAAAAAATTTTTACTATTGAATAAGATTGCGATATATGCTACTTAGATTTTCTATATCTGTTTGATAATTTACTGTTTTTTTTGTTGTTTTGTATTTCGGCCATTTCCAAAAACATGCGTTTTTTGGTATTTCTTTCTTTATGCAGTATGGTTGTATCGGAAAGTTAAAACTGTGTGAATTATTTATGGCGTGTTCTGTTAATGCTGTGCTACATGAATAATTAGGAGTTGTTATGGAATTTCTAATTGACAATTTATGTTGATTTATACGTTTATTTAAATATTGTTGGGTTTGTCCAATGTAACACCTATCGCAATCTGAGCAATCAATTTTATAAATAACATGGGTTTGATTTAATTTCTCTATTGGATCTTTTAGTTTTGAATATAATTTATTTTTTATGCTATTATCATTTCTGTATATATAACATACAATTAGCATACAGAAATGATAATAGCATAAAAAATAAATTATATTCAAAACTAAAAGATCCAATAGAGAAATTAAATCAAACCCATGTTATTTATAAAATTGATTGCTCAGATTGCGATAGGTGTTACATTGTACAAACCCAACAATATTTAAATAAACGTATAAATCAACATAAATTGTCAATTAGAAATTCCATAACAACTCCTAATTATTCATGTAGCACAGCATTAACAGAACACGCCATAAATAATTCACACAGTTTTAACTTTCCGGATACAACCATACTGCATAAAGAAAGAAATACCAAAAAAACGCATGTTTTTGGAAATGGCCGAAATACAAAACAACAAAAAAACAGTAAATTATCAAACAGATATAGAAAATCTAAGTAGCATATATCGCAATCTTATTCAATAGTAACAATTTTTTAAACATCCTGTATATGTGCTAACTGCAAAACCTCTTCTCAACTCCTATCCAATATCATGTGAATGTTTACAATAACTCTGTCACTCGGACCATAAATATACTTCAGCTGTTATAATTACCTACTCTTAAAAAGAAACACATCAACGACCACACCAAATACTGACCATTCTCTGCCTAACTCGTCGAACTACACGTACATCACATACCCATCAAATAAAAAAAATGATGAAAAACAAAATAAAACCCACCCATACAGTGAAATTAAAATAGGAAATTTATATTAGGTAAGAAAGCACTTTTTTAGATATGCATTCTGTCACTAATCTAATTTACGACTTATGTAAAACCATTATTTTTAATTATTTTTAGCTTTTAACCTTGAAAAAGTCCGAAAAACTCGGACGAAACGTAGGACAAATTGTTCATATACTTGGCTGGAAGTCCTCTAGTAATAAAAATAAGAAATAAGTTTTTCTATTTTTTATTGAAGAAATAATTTCTACCTTAACAGCCAACAACTTGTGTAAAATATCATCTTTGCTCTTTAAGTTTATCTACTAAGTTTCTGTGAATGTGCATCGTACATAAGGCATCGAGGCGATCCTCTGCCATTGTAACCCGCAACCACGTGTTAACTCTTCGCAGTGTCTACATGTACTGCAGATGTAGTCGCTGGTAATCATAATGCCAGACATAATGCCAAGGAAATTAATGGATAAAATTGATATGCTTCTTTTACAGCCTCTATTGATGTTATATTTAAAATATTCGCATTCGGCGACTGGGTTTTGCAAAAATTATATCAAATCTTAGATTCTGCAATAAAATTTTCAAGAAAGTAGCCATATTTATCAACTATTTTTATTACTATACTATCATATTCAGTTTGGTTTAACTTTATCATGTACTTAGGTAGTAACTGAAATATTACGATTCATTTTCTTCAGAGAAACGCTTGTGAATGGAGGTTACTACAGAATCAATGTATGGAATAAGAATTATTATTCTGTAATAACGTTCTGTATCCTTTGTATATTTGTTATTATACTTACAGAAAATAACTGTCTAGGGTCTAGGCGCTCATAGTTCTTTTACGGTTAAAACGATAATTTAACGTGTTGTATAATTATATTCTTGTGAAAAGAATTAAATTGCTAACGACAGAGGGCCAGCAATTGCGATGCTACATGCGACCGTCCCGCCTGCCACAGAGCTACATGTTATGTATTTACACACGTGTATAAGTTCTGTGGGGGCGAATGGAGATGGGGCGGTATGAGCTTTGTAAAAATTTAACGGAGCGGTAAAAACGAAAACCAGATTTGCCAGGGGGGGGGGGGCAACTGCCCTGTCTTGCCCCCCCCTCCGGGCGCCTATGGGCATTTCCGTATTGCTTGAAAGCGTGATTGGTGATTACTTATTCAATTATAAATACAACTATAAATTCATTCACAGATTTTTTTTACCTTAGTACGAAGAGAAAATTTTATTTGTACCCGTTTTAAAACTTCGATATTTAAATATAAAAAAAAAAAAATTAGCAGAAATCGAATAAGTTAGGTTATGTTATAGTTTTATTCTACATTGCTGTTTCGGAACTGACGATTGAAAACAAATATTAATTAATTATTAGACTAATTCTTATTTATTTTTAATTTTCACTTGATTATGATTTTGTTTAATTAGTATTGGAGAGTGCATTTTATTAATAAATCGTAAAATATGATACAGTTTTAAAAAGATTTTAAATTATAAATAATGAATAGCAATAGTAAATCAATAACAGAATCACTTTCTTCACAATTCATCAAGTGGGATATAACTTAATAAAAACGACAAAAGAATGCACAATTATCGAAAATACCTAGGATAAGTTCAAAAATACGTCAATACTTACCTTTTATTTTGTATCCCAATTAAAATAGTCTTGAAGATGTTTGATACAACACAAAAATTAATGTATAAGTTCACAAAATCGTTTTAAATCACAAATATTCTCAAATAGTTTTCAGCTACGAAAACAATATTTAAATTAAAGAAATATAGCAACACAGGTTCGGTCATATCACATGGCCCATTATTTCATTGGTTGATTAACTAGCGGCAATTTTAAATTAATCCAAACCTTTATATCTTTTTTTTAGTTATTTTTTTTTAAATCCAACCACTTATAGATACTGACTACATAAAAATAAATATAGTTTAAAAAAACTAAAAAACACGCTTTTAAAGCACATCAAACTAAAAAGTGAAAAATAATTATTAATATAAACTGAGAACAATAATGAACGAAAAATATGGCACAAAGCGCCCCACGCTTTTTTTCACAATAATACTAGTATTTTTCGTTCATTATTGTTGTCAGTTTATATTAATAATTATTTTTCACTTTTTAGTTTCATGTGCTTTAAAAGCGTGTTTTTTAGTTTTTTTTTAAACTATATTTATTTTTCACTTTTTAGTTTGATGTGCTATGAAAGCGTGTCTTTTAGTTGTTTTAAACTATATTTATATTGCTTATTGATGCTGATATTATAACATATTACGATCCAACAGATATTTCTGAAAAAAGAAAATATTTTTTTTATTTCAGCCGCGGGATTTGAACTCATGCCCGCGTCGCGTCGACTGCCTTAATCCGCTCGACCACCGCGACCTAGCTGACAATCGCGGAATGTACTTACATATTAAGCCTTGGCTCTCACGCAGAGGATACGTTAGGAAAGGACTGGCGATCCTGATCAGGATAATGATATAAACTTATCAAATTATTGTACTGTTACCGGTTCTTCGTAAGTGTACAAAGTTTCAATTAAATCTGTCCGTTTAAAGTGGGTCAAAATCGAGTCCAAAGAGTCGGTTACAAACAAACAAACAAACAAACAAACATACAGGTGAAGCTAATAAAAGCGTGTTAAAAAGTGTAGAATCATAGCCGCCAGGATTGTTGATATGTAAAATAATAAATTTTCTAGAAAAAAAAAATTAGGCGTTTATAAACAATAACGTATATCTGCGTACATATAAATACCTCCATTTTAATATATAACAAACGATAATGAAATTGTGCTCTAATTAATATTTTCCTAATCATAAGTAAATATTTAACCTGTTTTCGAATATAAATAGGAAACGAGGCATCGTAAATTTTACGACTTCGCATTTAATAAATACATTTTGAAATCGAAATTATTTATTCTGAATAAACATCGAGGCATATGGGTATTATTACATACATTTTAATACAAATTATAACATGAAAAATTTTTAATAATATATATGAATAATAATTATCAAAATCGCATATTGATTTTGTAATTAATTGGCGGATAATGTGATTTGAGTATACGGGTCGAGCCAACAAACTAGATACACGACTAACGATATGCGCAGTTTATAGTCGTCCGTCTGTTGCCAGCGCGATTGTCAGAAGGGGCTTTTACATTTACAGGTTAGGATATTGCCTTTCTCAAGAAGGAGGTCTTTCGAGTATCTAATTTGAATTATTTATTTATTTATTTACGTATTATTATTATTTTTTTTTAGAGCGGCTTTAGCAACACTGATTACTAGAGATGGATAGAATATACCGATGTTTCTTGAACTTGATTATTACCTCTAAACATCGATGTTTTATAAAAGCAAAATATCTCTCAACAACACCTGAGAGACCAAGTATCCTTCTTGCGCAGGACAGGTTATGTAAGGACACCACGTCAGCTGGAAGAACTGCCAGCCGCAGTCCCACTGCGGCAATTAGCAACTGATGGGAAACATCATCTAGAGTTCACTGATGTAGACTTAAGGACGAGGGTTAGCCTTAACACCAGGGCTAACCAAAAGCCACAAGACCTGGCTAGAATGGACGCAGTCATCGATAAGAAACTTCCAGAAGATGCAGATTCTGGTAAATCAACTGTGCCATGTACAACGCTACGAAGCAACTCGTCCCCCGCGAGAGGTCAACCAATCACGGGGTCGAGAAAGCCAAGCGGCGTGTACAAAAAATCGAGAGCAAGATACAGTCGGCCAGACAACACGTTTCTCGGATCCAGAGTGTGGTGGAATACAAGACGAGTGGTAGAGCATTTATTCTCAGAATCCGGCGCACAGCAGCCGGATTAAGACGTCAACACCATACTCTAAATTTGACAGTGCTGCTTACCACCAAGCAGCACTGTCTATATAGGATCCGAGCGCTCGTGGCTGTAAAGAAAACGTTGAAGAGGCGGGTGAGGAGTATGGAGCAAAACAATTTGTTCCGTACGAATCCGTCCCGCCTCTTTAAAGAGCCACAGTGTATTGTAGATAATCCACCTACTGTAGAAGATGTCGAAACCTTCTGGAAGGGAATCTACGAAACGACGCGTCCATTCAATAACGACACTCCAGCAATTGCACACTTCGAGGCTCTGTACCACTAAGACATTTTGATGAGCCAGAAGAAGTGTGCCCGGCAATCAGTACGGAGGAAGTCCAACAAGCACTTATTGGTACCATCTCGACGAATTATGACGATACACAAAATTTCAGACAGAAAAAATGTTCTGTCTGTCTGGTTCGCGATAGCAACTACAGTTTTTGACATAAAGCTTACATTATCATTTTTCTTCTGGTAGTATAGATGAATTTCACAAACTATTGAAAAATAAACTTTTCCATTGTTATTAAGTTATTAACAAAGAAAAGTTCTTCTTTATCACGATGTTTTTAGAACATCGACGTTTTGTGTCGATATATCGGACATCGATGTATATTTTTTCGATTATTGATGTAACTGAACATCGATGTTTTTACTTCGATATGCCCATTTCCACTGATTACTGATTGATTATACATAGTCTCGTATTCGTTAACTTTCGTTCGGATTTCGTATTCAAACAGGCAACTGTAAACTGCGCATACCGCCAGTCGTGTATATAGTGAGTTGGGCTCGATCTGTATTTAACAGACTATGTTGAGTCTTGAGGCCGGTTGGCGACTAAAAATTTGTCAAAATATGGTAATACTTTAAATACGTTGAGAGGTTAGTTCTTGGTCAGAAAATAATGCCAAAATTTCGAATATTAATATTTGCCGATGACCCTTGTTATCAAAAATAATTGTCAGCCTGTTTTGTGTTAATATCTGTGAGTGAATTGTACTTCTCAGTGATTAAAAATAAACATTTTCTGAACATTTTTGATTGTTCGGCTCATATCTGCTCTTTAGTTGACCTCAGATTGTTTTTTTAGTTTTCGTGATACTGGGTAAAGCGGAAACGGCTAATAAAACGGATAAAAATTACGAAAGTTCTAATCATAAGAAACTTGAACGACGCGATATGAATAGTTAAGCAAGGACCGGGTTGAAAGAATGAATCTACCGTTTATAGTATTTTTCCTTATATTCCTCATTATTTTATTAAACGTCAATTATTTGACGCCTAAAATACAATTGTCTTTATATTTATAAAATATCAAACAACAAAAACTCAAACGTAAATCTGTTTTAAAAAATAAATCCTATTTATATAGACGCGTATACGCTTTCTCAATATAACCTCGCCTAAACAGGTTTATTCTAAATTACTTTATAACTCGAGATGTGAAATATCGTTGGAACAAAACAATATAAAAAATATGGCTCACATACAAGGTAGAAATATTTGAGATCGATGTTTTGCCTTGAAGTACATTAAAAAGCCATTCAACTTTATACCTATAACATCTCGCGAGATATTTCTGGAAGTATAACGACTTTTTTATGAGGACCTTGTTCAGAACTTTGAGAACTTTAAGGTCACTGCCAATCGTTATTGTTTATGTAGTAAAAACTATTGTCAGAACGTGTACAGCATGTTAAAATAACTAATTTAAATATCTTAGTGTTGTTTCAGAACGTTGGACAAATTTAAGAACTTAATTACTATCATACTATTTCACAAAAAACCAACAGTTTGACGAAAATATCTCTCAAATCAGATTTAGAGAATTTAGAGAAACCAGTTCACTTCTATCATATGAATAATTCAATGTAAAATTTTACAGAATCAGTATGCCTGCAGTGCAGATGTTTAGGAACATGGTTGATCGAATTATTGTACAAAATTGGCTGAGGATAATGAAGATGAAATCAATGAAGGGTTACTTTTTCAACAAGATTATGCTTCTCCTATTACTACGTTCCAGTAAGGCAGAGATAAGAAAGTCGGACTGCACAGCGGTAACCATTGAAATGGCCGACTCACTCATCTGATTTGACACCACTGGATCGAGTTTTGAAAAACACTGTTTACAGGATTCAGGATCTCTGCAAGGTTTGTAGCGATGACGCTTATTGAAATATCACAGCTTAACTTTTCATAAAATGAGAGAAGTCTTCCGAAATAAGCTTATCATCTGCCTAGAAGACAATAACGGTAATTTTGAAGATATGTGATGAAATAAGGAGAGCTTACAGCCTGACAAAACGGAAACCTATATTTTCAATATATTAGACCATACGAGAAGTTTCATACCTCTCACCACTACTCAATTTACCTTAGTTAGTATATGACTAACAGGTTGGCCACTATAATTTGTCTGTTCCATAACCTATGGCATACTGAGGAGAACAAATAAGTTCGAAACCGGTCTATGTCTGGTTAGGAATTGACAAATGATATTGGCTATCGATCTATCATGATTTGAAGGTGTAATTCAATGCAGGTCGGGGTATTAGCCCGCTGAGTAGTTGTTTCCTTCAAATCATATTTAATAATTTTCAACATGAATAAATTTGCAAAACTACGCACCATATATGATGGTTGAAAATTGCCTCGTTTCAGTTTTTGTAGATCTTGGACGAAAAATACATTATATGAGTACATAAAACTGCGTAATTATCATCTAGTTCATTAGTTTATTATTGTCTCCATTACAATCTCTAAACTATTATTTTCAGACACATTCAACATTATTATTATTATTCCAGTTATTTTATAGTGGTAAAACAATACGAAAAGCTCTGTCAATTGCAAATGCAAAATAAAACCATTCCCAAGGAATTTGATGGTGCTAATTATCATAAATTATACGTAAAATAGCCACTAACAATCGAGGCGTTAAACCACAACTAAAACAGGTATTTAAACAATTAAAATATTAAAAACAAATACTGTAATAATTTTCAAAACATAACTCAGGAGCGCGTAAATTAACGAGGTAACAATAAGTAACGTCGGAGAATAAATAGTTTATTTGGTAAATAAATCTACAAAAAATGATAGAAAACAAACAACATAATACGATACTAGATAGTTACAGTTACATACAGTGTGTCCATTAAGTATGGAATAAATTTATTATTTCTTAAACCAAAAATATTTAGAAATAATCTTCGGATACGTCGATTTTTAATTTCAGTTGCGTACCTTACACTTTAGTTTTCTGTTATGACGTCATCACTGTTCCCGTTATGACGTCATCGATATTCTTTTAAATGGACCATCCTATATATTTCTCCATTCTGCTTCAACATCTGATTGCAAATATGTATCACACAGCAAGCAGACACAGTATCCACAAAAGGTAAATGTGTGGGAGGGAGTTGTAACAAATATAATCATTGCACCCTATTTTTCGATTGAACTGTAAACGGACCGGCATATCTCCAACTTTTAATGGACTATCTTATCCCAACGTTATTAAATTTATTCCCAAGTAGAATTAATCCTGGAAATGTTGAGGAAAGCCTGTGGTATCAACAGGATGGCGCGCTTCCCTATTATGCAGGAGACTCGAAGGTATCTTGACCAAATATTTCTGAGCACGTGGACGTGTACCCATTGAATGGCCACCGAGGTCACCGGACCTCAATCCATTAGATTACTTTCTGTGGTGCCATCTAAAAAACTTAGTTTATGAAACCAAACCGGAAAACATTGTTGAATTCAAAGGGAGACTTAGAACAGAAATAAACATTTCTCAGGAAACTATAAACAAGGTTAGGCAACACTTTATTCATCGTTTAGGGTACTGTCAGCTACAACAAGGAGTACAGGTCGAACATTTACTATAAATTGTTTTTATTATTAACTAACCGGTAGTTCTAGTGACTATTATTTGTTCAAACAAAACGAAAAATTAGTAAAATCGACGTCTGATGAATTTTTCAAAAAATTTTTGATTTAAGAAATAATGAATTTATTCGATACTTTACGGACACCCTGTATAAGTATACAATAATTATTATTGTATCACGAACCATACATATTTGTTAAATTGTTCTGAAATTTTTAGATTTCTTCTCGAATTTTTTATGAATATTTTACAATCTTTTTCTTTCTGCTTTTCGTTCTCTTTTGCTACTTTTTCGTTTTTCTTTTTTTTTGCATTTTTTGGATTTACAATTTTAATTGAAACAGATAACTACCTATGTTTCCCTTGCTTTTACAATTTTCTATTTTCTCATATTTTTGTTCTCTTCCAATTTAAGTACCATGTAACATACTGATTGTTCTTAGTTTTCTAAATTTTGATACTGTAAATTAATTACAATTACTATTCTGTTTCGTTTCAGTATACCCACCTGTTCTGGACTTGATAAATTTACAATATTTGCATGCATTTCATCTAGAAGGATTTAACTTGACAACGGATTAGAGGCAAAAGTACACAATTTCACAGTAAAAATGAAGAAATAACAAACTAGGTAACGAAAGCTTTAAGAACTTGACGTCTTGACTTTTAGCTCTACATCAACCTGTCTGTAATTAAGCTCGTATTACTGTCTGTCGCCATTATCTTCGTTAATTAACAAATTTATTACGATGATTATTTATCAACGAAATTGAATAGGGAATATTCCCACCAGTTATAACGTTCTATAAAGTTTAGAATTAGGTGTAATAAAATTTAATTTAAACAGATAGCGGATCTTATTTATCTTTTTAAAAGTTTCCTAGTTTGTACTGCCGGCGGCGATAGTAGTACAGGATTTACAGTCTATTTATATGCACTCCAGAAAGACAAATAAGAATAATAAGTATTATTGTACCGAAAACTTTTATCACATATTTATCCATGTAACTAACAACGTGATAAAGAAGCCGTGGCCTTGCAGGAGTCGGGGGTTGGGCACTTAATATATCTATACTACATGGAAAGAAAACTATTCTATATGAAAGTAATCGATTATTCTTGAATTTTTTTTACTTATCACTACAATAATATTACTTGGTATAATAAATTATTATTGTTTCAATATTATACAAATTGTAAACCAAGAACAGATATATTTTTGAGTTTCATTAGCGCAAGTCTCTAAGTCAATATAAGATTGAAGTATAAGTATGTATTAAATATACTCTTAATAGTACACTTCTTTCGAGTATTGTTAACCGTGAGAGTAAGTATAAGGACATCTTGAAGTAAATTCTTATTTAAATGTTTTTCTTAACATAATACTACTCTTGGAATAAAACTACAAACAACTTTGCTGGATGAATTATACTTACTATTATTCCAATAACTGTTATCCTTGGTTGAATACTTACTAATCTCAATGTGAAGTGTTCTAAAATAATGATGAAACAAGCGAATCGCGCAATGGTGGTAGGTAGAAAGCTATGCCATTGCCAAATGAAGACGACATACCTTACCTACTACGCGTCGAATTGTGTGTGCTGTACTTTGTTCATAGATGTTGATTATTATGAAATAATTTATATTTGTAAAGTTACACTTGAAAAAGAAGTATATTAACATTATGAACTGTGAAATAGAAGTTAATGAGTCTACGATGGAAGAGCTATTAGCAAGTTGGGAATTGCAGTCCTTAATTTCAATATTAGAAGGTAAGTTTAATAATTTTGGTTTTATTGTATGCAAGCTATTTTAATTACATACTTTACAAGCAATGAATACACAACATCACTATATTGTAGGTGAAAAGGTATTCATCTGAAGTTTAATGGTTGTATATAGATTTCCCAAGTTATTTTCCTTTTTGATAATTTTTGCTTGTGTATTATATACAACCTATAGTCAAGATCTGCATTTTTATTGTAGTGGCATTTTATTATACAATACATATACAGGGTGATTGGTAAGTCGGCTTATTCCTTTGAGAGTGGGTTAGTTAGGTAGTTAGTTTTTGGGATATTTTATTTTTAAAATAAAAAAATAATTTTTGATTTTAAAATAATCTGTCCACATGGTAATGAAGCTGTAAAATGTAGGAAGTTCTGGCGTTTTTGCATAAATTTATATTTACAAGATTTATGGGCAAAATTTGGGTTAGGTGTATGGTGGGTTGCCTAGTGACTGTGGAGCGCTCTTAGTACATGTTTCACTTTAAAATAATTATTTCTTACAATGAAAGATTATTTATTCCTCAGAGCAAGCTGTGAACGAAATTAACTGATCGATTGGGGAAATTAAATCACACTTAATAAATGGGTTCCAATTCAAATTTCTCACGATCTGATTAGGTACGAAATAATTATCAGATAAATTGATTTTCAGGTGTACATGATTAACATGTTTGTTAGGTAGGTACGTGATGAAGCCGTTGTTTGTTATCCTATAGAGCTGTACGTGGCCTATTAGATTAGTACATACAATACATCCAAGAGCTCAATTAATGTGCCACATATTGCAAATTGATTTGTTGTTCAATTTGACACAACGCGTTGGTGCATTTTTTCTCAAAACTCTATCTGGGATTATTTTCGATACTAACACTGTGAAACTATGTATCGTATGAAATAGAGAAACTCTCATGTTTTACCCAACACTAAAAATGTAATTGTTTTTTATTTATTGTTATTTTGATATCAATGTGAATTTGTTTCGAAAATAATACTTTTTTAATACTGTTACGCCTATAAATATAATATATAAGCACCACTGAAATTAGAATGGACTGTAATAATTCCAAAATGTGTCCAGAGATGGCATTATCCGTACTAAAATTTAAGTTAAAAGTTAAATAGCCACTGTACTCTGGACTTATAAAGCAGCATCTAGAATTGTTGGAGAAATGTCAGAAATAATCAATACAATTATTGTACATTGTACAGGGTTATTCATTATAAATTACCCACCCCTTATCATTGGTATTATTGCCTACTGAAAAAAAACTTTAAATAAAAGTTGTGTGGTTATGACTGAATTTTGTTAAAATGCTATCAAAAGTACAGTAGCATGCAGATTCCAGGGGATACAAAAAAATAATATTCTTTTCAATGGAATACCCTGTATATTATTAAATTTTTGGAATGATCCTTTGTTCCTGATTTCAAAAATATATGTTACCTCTACCATATACCGTTTTTGAGTTATTAAACGTCAAATATCTTAGGTAAACTAATTACTGTAAATATGGAAAAGTTAACATTATTAAAGTGAGCTATGAAAATGACAATTATTATGTTTGATAAGTGACATATCTTTAATGAAATAATCAAAATGGTTTACAGTGAGGAAGAAAAAACAATATTTATACAAAATAGATAACAAACGTCTATTTAGGAAATTTAAATATAAATAAATGATAACTCATAAAAGATGTTCGATGTGTCCACCATTATTGTCAATGCATAATTGACAACGTCTTCTTATATTTATAATAGCACTGGAAATGGTTTCATTATTTACATTCAGATTGTTTATTTCAAATCGAATCCTGTCTTTAATGACTTGAATACTATTATTATTATTATTATTATTATTACTGACAATGTCTTTTAGAAATCCCCAAAAAAATTAATCCGTAGGGGTCAAATCCGGACTGTTAGGTGGCCATTTAATAGGTCCATTATCCCCCATCCATATTGGAAATACATTATTCAAATGATCTCAAACGGGTAGAACACTATGCGGAGTTGCCCCATCCTGCATCCAAATCATATCATCAAGTTCAGCTTCCGGAAAATTCTGCAGAAGAATATTTTCTGCTTCTGGGATAATTATTTCCAGATAGGTAACTCAAGTTAAAGTATAATCATAAAATATAGGTCCAACAATTTTGTTTTTGAAAATTCCACACCAACCGCTAACAGTTTTTCTTCCTGCTTTTTTATTTGTCTTACCAATTTCTTTCTGTTGTGCTTGTTTTCCCACGACCTTCGATTTTTCCTATTAAAAACTCCTGCCGTAGAAAAGGATGATTCATCAGTCCATAATATTTTAGTAAAAATCTCAGCGTAGAAGTTTAGCAGAGGATACTACAGAAGATCATTAATCTTTAATGTGTACACTGACCCCATAAAAATATCTGAATGGACATGATATAAGATGTAAGTCTTTGTAAGTTACACCATGCTCCCCATCGATGCGCAGTGGTTGATTTGTGCAATTTAGTTGAAAAAAATTAAATTAATATATTTAATTGCTTAGGACACATAATCAATGCTTTAAAATATTTTTAACTACTTCGGACACAACAATTAAAAAGCGGATGTCTGGCAAACCTATTAAGAACTGCTTAGTGCTTATGGTTATGTTGGTAACTAACCCGAAGTATATTTTTTTTTACTAGAAAAAAATAAAATATAAAAAAGGTCCGAGTTCAACTTGCGCTTCGGACACACTTCGCCTTAGAACCCGGATTAGTCCTTTCGAAGACGTTTATAAAATACCCTTTGAAATTAAGAGCTAAGAAACTTTTAGATTTAAACAGGGTAAACCTGAAAACTCTAACAGGCCTATATACCGGGCACTGCCTACTAAACTATCATCTGCATAAACTCGGCCTAGCGGAAAACGCCGAGTGCCGTCTATGCCTAGAGGATGATGAGAAGGCAGACCACGTCTTATGCATCTGTCCTGCTGTGGAGAGGATCTGATTCTCAATATTTGGCAAAAGGTAACTACTGCTGTCGGAGGATCTGAACACATCCTCACCTAATAAAGTTATCAGTTTCATTAAGAGGCTGAACTTATTGAGAAATATAATTAGGAGTGAGCCACAATAGACTTGCTGCGTAGTGGAGTGTCCACAAGGATCCACTCACAAAAATCTAACACCTATCATTTTGTCTTTGTCCGACTCTGCCTACGGGAAGGGTGTATAGGGTTTATGAACCTGCCAACTTAAATGTAAAATGATCATTTTTGGCTTTTACCATTTTCTTTAAAGAGGACGTTAATAAAAAGATTTTAGGCCCGTTAATAAACTTCCTTATAATTTCCTGCATGTTTGGATATAGCATCCATTAATTTTCATTTATACCCCAAAACACGAAATCCATAGGGGCTCAATTTGGAATTAAACAGTCTAAATTTAACTGAGGGTGGTTGACACTTTAAACGTGTGTAATTATTAAGATGATTCATATTCCTGGCACAAGATAACGGCTTAACTTCGGCAAAGTTGCAAGCTGCGGATTTTGCGGTGCGATGTAATTCTTGCTTACCATGCCGGGGTAACGGGAGCAAAATAATTTATTAGATACTAGACCTAGCTTGGCTTATTTCGCAAACTAGTATCTGCTATAAATCTGTATAATCGTCATGGTTTCTATGTCAATTGGTTATTTTAAATTGTATGCGTCTGTGGGGTGATACCAAATACTTATATTTACATAACCTGATTCTGAATGGACGAAAATAATTTATTTATTAATATTTTACTGGTGTCTGCAATAATAATTTCACCATTTGAAACTTGTTTTCCTATACAGGGTAACCGATAAGTTGAGTGCTAAACTAAAATGGGTATTTTTTTTTAGGAATTTAGGAATTACTTAAAATTTTACTACTTTACGATATTTCACGTATATTATTTATTACTCAGTTTAAATCTAACCTTTAGATTGGCATATATATTTTGTATAACGGTGAGGACAACGAATTATTTGGATACATTACGTGTATTAAAGAATTAGCCAGTCAGGAAGAGGACCAGAGTACTGGACCGGTAACTACTGGTACCTCATGGTTCACAGAATGACATACGTAGACAAATAAAAGCAAAAATATAAAATGAATAATGAAATACATAGTGCTTGATAGAACGTATTATTCAGAATGATTTAAGGCTACCATCGCATTTGTACATATGGTCACAACTAATATTTCTTCTATATTCGTGGCTGTTAAAGTTAAGCGATTTGGTCCGTACATATTATGTTTGTACAAGGAAAATGTCAGTTCCACATCTACCGAGGTTAATGATGCAAATTCTAAGCTTATAGGGATTGACAAATGATATTGGCTACCGATCTATCATGATTTGAAGGTATAATCCAATGCAAGTCGGCGTATTTGCCTGCGGAGTAGTTGTTTCGTTCAAATCATATTTAATAACAGTAGTTTAGTCCACCTGGGCTAGAGGTCGCCGCTCTCTGTACTTGCTTCGCAACTCGCTATCCGCCGCAGAGACATCTATGATGTCGGTCGGATAGTAGCATTTTAACCATATGCATGAGAAGTTTCACATACCTCTCACCACTACTCAATTCAACTTATTAGAGAAAATAAAAAAGATAAAAGAAGACGCGAATTGTATCACGCCCGGACGCATTTTGTTTTGTCCGGCTCTGCCTACGGGAAGGGTGGTGGTAAACGGGGTTTATGAACCTGCCGACTTAAATACAAAAGAGATCATTTTTAACTTGGAACACCCTGTATATTCAAAAAATTATTCTTAGAAATGATCATACGATCATAACTGGGGGTATTGGCATGGAATGGTACGTACATTCCATGCTTTTTGGGTATTAAAGCATTTTTTTCACATTCATGTCCCAATGTTAACACAAATAGTGGCAAGCAAAGACAATATTTGTTCCTCTCAGGTACTTCAGTTTACTTTTCTGAATTTAAAAGTCAACAATCTACTTAACTGTAGTGGTTGGATATGTTTTTATTCTAGTGTATTTCAAAATTAAGTATTTAATCAGATAAGACACAATATATCTGTTTTATAATGTAAGTATGAAGTATGTTTATCAAGACACAAACGTTTTAAGTAGTAAACTGTTTGGCTTATCATAAACAAATTGGTTTTATAGCAGCAATCAACGCAATGGAAGACAAATCATATAGTGGTCGGTATTTATAAAAACTACGATAAAACGAAATATTTTCTGCTTTATGTCACACGAGTTTGAAATATTTATGGTGGGCGCCACATGTTTAGAAACTTAAAAGGTTCTTGTTCTAGAACTATGATGCAAAAGTTGTCTTGTTTAAAGTTTCATGCTAAGAGCCCCATAAATGTATATCTGCTCTGTTTTAGTAGCAGTTTTAAAACTTTTAAGCTCAAGGTAAAGTTGAAAGTAACTTGGGTCGGCAGTAGTCAAGTAGATCCTATATGTAGGATGTATTTAAAATAAATCTTTAAATCCAAGAAATATGAGGAGTTATATCTTAACTACAGCTGACAGGTTTGTCTCGCAGGGCCGTACTCCAAAACTACAAATCTCAGTAAATCCTAATGTAATAAATATTAAATGGCTTCAGAGAACAGAATAATTGAAATTATATAGTGGAAATTACTCGTAGGGTTAGAATAATTCAAAACAAATCCTCTTCTTGGTAAAAGTTCTATTAAAATATAGAAAGAACGAAAAAATTTTTGCAATTTATTATTTTCTAACTTGTACAAAAACTTATCACAGATAAGTATAACATATATCTTTTTAAACAATTATTTTTCGGCTATTTGTCAAAATTATCTTTTTTTATAATCCAAGTTTCAGCGTTTTGGCAAATAGCCGGGAAAATAATTGTTTAAAAAGATATATGTTATAATTATCTGCGATATGTTTTTGGAAAAGTAATAATAATAATTAGCAAAAAATGTTTAGCGTTATTATATTTCATTTCATTCTATATTCTAGATACCTTTGTTTTAAATTATTCTAACCCTAAATGGAATTTTCACTATATAGTTCAATTATTTTGTTCTTTGAAGCCATTAATATTTATTACAACAGAATTTACTAAGATTTGTAGTTACTTTCGAGGCTTTCTAAGGGCCATCTTGACGAGGCAAAGATGCAGAAACACGTGTCGGTGGATGTTTTAAGTTTTGAAGTGATTATTCAACTGGTGAGTACTTTTATTTTATTTATTTTTGGTTTTACTGAACAGAGTAGTTAGAATTAAACATAATATTATTGAGTCAGTCGTACTGAACATAATGTGCATATTATCTTTTTTATAATCCAAGCGTTTTGGCAAATAGCCGGAAAACAATTGTTTAAAAAAATATACCGAGTGTAACAGGATCATGGTACACCCTCCTTTTCTCCTTTAGTTTTGAAGATAATTGATTGAAATTTGGGATATCTTATATACATAATAAGCGGCACTTTTTGACATCGTGATTTTTTTCACTTGTGACACTAACTTTCGATTTTTCAACGGAACACCTTTTATATTATTGCATTTTTTGAATTCTGCATAATTTTCTGAATCCAACGATACCAAATAAGTGGCATTTCAAATGTTAATATTTTTATAATATAATTTTTAGTTTTTCATTTAAGTGTGCCATGACGGTTCCGATTTATTCTAAATAACCCGTGTAATGCTAGAAAAATCGAAATACCGTCAAAAATACTAAATTACGTGATTTATGAGCAAATAAAGTTCATCAAAACGGTTTTTGGGTCAAAACTCAATTATTTCAAATGGAACCATATTGGTACCGTGGTACAATTTATTAGTACTATTAATAAGGAATTTATTCATATGTATTAAAATGTGCGATAAATACAAACAAAATTACAGCTAAAAGAAAATAAGAAAAATAGAATTTTGTTCTAATTACATGTTAAGAACTAAGGTGGCTTTGAAAACAATGAAATATTTAGCTTGTCAAACATTTGTTGGTTTGCCGGTGTTTCTATTGTGTCTTTAAAAATTGCTTAAAATTCTTGTTAATTGTGTTCGAAATGCCGCAAATTTATACAAGACATTTATGGAGAATGTAGAAAAAATGCCGTTGCAGCTAGACACGTTTATGCCGACCGATATCCTGATAGACGATGTCCAGCGAAAAATCATTTTAATCATCTTGAAAATCAATTCCGAATGATCCCGAAGAAAATTTCATTCTTGACGAAGGAACGGAAACTAATGTTTTGGCTCGAGTAGAAGTTGATAAGACTGTTTCTTTAAGGCAAATTGGGTTTGAATTGGAAATCAGTCACCAAACAGTAAGCCGAATTTTGCACAAATACCACAAATCTTTTAAATACCAATTGCACCAGCACTTGTAAGAAAATGATTACGAACGTAGGATGGAATATTGCAATTGGATTTTGCAGACCAACGTGCAGCCAAACAATGATTTTTTGGGAATGATTTTATTTTTGGACGAGTCTAAGTTTACCAATCTGGGATTATTTAACCGACAAAATACAAAATATTGGTCGCAAGAAAATCAAAATTTATTACGGGAGGGTAACTTTCAAGTGCGATTCGGTTTCAATGTTTGGCTTGGAAAATCGGTAGTAGAATCATTGGTCCAATAATATTTAAAGGACCCTGGCTGGTGCCAGATACTTCGGATTTCTGCAAAATGAAATTAAGGACAGTTTAGCTGAATTACCATTTACGACAGAGAATTTATTTTCAACATGATGGCGTTCCTCCACATAAGTCAAGGACAGTAATTGATTATCTTCAACGGAGATTCGGAGAAAATGTAATTTCGACGAATGGTCCTGTAAGGTGGCCTCCAAGGTCACCTGATTTAACACCCCTTGATTTCTTTGTTTGGGATCATTTACAAAATATTGTCTCCGCAACCGCCGTTACAACCCGTGAAGACCTGGAGCTACGAGTAAGACGCGCAATTAATAGCATAACGGCCCAGCAATTGGCGAACTTTATTCGAGAAACAGCTATGCGAGTTCAGAAGTGCATTGACGGTAATGGACAGCATTTTGAACAACTGTTGTAATGTTTTGTGTTCATTTTTTTGTATTCCAAAGCCACCTCGTGTATAAACAAGGTAATTAGAACAAAATTGTATTTTCCTTTAGCTGTAATTTTGTTTGTATTTATCGCACATTTTAATGCGACATTTGATTAATTCCTTCTTAATACTATTAATAAATGGTACCACGGTACCAATAGGGTTCCATTTGAAAAAATGAGTTTTTCCCCAAAAAACAGTTTTGATGAACTTTATTTGCTCATAAATCATATAATTTAGTATTTTTGATGGGATTTCGATTTTTCTAGCATTACACGGGTTATTTAGAACAAATCGGAACCGTCACGGCACACTTAAATGGAAAACTAAAAATTATATTATAATAAATATTGACGTTTTTATTTGGTATCGTTCAATTCAGAAAATTAGGCAGAATTCAAAAATGCAATAATATACAGGGTGATCCATTTAAAAATCGAAAGTTAGTGTCACTTCCGGCAAAATCGGAAGTGAAAAAAAATCACCTGTATGTCAAAAAGTGCCGCTTATTATGTATACAGAATATCCCAAATTCCAATCAAGTATCTTCAAAACTAAAGGAGCCTGTTACTCCAGGTATGTTATAAGTTTTTGTAAAAGTTAGATAATAATAATTAGCAAAAAAATGTTTCATTTCATTCTAAAAGCTTTTACCATGAAGAGGATACAAAATTTGTTTTAAAATATAATATGTTACCCGTACTTTTACTGAAAGAAATTCTTTTTGAATAAGATTTGATGCGAAGTAATTAATATATAGAAAGGTCTTCAATAGAAACTTGAAACTAATTTGTTCTAATGAACATTTTACATTAATTGCCTCATTACCACAACCTAATATAGCTACAAAAACTCGTTTAACGTGTAAATAGTGTTAATGAAGAGTTAAACTCAAACAAATAGTGCGTTATCTACGTTTCACCATTGATCCCTTGTTACTTTTTGTTATCATTATCAGATCTTGATACTATTTTACGTATTTAACATATCGAGAAAAAAAAACAATAGGTTTGTTCAAATAAAATAACCGTTAGAGAATTACTGTCAACATGATGGACACAGTCATTTGTAATGCAACAAAACATCAACAAGATAAACTAAATAAAGTAGGAGGAAACTCTATTTTTTTTTCTGTTAAATTTAAAAATAAACGATGTACAATCTACCTTTTTAGTCCCTAATTGCAGATTCTCTTACCTGGAACAAAAAAAATACATTAAAAACAGAACAAATACATAGTTTATTTGAGACTTATTTGCAAAATAACAAACGTCGGCACCTTTGACGGCGGTAAAGAGATCATAGTCACCGACCATTTTTGTGTTGCAAATATGTCTGAACTGGAACGTCACATGCTTTTAGTTGATGCCCCTTATGTATGACTAACATGGAATGTATGATACAATAAATTAATTAACTTATTTACCAACAAAGCCCTATTACATCCTAAAAATCAGTACAAGAATATTCGTCTGCCAACTTGAATTTGCGAACGTACTACCTACCACTCGCATGTAATATCCAAATTCCAAAGATCTATATAGTAATTTTAACGTTGTTGAATTATTGGTGGTGGTGACAATGTCAGCCATGTGTTTATTTTTTGTTAACCTCGTTGGCTTTAAATAACCAACGAGTTTCGAAAAACATTCCTTCTTTCTCTGTCAAGAAATGAATAATGAACACTTAGTATTGCCGAAGTATAGACTTTTGTTAAAGCACATTTGATTTTTGGTTGCTTCGAAAATGGTTTCGGATAAAGTTGTCTATAACTTCATTTTGTTAATTAATGCAGACGTACTAATTGCTTTCGATTTGTAAATCGGGTTTATTGGCAAACTAAACGTCCCGATTTGCTGGGTGCTGGGTTAGTTGTAATTTAGAATTAGGGCTGTTAAAAATGTTCCGTGGGACAGTGGCGTACGCGAAATTAACTAATACGAGAAACAATAAACTGTTACAATTTATAACAATGTATGTAAAACTTACCCTCTTAACTAGCTTGATGAACTAGCTTGCTTATCATAAACTGGAGAAGACGTGTAGCCATTTTGCAGCATCTGGTATGTTTCTATGGTTGTCTCCATGAGTGATGTTCGCTTTGGTGAAAATATATTCTTGTATCTTCAAAACGACTGTTCGACATCTACTGATGTAATACACGCATACGTAAAATAGTCTTTGAACGCACTTAACGGGTCTGAGGCTGCACCATCACATATTTGTCTTAATTTGTTAAAACCGGTATCTTTATTTAACACACTTGCGAACTTTTCTTTAACGCGCTCATTTGTTTCGTCAACTATAGCGTGTAACAATAGATTTACTTCGTCCACTATTTGCAATGACTCCGCTAACGACAACGCACTGTTGCTTTCATGTAATGGTTTATAGTACTTCGCAATATTTATAAAGCTGTTTCAACGGAAATATCTTCGAATTTTGTCTGGCTTTCCTTAATAGCTGCATGCTAATCTGGATTGAATTGTAGTATCACAGCTTTTATTTGTTGGAAATATTCAGCATAAGAAAAAGCTGCCTGCAACCATTTTCCCCAACGTGTAAGAATCGGCTGTGGTGGTTCAGGAATACCGGGACAATTACTATGAAATGCACGGAGACGTTTAGGGGGATTTAAGAAACACTTTTTTTGTACTTGCTATTAATGCATCCATCTCTGGAAAATCTTTTCGAATAGTTTCTGCCACAAGATGTGAAGCATGCACTTTACACGTAAGATGTATAAACATACAACCTTGTTCTTGCAAAGAACGGCCTACCGAACGCATTGTCTCGGCGCCATCAGTCACAAACATCAACACGTGACTTTTTGACAGTTCAAATTTTTCTAACGTCTCCAGCACCACCCTGGTAATTGTTTCGCTAGTACACTGACTTAGTCTTTTGCTAGCTAGTAACAGTGGAACTGTCGGTTTAAGAGGGTCCAGTACTCGTACTATAACATTTAAGATAGAATTTTTTTACAATCTGTTGTCTCATCAACAGATAACCACAGCCGTGTATTTTTTAATTCACATTTCATCTTATTTACCATGTCTACGTGTACAGTTGGTAAATAGTTTTGTGCGACTTGGTAACTCCACCTGGGCATTGTATGTATTACAGAACTCTCGAAATGGTTGTTTATCGAGTATGTGCAGCGGAACATCACAGGCAATCAGCATTAATAAAAAATCAAACATAAACTGTGTTGTCGAAGGCACGCCATTTTTTTTAATTTTATGGTGTACACTATTTACGTGAAGTCCACAATCACGCTTATCCCAGCACATCAAATCTGTCTCGCACACTTTACAAATTATTTTAGCACCATCATAAAATAAATCCGGGAATTCACCTATGAATTTATTCACTTTGTCAGCAAATGGCCGTTTTCTACCCCTGCGTACGTCTGCCATGCTTTATTATTAAATTAATATCAACAATACAGTACAACAAATAAAATAAAAACACAAAAACAATATGCAATACGCCCAAGTGACTTAACGTGTACAAAACTCGAAAGCCAACAGTAGACTGGACTGGAGAAAGTTTCGCGGTCAAGGTGAATGCCGGCGACAGTAAGTACATCTGTACTCTACGACTATGATACACAGAAACAATTGCAGCTTTAATTATTAATTTTCTTTTTTTACAAAATCTTCGATTGCGTCCTTGCTTTTATACAGTTCAAAAAAATCTGTTAAAAATGTCTAGCTATAAACCATTTTTAATGTACTGGCAAATTGTGGACGTGTTTTGCGTTCAATTTTGTAGCATTCAACAGAATCGTACTGTGGCGTTGGAACGTGAGTGGCGGGCTTTATACTGCCATTTAAGATCGTAATAGCCCGTTGATGCATTTTCAAATAGAACACATAATTAATGAAGAATTCTCCTTGTATAGCAATCAAGCTCGTCTGCAACAACTGATATATTGTATTCCACAAAACACGATGAAAATGACAAGTGAAGATCATTTTCACTATACAACACTAAACCAATAAGTTTTAACTGCCAAATTTATTATATAGGACATCAATCACTATATTTTCGTCTAATGGTAGATGGATCGAGAGTTCGTGGTGTCATTCCCTTGGCTTCGTTGGCAATCCATAATGCCACGGAATGTGTGGGTGGGATGTTGATGAATTTCGCGAATTTACCCTGAACATCGCCATTTCAGCTTTACAGCATATACGATTAATGAATATTTTACCCCTTATTAGCATGCATATTAACTGTTTCTAAGATATGAAAGCGTCTGGAGCGTCGTAAAGCTGAAATTATACACAGATCACAGATCATCGGGCGTAGTAATAAAACATATTATAAAAGCCACGCGATGACGGAACGTTATTTTAACTGAAAAATAATTAAATTACAGTCTCACTGAAAAAGAAATCACAGGCCTCGGTCTTATTGAATTTCCCCTGCGAAATTAGGTTAGCGACGCCCAGCAGTTTTTTCTCTAGCAAATAATTTCCTCAATAAATAAGGAAAGGGCGTTTTCACTCCTGCAAAAACATAATCACGTTATGCACTAATGCAATACGAAAAAGCTGATGAAAATTCAATTATTTGTTAATAAAAACTACCATTAAGTAAATGTACAAATTATACTATAAAACAGTAAAATTTAAATTTAGCAGACGTCGAACAAGCAAGTTAAATAATTAAAGTAGGGTAAAGTGGGGTAAATATGAAACAATATATAAAACTTTCAGTTTTTCAGTTACTTATAAATACAAACTGAAATTCCCATTTATGTATTAGATGCAGTGTTACTTGATATTTTCAAAAGTACATATATACATTTTTTTTTAAATAATAATAAAAACTGTTTCACTGTTAACCTCGATTTTGGGTAAACGTGAAACAGGGAAGGGAAAATATGAAACAAGCCTATAACTCCTATACTATTCAAGATAATGAGATTTGCAGGGTAAAAATGAAATAAGGGGCAAAATTGATTAAAAGTCATGTGCCTCAACCTTAATAATTTTATATTTTAATACAGAATATGTATACGATGGTGATGAAAATTACAATAAAACTCAAATACGGTTAAAAAGCACTGTGATTTTTATTGAAAGACGCCATTCTATATAATGAAAAACAGTTTAACTAACGGTAAAAAAGACTTGCAAACTAGGTACTAATATAAAAACAAATAAGACATTATTTTATAAAAAATATATAAAACAAAATAAAGAGTGGGGAAAATGCAACACGTTAAAAGCTACTTTACAACTACTGGCACTGGTTTTGGAAATACATATTTCACTCTATCTGCACTTATTTGCACAATTTCAAGGATTGGAAAAATTTGGCACCTTTTTTAATATAATTTCTAGGCATTAACTATAAATTAAAACTCCCCAACTAAGTTCTCAACGATGTTTAACTTGTACGGACTGCAGAAACTCGATATTCAATAGTTTCATATCTTTCCCAGCGTTGGCTGCTTCACATTTTACCAAATTTGTGTATCATTTGTTCCCAAAAGTTTCAATGAATGAGAAAACAAACCAATTTGCCAACAAATTAAACAAAAAGGGCATTATCATCTGTGATCTATTTGCTTTGTACAAAATCAATATAAAACTGAAATCTCTATTTATTTTGTAGTTATAGGGAAAGTTATGCAACAAACAATGAAATTTACTTTGCAACTTTTTACACTGTGTGGACGGACACTAAGTTTGACAACCGATGTTAGATCCAATTCTTTAGCTACGCTACGCTGATGAGGGACAATAACTCCGAAACACGTGTCCGTAGCTGCATAGTTGTTTTTTTGGGGATATGGCACTAAACCTTCTTTATTATATATATTATTATAATATAATTCTTCCATTGAAGCTACCGTATTTTTAAAGACGCGTACCGATCCGAAAACTAAACGCTCGTAATAAAAAGCAACATTCGCCAATAATCTAAATTACAATTTATTAAACCTTGTTCCAGTTATTCAAATTTTTATTTATTATATCCAATGGTTTCCTATGAAGTAAATTTGTATTTGCATAAATCCAAACAAATATTTAACCTAAAAGTAAACACTTTCATACAAACTTTACAAACATGTATATACATTGGTATGTACATAAAACATAGAGCAAACACCGTTTATGTTTATGCTAAATTAGAAATTATTTTTGCAGAACCAAAGCGTCGACGCAACGGCTCACGTTCTAATATGAACGGGATTTAATGTAATTTTCAATGAATTTATGAGGTAATTCTGCTGTTGCAATTATTCGCCATATTGGCAAGTGTTGTGGTTTACCCAACACTTGTGGTCCTTTCATCCTAAATCAACATATTTGTGTGAACTGCCTTTTTCAACCGTATGGAAAAAGTATGTCGAAAAGTAGTCCTATGTAAGAGTGGTTATTCTTTGCATGTTTTAGTACATCAAAATAACCAAAAAGTAAATTTCCCCCCCTTTTTTTGGAAAAATAAAAATACTACATACTATTTCATTATGTAATTTTCAGATATGTAAATTAAAATCACTATTAAAGGGTATTTGAGAAGTCCGTGCAATTTTTGAAGACATCTCTCATGTCTGCTGTAAAAAAAAATAACTCGAGCCAGAATTTTAAGGTATGCTCACGCGAGAACTTCACAAATAACTAATTATATTTTAGGCCCATTTTTATTTCATTGAATAAAATGCCACAATATGTATATTTAAAATTTGGATGTGAAAAGAAAGAAATAATATCGAGGGCATGATACCAGAAGGGCGTATTATCATAGCACTGTTAGGTGCGTTCTTTCTGAGATCTCAGTTAATCTAAATAGTTTTACGGTTAAGAAGGCTACATCAAATGAAATTATGCTTTTATTTATGCAGCGTAACCGTAAAACAACTTAGATTAGCTGAGATCTCAGTTTACGCGTTTACGCCCGTCTGATATGGTGCCCTCGATATAATATATGTATCCAAGAGAAAACACATGTTTGCGTCACAGGAGACAGATAAATAAGCAACAGTAATCTGGTGAGAGAAATATTATCAACACCACTATATGCAGTTTGTAGGGGAAAATGAAACCTTATACAACTACGGTTCGTCACCAAAGGTGTAACTTAAGAATCGTAGACGAGCGATTGGTTTTTTAAAAACAAAAATTGAAGATTCTTAAGAAAATTTATTTGTTTGGATCGTTAATTAACAATTTACGTTTATGAACAATTTACACACGAACTATGCTAGTCAATGTCTAGGACGAAAAAACTCAGAGTGCTCGAGGCGCTCTTATTTATAGACTTATCTGGGTATCACGTTTAGCTGATGTAAGGGTTTTGTTGTATTATAACTTATATACTATTATCCTGCGATTATATAAAAAGTTATATTCCTGTCGTAGCTGATTCCTTCTTTCTCAAGCCAGTTTCCACATATGACGTACTCGATGCACTGAATGCTTTAAGAAATTCCCCTTCTACTGATGTTTATGATCTAAATAGTGCGATATAATTAAAAAAACTATTGTTATAATTTTGTGTCCTCTTACCGCATTAATAAATAGATGCTTTGAGGAAGCATTTTTCCCAGACGCCTTTAAAATGACTAAGGTTATTCCGCTTTTTAAAAAGGGTGACCTGACATTAGTGGACAATTACCGGCCGATTTCGATTATTCCCATTTTTGGGAAATTAGTGGAAATTCTCTTAAAATGGGCATTGTCTCAGCACCTTGATCGTAATTCAATAATTTCACCTAGCCAATTTGGCTTTCGTTCCAAATTTTCTACAACGCAAGCTGTACAGCGAGTTGTGGGTGACATAATTCGAAATTTAGGGGAGGAAGAACACACAGGAATCGCTTTGTGTGATCTCTCTAAAGCTTTTGACTGTGTTCCTCATGACCTGCTGCTAAGAAAATTATCGTATTATGGTATAAGAGGTTTGCCTCTACTTCTTTTTACATCTTATCTTAGAAATAGGAATCAATATGTCAGTATCAACAACTTAAATGATGTTAAACATGGCGTGCCCCAAGGATCTGTGTTGGGACCAGTTCTATTTATATTATTTATAAACGACATTTACTATTTTCTCCAGCCGTATGCCGTATAAATGTGTCTTTTTTTGCCGATGATACAAATTTAATTGCTTCAAATAGAGACTGTTCAAATCTTCTCGATAGTTTAAATCGAATTGAAAAAATTGGTAACAAATGGTTTATTACAAATAAACCCCAAACTAAACCGTGATAAATCACAGAAACTTGTTGTATATTCGAATCATAGCATCACTAAGGGAGAAAGCGTTAAGTTGTTGGGGGTTATATTAGATGACAATTTAAATTGGAATAGTAATGTTGACTATTTGGGGAAAACACTTACAAGTGTAATTTTCTTATTACGCAAATTGAAGTTGGTATTGGGTTTCAACACACTACTTTCTGCATATTTTGCATTGTTTCATTCGCGTATTTCTTATGCAGTAACCTTATGGGGTAATTCAAGTCATGCCATAATGTTAACTCTTCCATATTTACAGCAACTAGTTTAACTAAGGCATTTGACGTTTAATAACACAAAAACGGTATACGGTAGGGGTAACATATGGTATATTTTGAAATCAGGAACAAAGGATCATTCCAAAAATTCAATAATATGCAGGGTATTCCATTTAAAAAAATATATTATTTTTTTTTGTATCCGCTGAAATCTACACACTACTGTATTTTTGATAGCATTTTAACAAAATTCAGTCATAACCACACAACTTTTATTTAAAACTTTTTTTTCTATAGACAATAATAGCGATGATAAGGGATGGGTAATTTGGTAGAAGATCGGTCAAAAGGTTTGTCGAGTTATTGCAAAAAAAAAAACGAAAAAAATAATTTCAACTTTGACACCCTGTCTCTTTTTCCACAGCAATATTTTACTAAAGAATATTTGGTTATATCCTCATATTTTGGTCCAAAGAATCTATCCTTGAACTATGGCCCAATATTATTGGTCCACCCTGTATACACTTGGCAGATATATTTTACGTAATGTATAGCTAATAGATAAAAGAAAACTACATGCACAGAACATGACATATCTTTAAAAAATCCTCTTTTGTACCTGTACCGGCCATATCTTGTCGATGGATAGCCGAATTTAAATAACTTTGCCAGTCAAGCCGTATATGAAATACGTAATGTCGATTGAATGAAGTACACATAATATGTGAACCATCTGTTGTTATCGTAGTTTTCAATCATTTTTTTTAGTTTATGCACAAACGGTATAACTGCGTCATTTCTAAGAGCGTTTTATGCGAAAACCAAACCAAATACCACCACAACTGCACGCTTTCATGTTGCTAAGATAACTGAACTGGGGATACCACTGGACTAGCTGCCTATAATTTTACATGGGAGAGTCCCGGATATCCGCAAAGTCCTTGCATTTTAAGTCTCGATACCTAGTTAAACTGGTTGCATATTTTACAGGTATATAATAATATTTATATTTGTTTTATAAGTGCCGACTCTGAAAAATGGAAAATATTTCCGACCCCCGCTAATGGATTAAGTATAAGAAACGGATATTTTTGACCTCAAAGTACGAATTTGCAATTAGTCAAAATCTATCAAGTGGATAAATAACGATCAAAAAATAAAACTGACTTGGAAATTATTGTAAAGGAATCCTCCTAGTTAAGGACTATACCAACACCGTTTCCTATATAAGGGGAATATTCCATTTCGAATTATGGGTCTTTACAACATCTGAGTCATTATTTCTTTCCCTCAATGCAATGCGGGCGGAAACTTTTAATATACATCAAATAACAACCACTTTTTCATAACTGAAATTAATAAAGTCGTGACGCATTTACCAGATAAGCAGTAACCTCAATCGTTAAAAGCGTTTTTATTCTATTACGTTAGATATAAAACATTATATTAAAACTGGATCATAAAAGTCGACTAAACCACTAAAATTCATAAAATAAACGTTTCAATTATTTCATATACGGGGTGATTCATATGGAACGGAAAATGGTTTACCTGCCGGAAAATATTAATGTTTTGCTTAATAACTGGTGGTCAAATATATAATACTTACTGAGATACAGGGTGTTAAAGTTATAAAAATATTTCAGTAATGTTGTTACATTTCATTTATTTTTTCACACATAAACACAAGACTCGGTAGAATTAGGTTTTTTGACGTGAGAAAATCGAATAAGTTATCATTTTTGATGCATAGCATTGAGGGCGTTACGTAAGCTATCTTGGTTTAACAGAATCCGTCATAACTTTTTTGTATTTCGTTCATTTATAATCTAATTGCAAATTTTTTATTGAACCATTATTTTTAAACAAAAAAGGGATACTTGTTTTATCTTCATAAAATGCAACCTTATCGAGATATTTACGTTTTAGAAAATCCTGCGCACCCATAATTTTTTTTTACTTAGGCAAAACAGGTTCATTTCGCCCCAAGAATCATACAGGACGGTCCAAAATTACACGACCTCACCAAGAAGATGAAGTAATAGTTCAAGTAACTGGTGATCCCGAAACCAGTACACGCCGTCTGTCATTAGCTACTGAAATTAGCCAGTCTTTAATGGTAAGACTGTTGAAAAAGGAGAAGTTTCACCAGTTTCATTTTACTTCTGTTCAAAATTCACTTCCACGGGGTTGCTCAACTAGTTAGTTTTTGTCGCAGGATGCGAAGAAAACAAAATGAAGACCGTTCATTTTACAAAAATATCCTCTTTACAGACGAAGCTACATTTACGAGACGCGGTGTTTTTAACTGGCGAAATAGTCATTCTTGGCAATAGAAAATCCGCATTTAATCAGGGAAAGGTATTTTCAATATGAATTTAAGATTAATGTATGGTGTGGCATAATTGGAGACAAACTTGTATCCTCCGATTTGGATCATCATCACTTAGTTCTTGCACAAGCTGAATCTTAAAGGGATGCCAAAAATGGATGCTCCATATAAAAAATTGAAATTAAAAATCAGAGAATTTTTTCTAAATATTTTTGGTTTAAGAAATAATGAATTTATTCTATACTTTACGGATACACTGTATCCATCAATTTCAAGGCCTCTGAAGCAGCCTAAAATTTTCCTTAGTAAAGTATATGTATGTTCCGTTTCCGCTTCATCTATACAGAAGCGACATATGTCGTTTTCAGCTTTGCCCATTTTTTTGGGATGGTATCTCAGTGGTCAATGACCTGTGAGAAGGCCTGTTAGTATTCTTACCTCTGGTTTGCTGAGTTCGAGTGGCTCTCTAGCTCTTTTATGTAAGTAGATAAACATCTTTGTTTGTCTTCAATCTGGAGTTAATTTCCAGTAGGAGGAATTATAGTGGTTTTCCCATTTTCTGATCTTATCTTCTTTCATGCCCTGACAGCCACATGAAAGTAACCTTGTTCCTTGTCGGTTGCTTCACTGAGACATTCCTAGACTATGTTAGACTTACATAGTAAATGAATATAAAGCTTTAAGTGCTGCCTGGCTGTCTGAGATGAGATAATATAGATTCTTGGTCTTCGTGTGTCTTTTTTAACGCATTTTCGAGTGCAGATTTCCATGCCTTGAATTTCAGCCTTAAAATGTGAGTTTGTCCTAAGGCTTTTAACAGCCTACATCTGGGCCCATGTACTCCTACCAAGACTCCTTCCTCCATCTTTGATCCATCTGCATACCAGATAAGGGATCCGTTTTCAAAACTGGGTCCTCTAGAGCCCCTCCATATTTGGCGATGAGTTATTACCACTTCACATTACCGCTCAAATTTGATAATCACTAGTATTGTGTCAGCAGGCTTGTTCATTGAGACTAATTAAAATAATAAGGGTGATACAGTCCGCAAAAATAATAAAAAAAATTGGAACGGGATTAATTTCACTATCACCTGGTATACCGTATAAAAAGGGTGTTATTTTCTGTTTGCGCAACAAATTACTTTTTTTTTTAAATTATCCAACTTTTTAAATCAATTTTTTCTGTTTGCAAAGACGCTAAGTATTCATGACAGGTTAATATTTAAAAATTTTTATTCTATTACGAAGAATATGAGGTTACTTACAATACGTTTTTATAAAGTATAGAATCCGACGGCTGTTCGGTTTAATAATCACACTTTTAGTTCTAATTTCAAATATCTCCGTCACGTCGCTTTGCTGTATCATCGGTGAATTACTTTCCAGAATAAATAAAATGGTCCCACTGTATGAAACAAACAAAAATGTTCGTTTGCTGCATTGATATCAATGGGGTTGTTAAATAGCTATTTGTATGACAAGGGAGAAAAGTGCATAATTTCCTCCCGCGGATAGTTTGATCAATATCCAAGTGAGGAAATGGCACTTTGCTCCTGTGTAATACATATGATTTTTTCTACGACCATTTACAGTGTTTTACATTGGTTTTACATATATTTTATTATATTTTCTTATGCATGACAATCAAAAAACCAAATAAGTCAAAATGTCATAATAGGGATTTAGATAAGTATATATTGTTAAAAATCAAAGTACATGGAACGTTGCTAAGGCAAAATAAACAAACTTCCAAAAAGTTTATAATAATGTATTCCGAATGTGAAGATGAAGTTCCTCAAGAATTCTGGAAGAAGCAAACGTGGTTTCGTTAAATCTATTACCGTTAAAGTCTCGTGAAAAATATGAAAAGAGTACCAGCTATTTAATTGTTGGATGGAGACTAGGCAAATAAGAAAAATATGTGAAGAAGCTATTACAGCTATTTGAAGTTTTTACTTGTTTGCTTCCAGAGGGAGCCAAAGTATTTTCCTCCCTAGGGAAGCAAAGTATTTTCCTCCCGAGGGAGGAAAAGTACTACTTTGCTCCCTGAAATGAGGGAGCAAAATAGTATTTTCTATGTAGGGAGTAGAAAAAAATGTATTTAATTAAATCAAAAATAATACGGATTACCAATAAATTTATTTTCTATAACATATTTAAATAATTTATATTTCAATTCGCTCTCAATATATTTGCGCCTAAAACACAACATCCTAGGATTTTCCGGGGGTTATTTCGGTAATTTGAGAGGTGGTTAAGAAAACATTAGGACTATATATTCGCAAGACAAATTACGGAAATAAAGCTACCGAAAACAAAGTACATTAACGTTTCGAATGAATATAATAAAGAATTTCACAAATGCAGAAGTAATGATTGGAATAAGCTATCTCCACGAGATCAATTCTATCCAGAAGGATTTTGAAGTAGACACTAGGCACACCACGCCAAACGACGGCCGGTTACTGACTATTACTTTCATCAGTACGAAATATGCAAATGCAACCTACCAAAACGAAGAGTCCAGTTTTGGTAAAGTAGGGTTAACATAAGTCAACGACTTGAAACAAAAGGTTGTAATACCATCTAGTGGAGGGAGCTTATTCCACGTTGATTGCAATAACGCTTCAAATCGCGAGAGATGAGGGAACTCGCGTTACTCAAGCAACCAGATTATGAGAGGATCATTAATCAAGCACCTACGTGAGAGGTGGAGATTTGCAATAATCAAGCACTCTTTGTCATGAAGTGTCACTTAGGATAGTTTAAGTCATGCCGTGTATACTAGATTAAAGCTACATATTTGTAATACGCTAAGTTAGTTGAATAAGATTTACAGGAAACAACTACTCAACGGACAAAAGCCCCGACCTTCGTTGAATTAAACCTACAAGTCGTGTTTGGTAGCTGAGATCATTTGTCAATTCCACACTTGTCATAGACCAGTTTCGAACCAGATATGTTCTCGTCAGTATGCCATAAGAAATGGAAAAGATTAACACTGAAATTGACCACCAGAGGGACACATTTATCACTCACTATGTCTGTCATTAAGTTAGTTGTAATCTGTAATCGAAAATAGTATAAAATGTGAGCTTTGGAGGCCCAGTGCTGGAAAACGGTCCATCCGGACATTGATCACAGCCCCACAAAAAAAAAAATTCTGACCTAGCAATGAGACGAGTATATCCGTACGTATTTTTGATCGCTGATTCCGAATCCGGGGTCAAAAAAAGTCGTACACCCCCAAAAAAAAATTTTAGAGCCAAAAACACCCCCTGAATCGTTTTGTTTAATATTTTCGGGTAAAATTGAATGTATTACGATAAAAATAAAGGTGAATTGCAGCGTTCACCCTATCGGTATGAAACGCACCCCCATAGAGGGTGAGAACCACCCTCATTTGCCATCAAACCAATTGATAACGATAATGACTGAAAAACATCTAGAATTCACGTAATACCCCAAAACTACCCCTATAGCGTTATGAAAAACAACCCCTAACTTCAACTACAGAAAAAAAGAAAGGAAAAAACATAAAATTTGATAACGATTTCATTATATGGATTTGCAGAGATCCTTATGGCTAGGATATTAGCAGTCATTTGTCACCAATCTTAACACAATTTGGGTATAAAACGCATCCCTGAAGGGGGTGAGAAGTACTCTTACGTTAGTCGCTTTTAATTCTTCTTTCTTTAATCTTTTTTTTATGGTATCTTTTAACTTTATTTTCAAACGATCTTCTTACTGACTGTCGTTTGTGTTGTTCTTTCATGTCTCTTTTCAGAGACCAACAGTAGTCTGCTATCATGTGTTCGTCCCATCTTCCTTGATATCGTTTTTCCATTTCATAACGATATAGGGGGTAATTTTGGGGTATTACGTGAATTCTACGTCAGTTTATTGCAAACCTAACGAAACTTAAACATTTTTAAATGTTTTTCAGTCATTGTCGTTATCAATTGGTTTGGTGGCAGATGAGGGTGGTTCTCACCTTCTATGGGGGTGCGTTTCATACCGATAGGGTGAACGCTGTAATTTTCCTTTATTTTTAACGTACTACATTCAATTTTTCCCGAAAATGTTAACAAAACGATTGATTAAAATGATAACATCATTTTCAGAGCGTTATCTCACATATATACCTTATTCAGGGAGTGTTTTTTGGCTCTAAAATTTTTTTTTTGGGGGTGTACGACTTTTTTGACCCCGGATTCGGAATCAGCGATCAAAAATACATAAGGATATACTCGTCTCGTGCTAGGTCAGAAATTTTTTTTTTGTGGGGCTGTGATTTGATCAGCTAATCAAGAGTTAAGAAATATTACAAATCTAGTATTTTCTTATAAGATTTGTGGGGGTTCTTTATTAGTGGTCGAATTAGTTCCGCTATTCACCAAACAATCGGTTATTTTTCTCAGACTATTAGCCGGTCTGATAAATAAACAAAAAAACAATAAGTTTATTCCTCTTTTTTTAACGAAATCATTAACTTTCTTATGCCATTTAAGGTTTTTCCTTTCCGACAAATACAATTCCAAAACTGATGAACCCGTACACTTTCTAAAGTGAACATGCAGCAATTGCCAAATAAATAAAAATCTAATGCTAACTTACTTACTGTATCAGCGAAGATATACTAAAAGTGAAAGGATGCGTGACTACACTGAACAAAAGGCTCCAGAGGGTCAGTTATGTAAGAGAACACAGTTCATCGCTGTTAATTTCATAAAATACGAGTTCCTCCCACATCGCGAAAGTAGGACGGCTGAAGTAAAAAAATCAGTCTTGCAATAGCAAACGTGGAAGTAGATTATCGTAAACGAAAGTGTATTCATCATGTAATAAGTTAACATTTACTTTTAGCAATTTATCTTATTGTTTTCTCTTCTTCACGAGATATATTTTTATTACTTCTGTAAGAGCAGTCTCATGTTGATTAACTTTGATGCTTTGTGAGAACCTCCACCTGAGGACGGCATACATTTATCAAAGGACGATTAAATAAATGTACCTATAAGGTACATAGGTACATTTATTACATTAAGTAGTGATGCTCGGTATTCAAATGAACAAATCGATAGGATATATTAAACGAGTATGCTGGTATAATGGAAAGATTATAATAGAAGTAAACATGAGCGAATTTTTGAAAATGCTTTCAAATTTGGTGCATTGTTCTAAAGGCCAAGGACATGGGCGGATATTCTATTTCAAAGGGGGGACGAGGGATATACAAAAAATAGGATCGTCATTCATCAGACCAGAACCGTTTTGTGGAATATCTAAAAGCCACTAACATAGGGTGACAGAAAATGGGAAAAGGAACATACCTATATCCTACTCCAGGTCAAATAGTTAAGGTGCCCGTCGGGAAAAATTTTGCTGATACATACTCTCTCCAAACTTCGTGTATGGCTTGATTGGACCTAGTCTGACAGCATTTTCCTCTATCATTTTTTTTGTTTTTGGGGCGTTTTCCCGCTAGATTTTCCGAAACATGTCATTTTGACGGCATATAAAAAATGTATTGATACTGTTATTTTTCCAAGTAGAATAGCTTAAAAACGTGAATTGAAAAGTGAAAAAATAATTGACAATAAATGTGGGTCATTGGGCGTGTCCGCTATCTCCAACATATCGGAAAAACGACTATAAGAAAATTTATTAATAACCAGCTGATTTTCGTTGTATTAATTTATTAAAACATACAAAAACAAGTTTTCATATTGTCTGACGAAAATTATTTTCCGATTTCCCAGTCTGACGCGTCAAAGTTGTCGGTTTCATGACAGCAAAAAAATGTATTCATAACATTTTTTTTACAAATTTTTTTGATTTTTAAATGAAATTTATAATACGATTAAAAAATTGTCTGACGGTGAAATAAAGCCTTTTAGCTGGAAATGTTATATAAAAGGTTTTTCTATGTGGTTGTCAAGCTACGCTTGGATGTTACATTCATATGTATATATTGAGGCTATATTTACAAATAACAAGCAGATTTTTTCAATATAGCTTAATAAAAATAAATCAAATCCAATTTTTTAACTGTCTGACAAAAGGTGTTTTCCAGTTTTTCAGTCTGACGCCTGGAAAATACAATTTTTTAATGTTGTAATTTCCTTCAAATTGTCATGATTATCTCATATTAATCATTGAAAAATCATTTTTACAGTATCAAAAATCATAAATAAATTGCTTGAACTTCGCGCTTGAAAATGTATTGCTACTTTTTTCTACAAAAAAGTTTTACGCATTTTTCAATATTATCGAACTTAAAACTTGGGTAAGTCGAATTCAGATAGTCTAAAAGAGTTCAAAAAAATTCAAAATAAAGATTATAAAATAAGTAAGTTGAAATACCGTATCTTTTTTAACCGTCTTCTCAATTAAACGAAATTTCATTTTTTTATCGCCCTAACTTCGACGGCCGCTATTGGAAAATTATGTTTTTTTTGTCAGACTCTCGTTATGCCCACTGTATTTGTCAGACACTTATACCACAAATTAAATACCTATTTTCTGCATATAATTTTCCAATGTCTGAAGGTTATGAATAAATTTTTTTGCTGTCATGAAACCGACAACTTTGACGCGTCAGACTGGGAAATCGGAAAATAATTTTCGTCAGACAATATGAACACTTGTTTTTGTATATTTTAATAAATTAATACAGCGAACATCAGCTGGTTATTAATAAATTTTCTTATAGTCGTTTTTCCGACATGTTCGAGATAGCGGACATGCCCAATGACCCACATTTATTGTCAGACAATTATTTTTTCACGTTTCAATTCACGTTTTTAAGCTATTCTACTTGGAAAAATAACAGTATCTATACATTTTTTATATGCCGTCAAAATGACATGTTTCGGAAAATCTAGGGGAAAACCGCCCCAAAATCAAAAAAATTGATAGAGGAAAATGCTGTCAGACTAGGTCCAATGAAGCCATACACGAAGTTTGGAGAGAGTATGTATCAGCAAAATTTTTCCCGACGGGCACCTTAACTAAAAGACAAGCGAGCAATTTTATAGTTAAGTTAACCAGAGTTAAGGATAGTATCCTTAACTTTGGTTTGCTGAGTTCGAGCAGCCTGTTAGTAAACAGGCTTCTCACAGGTCATTGCCCATTGAGATACTATAAAAAATGGGCAAAGCTGAAAGCGACATGTCGCTTCTGTATAGATGAAGTGGAAATTATAATTTTGAGTGGCCATTACCTACCTACAAGACAAGATCGCAATTTCCCCATGCTAAAAAACGACTTAAGAATATAAAGAATGAAGTACGTGATAAACAAGTGTGGCTAACTAAGGATAACACCTCTGATGCAAGAAATAACAAGGAGACAATGTGTTAATTCGAATTTTAAATCCAAATGGACCGTCGAAATCATATTTGTTGGCTAGTAAACGGTTGGAAAACAATAATGAGGAATATGATTGCAAGCGGCGTTTTATTATAATAAATATTTTGAACAAATTAAATCTATAATATTTACATTCCACCCCAAGACTACAACACTATAAAGGAAAATCAACAGCAATTTAACAATGTACATGTCAAACAAAATTTGATCACTATAAATAAAAAATTATAGAATAGTATATTATTAACCGACGCTATCGAAAATTTTCAAAATAATTCATCCTTATCTCAATCTTTAAAAATAGTGGACTTGGCATACAGACGTTAACAGATTATTCTGGTGTTTGTGTTGTCAAGAAATATCAAAACGTGTTAAGAACAAATCTGTATATAAAAAAACTGCATGACCTTAAAGGGTGCCTAAGTGATGGAAGTACTACTGGCTCTCAACAATATTTTGATACGCGAATATTAGATCTTTGGATGTTAAACGTTCATTTTCAAAATACACGTCGAAGAATAGAATTTGTCAGAGAATACTACAGAAGCTTTATTAATGATGTAGGTATATGCTGAGAACCACAAACAGTCTTTCATGGACAAAAAATACGAGGTAAGTCCTTGTAACTCTAATTAGTTGACCTTACATTAAGTCGCTATGGTGTAACGGTCCGTTTCTTTAGATTAATAATTTGGACACTCCTCATAACCTATATTGATATCATTTGAAATATAAGCTAAATTCCAAATTCGACTAAAATAACTTTAATAAACCTTATTGCATTATTTAGTGCGATGCTACTGTGCGGTCGGACAGAATTGGACACGGCTAGGCTCCGTCGCGCGCACGGAATAAAGATTGGGTGTGTGCTTTTTTTTAGCGGAAGAACGTCAGAACGAGGCCGGCTAGCGGCACGGCTAGAACAAGCAATCGCCATATTGACAAGAGACGGCTGCATTTTATGTGAAATGGAGTTTTTTTAACGTGCAAGTTAGTTAAATGTTGTGTTAGGCGATATGATTTTTTTGGAATTACGAACTTTGTGAGTTAGTAAAGCGCACAAAAGGTGATGCTGATTTATGGAAACGACCAATGTGGTTGAAGTGTAGTAAAGCCAAGGCTGTAAGCTGAGCTCAGAATGAATGAGTAAGAACGTTTCATTATATTGACGTCTCGACGACAAAACAGATATATAAATTCTGCAAATTTAACTTGGAACTCTAGGTACCTAGGCACGACCCATTAACTTGTCAAACTTTTGACTGCCTCGCGCCTGAACAATGAATTTTTATAAGACTTGCAAATCCGCCCACTGATTTCGATTAACATACTTTACATGCACTTGTGATTAATTAGCGTTGACTGTTTAAATAATTATCTATTTTCCATCTTTTAAAGGTAGTCAGTTGTTTATTAGTTACGGAGAAGTTTTATTTGATTTATCTGGTTAACTATTCTGCTTCCCCGTCCAGAGAAGAGAGTCATAAATATTGCTTATTTTGAATAAATGTATTTTGCTCTTAGATTTTTGTTTCATTTAATAAAATTTGATTTAACTATTTTAATGATAGGGTGAACCTCATTATAATAGTAATCCGGCGAGCCGCTGGAATTAGCATCTTCAACCGTCTTTATTTATTTATACTACATATACATAAATGCATCAACTCAAAAATATATACAAAACTCATTACAAGTATAAGAATATAAATGTATAAAATAATGCAATACAGAAGAAGGAAAAGTTATCTATCTAATTTTTGTACTTATGTATCTTTCTATAACAACGTAGTTTTTCTAATGATGAAAATGTTTAAATCACAGTCACTCGCTAGGTAATGTATAGCTCTTGGACAGTTTTCAGTAGGTGAATTTAAATTAAAAGTTTTCAATTCTCCAGGGATATAACCAAATGAGAAGTCATGGTAAATGATACATATAGTGAAAAAAAAGTCTTATTATTTATTCCACAAATTTGATATTATATTTTCGTAGTATTCACATTTAAAAATATGGGTTTCTCTAAAATCTTCACTAGGAAGTGAATCGATCAACCACATTTTTCGACTTCAAGGTAAAGTTTAGAGAAGAACTCGGAAAACTTGACGATATGTACACTAGAATTACACGCTTCACATTACATATCATTAATAACTCATCTCGTTCCGCTTGAGAGTAATGTGATACTTTAATTGTGGTGGTGGCGAATCTTTTTTAAAATCCAATCTGCTCTGCCGCTACTACGACTTCCCTACGTAACCCGACTTGTGAATATGTTAACGCTCCACAGAACTTAATAATTCTGTAATTATGCTTGACACCCCAAGCAGTTTAAAATTATTATATAAAGAAGTTAACTAAATAGGAAAGGAGATTAAGTATCTGGTGTCTATAAAAGCCACTGGTGCAACTAAATGAGCATTAATGGGAAATTTACGAGGTGGAAATCTTTCAAAGCAGTTTATCACCGTTAGATAAGAAATATATCAGACGAAAAAATGCACTAATAGTAGAACTGAATGTCTAAATCACGTTCACATACAAACAAATAACGATTTAAAAAGAAAGTTGCTAATGTAAAGTCTACCTCTATCATACATTATTAAAATAAGGACAACCTAAACTGAATTATGGTGGCATTCTAATGTTATAAAATCATTACGGTGTTAAAAAATTAAATTTAGATCGTCATTTTAATAAGACCATTAGAGATAGTCTCTACAGTAGCAAGCTGTACTAGTACTTTTATTATTATTATTAAATTTTATTCCCCTCTATTCTAATCACAATTTTTTCACCCTGCCAGTCGAACATTTATTGTCAGATCACAATAATTATACCCGACAGAGGAATCCACCACGTTGTCTTTCATGTCGCTGTTTTATACAGTTCAATGTTGACATAGTCCGGGATGTTCCTTTGACAAACACACTTTCCTGTTCTGTATTGATGAAAGCTAACAGACAGAAACTGTAGTCTGTGGATGTAAATGTGTACTACTGCTTGTCATACACACAGAATGAAATAAATCGACATTCCAGCGATAAACTTCGAAAACATTTCCTATTGTATTTACGTCTTGAATAGACTAACGAAGTTTGTTTCCATAATTTTGATTTACCCCGTATATATTTATAATATGTGTATATATATATATATTTGGAAACTGGTTATCCTTTAAATTGCCCTGAAAATGATCCCTGTGGAATTTACACGTTTGTGTATTTGTATTTATATTTATATGAAATTCTGAGCAAAACATGACCAGCCAATCTTTCGATAAAACTTCTAGATTAAACAAGAAAATACGATTATATCGGAACATAACATTTGAATAGACAATTACTAATGCTAAATCTCACCGAATTGAAAACAGATAACACAGTTTAAGCTCTTCACTAGCGCCATAAGAGCTGTCAATCAATATAATGGCCCTTCACAACTACGCATACACCAAACCAACATAACAGTTTCGGTGACACATGCGTTTCATATATACCGGGTGAGCCAAAAAATACCACTATTTGCCGGCGTATAAACGAGCACATAATGGCGATAGAAATCTCAAATTTTGAAGAGTGTTTAAGTAAGCTCAACATTTGCCAAATATTAACGTTTGATACCAAGAAACAAAATACTAACACAACTTTAAATGTAACATTTAAAATAAAGATTATCTGCTCACGACGAATACACGTTTATCTTAAATCTACTTCAAAACATGTTGAATTGGTTATCCATTTTGTTGTAGATGTACGGTTCTTAATCTACGCTTTAACAGTAAAATTACTCTTTGAATTAAATTTAAAGATAGATATCGCTCGAACACACTTTCGATTCTTTCTCGCCATTCCTGTAAACTTGCAAATGAGCGCGTCGTTGAAAGTAAACATGTTCTTGTAGGGCGCTCCAAATGAAATAGTCGAATGAATTTAAATCGGGCAAATTTGGTGGCCACTGCTACAAAAGATGGTACATTTTCCTTTAAAAAATGTTGTGCGCTCAAAGCTCCACGAACAAGGGCACTGGTTTGTAGACAACTGTAGCCACCATTTAGTTACGGGTGAAGTTCTGGTATTAAGGCAGTTTGCGTTTAGTGTTAATTTTTATCCTCTACGGGTCTATTAAAAATAATCTTATTTTTCGTTCTACATTCTACATAGCATAAGAAACCAAGTTTTTGCTAAACCATGATACTGTTTTGAATACCAGACGTCTTTTTTTCACATACAATACAGTTGTGGAATTCATTCCCCAGTCAGGAGCCGCTTCTTCTTTTTAAGGAAATGGTTAAAACGCAGCAATCTTGGCCTACCTTTCGCGACAACTCGTTCAATTATAAAATTCCTAACAAGTATTGTGGAATCGGCTATTTGAGAGTCGACTAATACAAATTAAACGCGAACAGAAGGAATAAATTAGTTTTTCAATATGATCTAATTTGCAGAAAGGTCACAAGGGTGAGATACAAAAGATGATGCATTTTTAAAGATTCATTTTTATACAGCTCACGACATTCGTTTAGGGAATTACTGTATAATTTGGCAATTTGCTTCTGTAAATATGCGCTGAAACACGCCCTTGCATAAATTAACTTCAAAACCCAGTTTTATAGTTCGACAAATTAAACTAATGACTAGACTAACTTATTCTGAATATATTAGATACTATACTGTTAGGATCTTTTAGGAAAAATTGTTAACGAAGCTGTAGAAATATATTTGACATCGCGGTTTAAAAATAGTTGTTGAATTGTCGATTGCAGGAAAATTAACCGTTAAGAACAGAAAAATTTGGCATAGTGCGTTCGTCGTTCGTAACATAGTTGTTTAAAATAGGGGCACAGTTTGAAACATAAAAATAAGTGTCTTTGACAGTTGTTTATTTTAACTTTTTACTTGTATGTCTCGAACAAATTCATGAAAATGTGCTCCGTATTTCAAAGACTCTTGTTATCTTTTATTTTAGACAGCATGCTTTAGAATCCGCTGTGAAGGTCAATAACGTTGAAAATTCTCTACCAGTTTCATACGATTTTAAACTAAAGCTGCTACTAACGTAGGCTACCAACCCACTAACAAAAAAAATCTTCGCTTTCAAAGGCGTCTACTTGTTTAATATTTGTTACGTTGTTAATTAACCGTAACTATTACTAATATGCTCCTTAAGCCGAGTTTGAATTCATAGTTTTGTTTCTCCAATATATTAAAAAAGTATAAACAGTATGAATAGTGACACAAAGTCGAATAGTCCGTTTATTGGTTAGAGGATCAAGGTTCATCGAATCGTGAGTGTAAATTAATTACAAATAGGCAACATTCTTAATAATTTCCAGACACTGATGTTTGTGGAAAATTCTTCAGATTCTAACCTCCTTCGGGAGTACATCAATATAATTTTTATATAAGGAATGATATAGAAATATAATAACGAAAAACATTTTTCCCATTATTTTTTAACTTTTACAAAAACTTATCAGTAAGCATAAGATATATTTTTAAAGAACTACTTTCAGGGCTATGTGCCAAACGGTGAATATTAGTTTATAAAAAATATGCATATTATGTTCAGCATGGCTGACTCAATAATGTTATTTTTAATTATAACAATTCTGTTTCCAGTTACTTTCGGAGCTTTGAAAAAGTCACACTGACGACGCAAAGATGCAAAAACACGTATCTGTGAATGTTTGTTTGAAATTGAAACTACAACTGCATCTCAAGATTGGAGATTTTCTTTCGTAAACTGTCATTATTTCGACTTTTCTATCGATTTTTTTTAGTTTTGCAGAAAAAAATTAATCACTCTATATTCTATTAAGGTTTGTTGCACGCTTGTATCATCATACAAGCGTGCAATAGTGATCAAAATATAACCCAGACCAGAAAATTGTATCTCTAGAGAAAGACTTAGGATATATCTCCAATGTGTAGTTAAAGTATATCATGTTATATATTACTAAGCCTGGCCAAGCTATGGTAGATTCAGGGTCGGGCGCAATACCAATGCCATCGCGCGCTTGTTTACGATGACAATGACACGACACACAAGTGAATAAATTTATCGGTGAATTTCCGGATTTATTCTATGATGGATGTAAAATAATTTGTAAAGTTTGTGATCAAGGCTTAATGTGCTGGAATAAATACGGCTGCAAAATTCATGTCAACAGTAACCGGCATAAAAATAAAAAAAAAATGGCGTGTCTTCTTTGGAACCTCAGTTTATGTTTGATTTACTGTTAATGCTGATTGCCTGTGATGTTCCCCTGCGCATATTAGATAAACCAGCATTTCGGGAGTTCTGGAATAAATACAATCCCCAGGTGAATTTACCAAGTCGTTCATCGTTACGTAGGTATCTACCCAGTGTTTGTGAAGACATTGTAAATAGGATTAAATATGCATTAAAAAATACACGGCTGTGGTTATGTGTTGACGAGACGACAGATTGCAAAAAAATTTCTATTTTAAATGTTATAGTACGTGTACTCGACCCTGTTAAACCAACATTTCCACTTTTACTAGCTAGCAAAAGACTAACTGCGTGTACTGGCGAAACAATTACGCAGGTGGTGTTGAAGACTTTCGAAAAATTTGAACTGTCAACAAGTCAAGTGTTGATGTTTGTGACCGACGGTGCTGCGACAATGCGTATGGTGGGCCGCTTTCTTCAAAGAGACGATTGTAGGTTTTTACATGTTACGTGTAAAATGCATGCGTTCCATCTTGTAGCAGAAACGATTCGAAAATGTTTTCCAGAGGTAGATGCATTAATAGCAAATACAAAAAAAACTATTTCTCAAATCTCCTAAACGGCTTCGAGCATTTCACACACTGTGTCCTGGTAGTCCGGAACCACCAGAGCCGTATCTTTCACGTTGGGGAACGTGGTTGAAGGCAGCTTTTTATTATGCTGAATATTTTCAACAAATAAAAGCTGTGATACTACAGTTCAACCCTAACGAGGCTGCAGCTATTAAGGAAAGCCAGACAAGCGTTCAAGATGTTTCCCTTGAAACAGATTTAAAAACTATTTATAACAATTATAGAGGACTACACGACGAAATAGAAAAATTGCAAAATACTTCGTTCTCGTTAGTGGAATCGCTGCAAATAGTGGACGACGTAAATACACAGTTACAGATTATAAATGACGCAAAAAAATAAGCCCGTTATTAAAAAAATTCGAGAGTGTATTATGCAAAGATCCTGATTTTACCAAATTAAGACAAATTTGTGATGGTGCATCTACAGCTGCGTTAAGTGAGTTCACAGAGTGTTTTACTTATGCCTGTATTACTTCCGTAGATGTTGAACGGTCTTTTTCAAAATACAAACATATTTTTTCACCACAGCGAACATCGCTTACTGAGACAACTGTAGAAACATATCTGATGCTACACATTTATTATAGAAGTGCTCCAGTTTGTGATATCGACAACCAAGCTACTTCATAAATCTGCTTAAGAAGGTGAGTTTTGTACATATTTTTATAAAGTGTACCAGTATTAATAAAATTTATTTCCATTTATTTTATTTATTTATTTATTTATTATTAGTTATCACTTAGATATACAATGTACATGTGTGAACGTCATTTAACAGTTTAATAATAATGTGCAGCACTAAGCTTACAAAATATAAGGAAATACATAAAAAAAGAATTTAAAGCGAACGAAATAGTACAAAAACATACATCACAATATATAAAATATTTTTGTTTTTATTATTGTACTTATTCAACTATTATGATATGATGCATACCCAGTACGTCTCTGTAGGATTAATGACCCTGGCCAGGCTTATATATTACTCAAAAGAGAATTTAGTCTTTTATAAATTACCTGTTTTAGCTTAAAACGTTTAATTTCAAAATTATAAGCAACCAATTTAAAAAAAATGTAACTATAGGGACAATTTCAGAAGATGTGAAGTCTCTGTCTTGGGGACGATGGGGTTTTATATGTGTTTTGTAAAGATGTAAAGAAACATTTTAATATAATAATAATTTCCAGACCACATTTTAATATTTGGTTCAAGTTCGATCCATATTTTACCTTCAATAAAAGTATATGAATAAAAAAATACTTTCATTTTTTTGTATGATAAAGAGTTAAGTAAACTTCCAGATGCTAATGTAATCAGTATGCATGTTTAATATACTGCATAATTTATTAATATCAAACATTAACCATTACCGAAACGACTGTAGTTATTAAAAAATCATTTATTTTAAACATGTTTCCGGATTACAAAATCTGAATTATTAAACTTTATTTGACGGATATATGGAAACTGCACCACCATTTTTTATGTTAATAATACAAACTTACACAACAGACACTCAATAGAGGAAGAAGTATTACGAAAATATAAATACGTGCTCCACTAACGTGTAAAAAAATTAACTCGGTGAAGGGTAATTGTGACTTGTGTTAACAACGTTTGGTGTGTCAAATATTAGAAGTTTGTTCCACTGAAATCTGAAAAGATATTTTAGGTGGCAAGATTTTTTATTTATGTATCCAAAATATAACGAGAAGAGCAGATCTGATATTCATCTTTGAACAAAGGCGGACTTTAGAGGCTAATATATGTTCAGCAGACATCTGCAACAACACTAACTATATAACCCACGATATTCCAGGAAAGAAAAATGAAAATATCAATTTCAGTTTCCTCAGGGCATTTTAAGAACAGTCAACAACATATAATCTAGGCTCATTATCATTACCGCCGTAAAATTATTCCATTTAACGAGATAGATGTAGTGGTAAATGAGGGAATATGTGGACACCTGTATACGTTAACAAAGTAAAAAAAACTGTAACATTGGAAGTGCTTTAACCCAAGTAACTACAAAGCATTTAAAAGCGTGATTATCAATATTAAATATGGGATTTGCATCGAACCTGTGAATTATTAATTATTGAAGATATGACAGAAATTAATTTCCTGGTAAAAATGGAACAGCTGGTGGGTTTTACCGGAAATTGCTTTTTTTATTACATACTGTTTATGAAAGTAACAGGGGGAAATGTTATAGCGTCATGTTACGGTGAAATTATTGTTAAAAATGTTAGTTCTAGCACTGTTTTGTATTTTTTACCCGTAGTATCAATTTTGGGGTCTTCTAACTGGCGAGTTGAAAGGCGTATTATTTGTCTTAAGTGAACTCCTAAAGTCTGGCAAATTGCTTTTAAATCTTCTAAACATGCTACATCCATTAAACTAAGGCGATATGTGGTAACGCGCATATTAAACAAGGATGTCTGGCATTCAATAATGTGCTCTTTTTAAAGGAATATCTTTACTAGTATGAAAAATGTATAAATATGTATACAGAGCGTCGTCTTAGCTTTTGACAGTATATCCCAATCAGAGATAAATTTCTATTGTATTGTTTCTAAACAAATAAACACAATTGTCTTTCGTTTTTCAAAATACAGTACGCCTACGTTGATAACCGGAAAACAGAAAAAATTGGATGTTAAAAATTAAGAAAGTATCGAAATTACTAGAGATGTATACAAAATTTTATCGGAACCGGTCGAGTACTTCTAGATAAGATATTTACGTAAAAATAATGTAAAAGTAGTTAAGTGATATACCAAAGTACAAAAAAATATCTGTTAACCTTTTTTATCACTAACAATTAAAGATGTTTCATCTGTGTACATGAAAACGTCGCACTCAGTTAATTGCTTAAGCAAGTCGTTGACATATAAAAAGACATTGAGAGGGCCAAGTATAGTGCCTTGTGGTCAATTTGAGTACCATCTGAAGAAGTACTGGTATACAGGGTGATCTACCACGAGTGTGCCAAACTTCAGAGGCTGGTAATTTATCAAAAAATAAATGAACTTTCATTAATCAACATATGTCCTAAAACGCATAATAAGGGAGCTACAACCCCTTGAAGGGGGGTTGATGAATATCAATTTTTCGATTATAAGTCCAATATGGTGGTGATTAAAGAAATGAAATTTTCATGCATTACGGCCCCGATGTAGGCGCATAAAAGTACAAATTTCGTAATTAACAGCTTGCTTTATTGAGGTAGTTTTGAGGGGTAAGGGGTAGTTTTTTACCCTAAACTTTTTTTGACATCACTTCCGAAGCAAAACTTTTAAATAACATTATTTCCCATGCAATAACTCAGAAAAATGTATTTTTCAAAATTTCTGTCACACCAGCCGTTTTTGAATAATTTGCGTTGAACGGCAATAAGGTTTTTCACGTGAAATAAACAAAATTTTTATTACAAAATTAAAAATCAATGTACAACACAGAAATAACGTACTTAATAGCTAAAAGAGTAACTGTTCAAAATGACCTCCTTGAGCACGACGAATAACTGAATTATTAATTTCAGCCATGTCACCATTGTTTGTGATATAAGCTATACTATTATTGATCCTTTCCATCAAGTGCTGAATATTATTTATTTCCTCAAAATAAACTAACTGCTTCATATGCCCCAGAAATAAAAATCTAAAGGAATGAGATCGGGAGAGCGAAGAGGCCATAAAACAGGACCACGGTTACCAATCCAGTTATTTCCAAAATTCCGATTCAACCATTCATTCACATGTCTTATTGCCGATCAACGCAAATTATTCAAAAACGGCTGGTGTGACAGAAATTTTGAAAAGTACTTTTTTCTGAGTCATTGCATGGGAAATAATGTTATTTAAAAGTTTTGCTTCGGAAGTGACGTCAAAAAAAGTTTGGGGTAAAAAACTACCCCTCACCCCTCAAAACTACCTCAATAAGACAAGCTGTTAATTAGGAAATTTGTAATTTTATGCGCCTACATCGGGGCCGTAATGTATGAAAATTTCATTTTTTTTAATCACCACCATATCGGACTTATAATCGAAAAATTGGTATTCATCAACCCCGTTTAAGGGGTTGTAGCTCTCTTATTATGCGTTTTAGGACATATGTTTATTAATGAAAGTCCATTTATTTTTTGATAAATTACCAGCCTCTGAAGTTTGGCACACTCGTGGTAGATCACCCTGTATTTTCGAGGTATGATTAATAAAGATTTTATGTATCCTCTAATACCTAACTTATTTAGTTTTTTTCGAGACTGATTTGCGATCTATGGTGTCGAGTGCTCTAAACAATAAAATGTATAAGTAAGGTATGTCCAACAAACAAAAAGTTGATAAGTCCGGAACAAAATGTATTACTTTGATTTAAGAAAACGGTTGCAGTATGTGTTAAAAGATTCTATACCAAGATAGACTGAATCAGTGCCATGATATGTCATTAATATTGTTGCCTGTGGTACACAACTTGCAAACTGAGCCACAAGAAAATGTTTCGTGATATATTTATTGCAGATCAACTTTGTGTTTATCCAATGTTAATTTACTATCGAAAGTATCGCCCAAAAATTTCACACGACAGAAATCGATACCTAAAGAGTGCTGTTTTAAACTAAAAATCATTGGTGCAGTTTTATCTTTAATCAAGACTAACTTATTATTTAAAAGCCGGTCCTCAACTGTACAAAAAAAATCATTGAAATAAACACGAAATAGTACCGGCCCCAGAATGGAACCTTGAGGCACACCAAATTTAATGTCTTAAATTTTAATTAGCATTACTAAAATTGACATACTGGGGTCTATCCAAACGAGCAATTGCATTTTGCCGTCATTTCCATTCTTGTAAAAACCGCATATTATGTTGTTAATTTGCGTTGAATTTTAAACAATAAATTTATTTGATGTGCGAGTTATCACCATTTTAATTTCAAACAATAAAATAATGTTGACATATTCTAAAACGCGTTACTTTTTTCTAGAAAACCCGTATGTTCAATATTGTGTAAAGTGAGCATAATTTTCAAGAGCAAATAAAATATTTAGGAGTGCTACATCCACTCAAATATTTGTGTTTAAGTAAGTTCTATAAAAAAATATATCATGTTTATAAGTGCCGGCGACTTAAATAAAGTTACGCACAACGTTTATACGATAAAGTTAAATTCGTAGACGGTTTAACGACCTCTATAGTTAATATTTTTACCATATAATTTAATTAACACTAACAACAACTAGCCGTTGTACGTATGAGATCATATGTGGTAAATAAACACTTGACACTCCTTGACTTATTTCTCGTTAGTTTCGTCTTCTCTAAATAAAACTATAATTGCTCGTTGCTTTTATGGTTTAGTGTAGCCGAGCATAAAGGATGTTTCATCTCAACTTTAACAGCCTCCCAGTAATTGATTCGTAACAAAAACAGTATTGTATGCCGGGCATTTTTGTGGTATGTGCTTTCGGTTCATGAATACAGGATACAAACAATAAATTACATCTAGAGTTTCTCAAGAATTTGATTTATTAGTAGTTTGGGGAAATAAGGCCTGTTTCGCAGAAGGCCTAAAACACAGGCATTCGATTGAAAATTTGCTTTTTTGTTAACAATATTGTATAGGGTGTTTCAAAACAAATAGTGCACAACTCAGAAGTAGATTCAGAGTATTCTAAACTAATATGAATATCTACTTCTTGAGTTGGCACTATTTTGATGTCTCAACAACACTGAAGTTGTTCTTACAATCACCAAAAACAACCAATTAGCACCAAAGTGACGGGAACTGGCATCGAAACTTTAATATAGTGTATATGCACTGTCACTAAATTTGCGACTTTAGTGTAAAATTCACCTTGTGGTATGCCCGTGTAGTAACAATAACGTAAATTCTACTGAATTCAAGGTACAGTCTAATAATTACACTTTCAAGTAACTGTTTCAGCATTTTCAGCAGACTGCACAACGTAACCAAAGAATCACTTCAAAGTAATGAAAACTGAAAGCATTATATTTAAGGTTTCTGTAACGTTGTCGGGAAATTTTACGGAACTTTAAAGTTGTGTAACTTATTAGTGACATCTTGGGCAAAAATAACGTTATTTCTATGAACAAAGAGACTTTAAAGTAATTTCTACTACTCCTCACTAGTTGAAAATGACCACAAAGTTACGTATACCTTGAAAACCTACTATAAAGTGATATTAACTTATAAGTCAACATTTTCTTATACGGAACTAATCGAACATTGCATCGAAAGGCAGTAAAACAACAATAGAAAATCGGCCTTTTTTAGAAAAGTTATGTTACAGTTAACAATTTAACAAATTATTTGATTGACGCGGAACGAACCCTTATTCGTTGAAATAGATAAATAACTAGGTTAGGAAAATTGCACATTTCGCCCCCTGAATATATTCGCGAAATTCAGATAAATGAATAATTTAGGGAAGTTACGGATATATTAAAGTGTTGAGGTGACAGAAAATATGGATAAAAGTGTTAACTTTACGCAACCGAGATTTTCGTCACAATGAATTTTGTTGGTATTCAAAGTACATCCCCAAGTTAGTCATTTATTTGATTTTCGCTAGAAAAAACACTTCCAACTGTTGACGTTTAGTCGTTCATTAATGTGTGCTAATCCCAAACAATAAAATTATCTTTACCTATACTTCATTCATTTCATATAAGCACATAAAAAATTCTATCATAGGCGCGCGTATTATACAAATACATTTTGTGTATTCATATAATGCAACGCGCGCCTATGCTAGAGAACTCTGCACGACCGAAGGTCGAGAAAGGCTCGCTCCACGAGCCCAGGTAAACTTTTTTTAGGTGCTCATATGAAATGAACGGATCAGCCAGCTCAACCAACTTAAAAGTGAGGGTCGTAAAGTACGTGGAAACTTTGCAGTAACCTTTTCGTAGCAGCATAGTAGGCGCCAGTTTAAAGCTACCAAGCAAATGACGTCATTCGTCGCATTTGCTAATTTTGGTAAACATTACTACATAGAGAAATTGTTGTAGTTCTCGTCACCTTTTTCAAGTAGCAATAACTATATCGTTAGTCGCATCTACTACTTTATGGGAAATGTAACTCTGAAGGGAAATAATTTTGGTTCTTGTCGCTCCTATTAAGTGACAAATCCTTTATTGACGTATATACCACACCACTATAAAGTTACTCGAACTAAATTCACCATTTTTCTATTATTGAATGATGACATAGGTAAAAATATAATTCTGAAAAAGCATTTTTTTTTAGTAAATATGATCATTTGCTAACATGTTTTATAAATGGATCAATTAACAATAAAATTATCTTTACCTATACTTCATTCATTTCATATAAGCACATAAAGAATTCTAGCATAGGCGCGCGTATTATACAAATACATTTTGTGCATTTATATAATGCATCGCGCGTTTATGCTAGAGAACTCTGCACGACCGAAGGTCGTGAAAGGGTCGCTCTGCGAGCCCAGGTAAACAATTTTTTGTGTTCATATGAAATGGATGGAGTATATATCCGATCAGCCAGCTCTACCAACTTAAAAGTGAGGGTCGTAAAGTACGTGGGAACTTTGCAGTAACCATTTCGCAGCAGCATTGTAGGCGCCAGTTTAAAGCTACCAAGAAAATGAGGTCATTCGTCGCATTTGTTAATTTTGGTAAACATTACTACATAGAGAAATTGTTGTAGTTCTCGTCACCTCTTTCAAGTAGCAACAACTATATCGTTAGCCGCATCTGCTACTTTATGGTAAATGTAACTCTGAAGGGAAATAATTCTGGTTTTTGTCGCCCCTATTCAATGACAAATCCTTTATTGACGTATATACCACACCATTATAAAATTGCTCGAACTAAATTCGCCATTTTTCTATTCTTGAATGATGACATAGATAAAAATATAATTCTGAAAAACATTTTTTTATTAATTACGTAATGGTCGTTAGTTGTGGAAACCGTTAAAGTTCCACTGATGGTTGCTACTACGTGAGATTACTAAATGTGCTGCTTGGGCTAGCATTATTTGGATATCTAAACCTATCCTATTTATACCTAAATTATTGTCATAGTTTATGAGCTATACCGCTAAGGCTTTTTACTGCATCTTGATGTTATGCGTTTTTACAATAAATTTTAATACAAATAGTAACGTGGCCATGACATCAAAACATACTTAACCATAACTGTCAAAGTTTAAGTTGTTTATCAAACTATGGGTAGTCCCGATTGGTGTGAAAAAGTTACAAAATACAGTCGAACTTCTCTAACTCGAACCTCCTAAATCCCTCCAAAACTGTTCGAGTTAGAGAAAATTTGAGTTAAAGAACATACTTCTAAATCGAAGTACATAGAAACATCTTCGAGTTATAAAGAATTACGAGATATAGAAAGTCGACTGTAAATGAAAGATGTTGAAGCACAATCACAAAAGCAAGATCAGCAAACCTCTCATATGGCTCATTTCAAAAGAATTTTAAAGGATGCAAAATTTCATGATTACAAAATTTCACTACTTAACGGTTATCTCCTGCTAATTTACAAAGAATAGAAAATATTGTGGCTCAATTTTTAGTAACACTAAGCGACAACCAAATTTGTTCAGCCATATCCTGTGGACGGACAAAAGGAGATTCGTAAGCAATGGAGTCGTAATCGTGGAAATACTCATTACTGGGCTGATATGAATCCTCATACTATAAATTCAATATAAAATTAGGGGCACTTTAGGGTAAATATGTGGAGTGGATTGATTGGCAGGCATGTCATAAGACCATATTTCTTTAATCATTCTTTAACAGTCAGGTAAGTATCTTGAATGTTTGTAAAAAGATTTACCTGCTTTGGTAGAGGTAATACAGTTTATAACAAAAACAAACATGTTTTGGTTACAACAAGAAAGAGCACCTATCCATAAGACTTGTTGCGGAACATCTCAATGTACATTCTCAAGGTAGATGGATGGGCACCCGTGGTCCAGTTCAGCGGTCACCGAGGCCGCCTGACCTTATTCTATTGGATTTTTTTCTCTGGGGTACCGTTAAGACTATGGTATAGGAGTCGCTTTCAAATGATATCGAACATTTAAAACAGAAGATTATTTATACCTGTAAAAGCCTTAGAAGGAACATTCCTCTAAAAGTGATACTGACGAAAATGAGATTAGTTTGGCTTCATGTGCAGAAGAAAAAGGGGGGATATGTAGACCATTTAGTAAGGTAATATACTGTCCTGTAAATCGGTTCACCTGTTGGGCTACAAACAGTTTTTTTTTTGTTACCGGAATATTTTGAATGCATTTATTAATTTTTGTAGTTTCATTGACGTAGATCCAAAAAATTGCAAAGTTTCTTTTATGTATTTATGCCTATGTTTATATCAATCTTACCCTAACTCATTAACGTATGAAATTAGTGATCAAAACAATATATTTCCACTTTACCCTATGTCATTATTTTAAGGGCCTTTTTTTCGTTTGCATGTGCTTTACCAAAACTGAGATATTTGCAAAAAACTGATTCCATCGACGAACACTTTTGGCATGCAATCATAGACATCAATGATAACAGTTTCAGGAAGAAAAATTGTTTGTTGAAATTTTTTCTTTATTAAGACAAATTTCTGTCTATCTCCTCTAAACATAATTTTCAGTTTCTGGCTGTTTATAGAGCAGTAGCAAATAGATGGCTCGCAGTATCCTTAATAATACAACCATAAATAACATTTCGGTAGTTCCCATGTTTACGCAAAGCAATATTCATGTATATATTATTATAGTATACAACACATGCACCCGTTTAAAAATATAGAGAACTAATAAACAGAACGGCCTCCTCTTGGTTTATTATTTCCCATTAACAAACTGCAGCTGAAGAAATAAACACCAGAAATTTACCAGTAGTTTACGTGAAACAATACGTCGTGCATCCAGCTGCTTAATTTAGGGTTTTCTCGGGTGGGACCTTATCAATTAGACCAAATTTAAGATTTTAATAATTACACTGAGAAACAGAGTATACGGTGGGTCAGCTAACTTTGCAATGTTAATTTTTATCTCAATTAATTTATTGTTAAAATAATATGAGATTTAAAACTGTAGAATTTGCAACTCGCGCATGGTAGCCTGCTCGTTCACCTGATTTAAACCCTTAAATTAATTTTGGTGGGGTTTGAAATTAATCGTTTATGGCAATTCCCGAGAATAATCAAAGCATATTGCCACGTATACAAAATGAGTGTAAAACTACAAGGAACAAATCCTGAATTGTTTAAAGTGTTATAAAATAAATTGTGTGTTGCCACAGCAAAAGTATAGAAATGAATGGCGGACATTTTCCACTCCACACATACTTTCAGGTAAATAAGTCACGAAATAAATAACTAGAAATTAAATCATTACATTTTCTCCCTTTAAATTTTTACATGCATTAATACTCGAAAACGACTAATCTTAAGACAAAATCGCAAGAGCACTTTTTTATATTTTTTCAAAAAAAAAAACGTTTTCTTCAGTTTTCTTCAAACTGGGAAAAAATTTTAACAAACAAAAAATACGGAACAAAATATGCTAGAACCCTCCAGTTTCGCACGTCTATGGCAATTGATTTTTTTACGTAGCTACGTTGATATAACAGCACTTATGAACAATAAACCACTTTTTCTTAAACCTGTTTCAAATGCCCGTAGCTCATTTAGGAATCATTTGTGGTCACATGTTAATATAACTTTTCTTGTATGTAGAATCTGTCCACAAATTTAAGCGTGGCAATTTAGCAAATTTGTAGCAAATGATGTGATATAATTAAAATTAATCATAAAACAAGTCTGACAGAAGATATCTGTTGAGATCAATATCTACTCGCTAACAGATGGCGGCGGTTTCTTCCAGTGTATACGTAAATTCTACAAAATATTTAATAATACACTTTACCATTGTTGCCAACATCGGATAAGGAAAAAGGCTACCTGGAAGTGATGCTCAGAAGATGCGGTCGACTATGAAATGAACTAAAACAGTTAACACCTAACACAACGTGATTAATTACTTAAAAATAACAACTGTCCGACTGCTGAATATGCTCTGTTTTTGCCACTGCCATCTGCCTGTTTTAAGATATATTGTGAAGTTAATTATGAGTCTCATTATGTAGATACATACTGGTTGGTGTACGTCCGACGGGAACACGAGCACTGTTAAGAACAGCGCTGTTAACCATAGCGAACCTTTTAGAAGTAGATCGTGTAGGAACATTTCGGTAGATTTATCTAGAGACTTCGGTAGATTTCAATTTTTGGATAAATTACTGTAAAAATGTGTGATGGCTTGGTTGTCTTTCTATTATTCAGTAGTGAAATTTTTCAGTAGATGGCGCATAAAATCAGTAGAAATCAAATTTTACTACTGCAAAAAGCCAAAAATATAGATATACCAACTTAGCTTATTCACAAATTCACATAACATCATTGAAGTCAATGCATAACATACACAAATTTTGATCAGTAACAGATCACGGATCCGTACCGGGAATACTGTAACCCTTAACCCATGGCCCATATGCAGGTGAAGGCCATACGTATTAAATGGTTTCTTTTTTCTCCGATTTCTATTAAGTATGCCCTCCTGTTTTTGACAAGGAGCGGACTCAGATACGATTACATATCAGTCGTTGGGTTTCTAGTTTGTCTTTTTTTTCGGTAGGATTTGTGTTTGGATTGGTAGATCGCACAGTGGATGAAAACGCCAAAAAGCTGGCCAAAACTAAAAAAATGAAGATTTTTTTTTGAAATGGAAACATTTTAAATCGTTGTAGTGGTATCCCTAGCATTAGAAACGACCGTTAATATCGGCCCGGGTTCACTACCTGAGCGAGGAAATTACTTATTGTGCGATCGTGCAGCGCGACACCTCGGCAGCTCGCAACGCTTCAAAAATCGATTCGTTTTGTCTGCAGCGTAAAAATTCTCAAAGTGCAGTTTTCTGTGTCATAAAAATGGATTTTGCATCAGAAAGTAAGTACAATTAAAATATCTCAGTATCGGATCAGTTTATTTATATGGTAATTAGTAAATAATTATCGAAGTGGAGTGCATTTTTGTACATGCAACGATTCATAAACTCCACAAAAAAGTCATAAGTTACGCGGTTGGTGATGGTTGGTCTTGAAACTTATTGGAATGTGTTCAATGAACATTTTTTCGAAAGTGTATAAAAAATTAGCTGCATCTTTTTGCATCTTTGCGAGATATTGACCAAATTGTGCGCGAATGCACGGATGGATGCACATTCGTGCACCATAAAGTGGGCTCCTTTTGAATGCGTTCTCATGAGGACGATGAATGTAATTCAGATAGTAATTGAATAAAATTAATTTTCAAAGTCATTACACATTTTTATTCCATTCCCCAGATCCTAATTTTCCCGAAACAAATGAAACACATGAATTCGCTTCAATTCAATAATAATTTTTGAACTATGTATATATTTTTTTTGAAATTCTATATGGGATTCTTCATCAGCGACCCAAAAATACTGTATACAAAGTTTTGTAAAAATGCAGCGATAATTGGCGATTATTGGTATGTTTTGGGGGGGATTTTATGGCCGCCATTTTGTTTTTTTCAACATTCAACTTTGGATTCTTGATCAGCGCCACAAAAAACCCCTCTATGCACAATTTCAGTAAAATAGCTCAATGCCTTTATATTTTGGCCAGCTTTTCGGCGTTTCAGTCCACTGTGGATCGGTAGAATTCATTGAAAATCGGTAGATCGGTAGAATTCATTAAAAATCGGTAGCTCTACCGAAAAATCGGTAGGGTTAACAACACTGGTTAAGCAAGCAGTCGTGTATAGGGCGACAGCACAGATCATAGTGGGCGAAAGTATGCCTCTATTGCATAGCCGCGTACCCGATATAAGTACACCAACTTGTATACAAATACATACATCGTGATCATAAATAAAATAAAAGTAATTAATTTTATTTTTAACAAATGACGTAAGTTGTTTGACAGTATTAAAACACTTGATGTAATTTTTAAATTATTTCAATATGTTTATAAGGCAATGAATTATGGCAACTTTATTTTGCACACTTCATTTATGATTACGTTGTACGTACATATATACTGTAAATCGGAGCATTTTCTACTAATCCTTGTGAATTATTTCATTTGTGAAAATATCCCGTGACGCGCTAAATGCATTTGATATTTTATGAGTACTCATTATATATTCACAAAGCAATTTGCTTATTTACAGACCATTCGTTAGTGAAGTGCGTTATGTATGGATTATTGCACTTTATATTGCTTACATCATCATATGCCCCAAATGGGCTTTGTTTATGCAGCCATAGAGTATAATAAATAATTAATTGGATTAATTTTATGCCTCCTTTGATCATACGGTTCAATTAATTACAATTCTGAAGCAGATTGCAATTAATGACAAGGCTTCAGATTGCAATTAATGACAAGGCTTACAGATGATTACTATTAACAACACAGATATGTGGATTACCAGATTTTTTTTTTTTGAATTTATTGTAAATGTTGCTCAATGCAAATTTATCATACTAGAGATAATTCCATTTCTGAGGTAAACCAAAAAAATTCCATCGTCTGTAATGCTACAGACGCTACTTCAGTAATTATATCACTGGTCTATCTATCACATGTCAATTATTGACTGAGTATTTTGAAAGTATTATGATTAAGCCTGGCCAAACGATGGTAGATCCAGGGTCGGATGCAATACCAATGCCATCGCGCGCTTGTTTACGATGACGATGACAGGACACATTTCAGTTGTTATCTGTCGGTCGATGCATAGAGTACTAATAAATAATAAATAATGTTGAGCGTAAAGAGTAGAAAACGACAGTACGCTGATAAAGTGAATAAATTTATCGGCGAATTTCCAGATTTATTCTATGATGGATGTAAAATAATTTGTAAAGTTTGTGATCAAGACTTAATGTGCTGGAATAAATACGGCTGCAAAATTCATGTCAATAGTAACCGGCATAAAAATAAAAAAATGGCGTGTCTTCTTTGGAACCTCAGTTTATGTTTGATTTACTTTTAATGCTGATTGCCTTTGATGTTCCCCTGCGCATATTGGATAAACCAGCATTTCGGGAGTTCTGGAATAAATATAATCCCCAGGTGAATTTACCAAGTCGTTCATCGTTACGTAGATATGTACCAAGTGTTCGTGAGGACATTGTAAATAGGATTAAATGTGCATTAAAAAATACACGGCTGTGGTTATGTGTTGACAAGACGACAGATTGTAAAAATTTTTTTATTTTAAATGTTATCGTACGTACTCGACCCTGTTAAACCAACATTTCCACTTTTACTAGCTAGCAAACGACTAACTGCGTGTACTGGCGAAACAATTACGCGGGTGGTGTTGGAGACTTTCGAAAAATTTGAACTGTCAACAAGTCAAGTGTTGATGTTTGTGACCGACGGTGCTGCGACAATGCGTTTGGTGGGCCGTTTTCTTCAAAGAGACGATTGTAGGTTTTTACATGTCACGTGTAAAGTGCATGCGTTCCATCTTGTAGCAGAAACGATTCGAAAATGTTTTCCAGAAGTAGATGCATTAATAGCAAATACACAAAAAATATTTCTCAAATCTCCTAAACGGCTTCGAGCATTTCACACTCTGTGTCCTGGTATTCTGGAACCACCAGAGCCGATTCTTACACGTTGGGGAACGTGGTTGAAGGCAGCTTTTTATTATGCTGAATATTTTCAACAAATAAAAGCTGTAATACTACAGTTCAACCCTAACGAGGCTGCAGCTATTAAGGAAAGCCAGACAAGTTTTCAAGATGTTTCCCTTGAAACAGATTTAAAAACTATATATAACAATTATAGAGGACTACACGACGCAATAGAAAAATTGCAAAATACTTCGTTATCGTTAGTGGAATCGCTGCAAATAGTGGACGACGTAAATACACAGCTACAGACTATAAATGAAGCAAAAAATAAGCCCCGTTATTGAAAAATTCGAGTGTATTACGGAAAGATCCTGATTTTACCAAATTAAGACAAATTTGTGATGGTGCATCTACAGCTGCGTTAAGTGAGTTCACAAAGTGTTTTACTTATGCCTGTATTACTTCCGTAGATGTCGAAAGGTCTTTTTCAAAATACAAACATATTTTTTCACCACAGCGAACATCGCTTACTGAGACAACTGTAGAAACATATCTGATGCTACACAGTTATTATAGAAGTGCTCCAGTTTGTGATAACGACAACCAAGCTACTTCATAAATCTGCTTAAGAAGGTGAGTTTTGTACATATTTTTATAAAGTGTACCAGTATTAATAAAATTTATTTCCATTTATTTTATTTATTTATTTATTTATTATTAGTTATCACTTAGATATACAATGTACATGTGTGAACGTCATTTCACAGTTTAATAATAATGTGCAGCACTAAGCTTACAAAATATAAGGAAATACATAAAAAAGAATTTAAAGCGAACGAAATAGTACAAAAACATACATCACAATATATAAAATATGTTTGTTTTTATTATTGTACTTATTCAAGTATTATGATATCATTCATACCCAGTACGTCTCTGCAGAATTAATGACCTTGGCCAGGCTTAATTATGATACACATATGTTATCGGCACTGACAGCAACATTATCAAAATTGAGTCTAGCCCTGGAAATTTTCCAAAGTGATTTATGCTTTTGATTAAACCAACAAAATATAAAATTTGTACCAAATTTTACTCGAATATTTACAGCCGTTCCAGATATATAGCCAACTAAAACACTCTATCTCAAAAACAGTTAACATTCAAGAGTATGTTTGGGGGTGTCTTGAAGTCAGCTTAGTGTGCTCTGCTTTCCAACACACTGTCACTTTAAATCTGAAACAAGCTGTATAATAAGGCACACAGTGGGTCAAGGAACTCAGTACTGATTTGGAATTGTGCTAGTAAAGAAGAAATAGGTTTCAAAAAATCTAAACATATTATTGCCTCTTATTGGATTTCTAGAAAAAACAGAATAATTATTGGGTAATACAATAGCATTCCTTCAAACCAAACATGATAATAATAATAGATAACTATCGTTTTTCATATTTTATACTGTCATTCTATCTGAATGCGCTAGTATAAAAGTTTTAGGCATATAATAAATCAAAAACAACACATTCTAGGAGCAAGAATTGCATTGAATTAAATAACGGTATTCTTAGTATTAGAAGCAAGAAAAATATTGATATTAAAAATATTAACTCACCCAAAGAGAACATTTTCACAGTCAAGAAATGATTTCCTCCAGTTAAAATACAAAAAACAAAAACCCCTATTCCGATATATAGGTATCTAGTTTCATTCTTTCTGAATTTATTGAAATGTATGAAAAGAATGGGCTTATTTTGGATACGTCTAGGATTTACACTGAGAAACATAATCAAGCGTCATATAACCAAAAATACTGGCGTTTTTCTACTTATCACACGTTTATAATATAAAAACAGGTTTGTTGATTCAAACCTAACAGCAGTATTAATTTTAACCAAAATCCACACTGTATCGAATATAAATTTAGATTTAGCTGAAATAATTTTACTTAACGCTGAAACAATGAAGGTGAACATAATTTGCATGTAAATATGTTACTTTGTGCGCACTTCCTTTATGCGGAATTTTAGGAACTTCCAGGGACTATATTTTTGCATGTCAAAGAGCTGAAGTGACATAAAAGTAAACGGTTATCCCGAGGGCAAACAGATTCATAAATAATGTAAAATACAGAGGGTACAACAGAACAACCTGCAACAAGAGAAATTTCTTTTGTCGTAGCTTATACGTAAAATATAATTTATTCCTTTTTTTAATCCCGAACGTTTTATCACTTCGAAGAAAACGGCAAATGTTGTATTTTATGAAAAAACTGTTTTTTCTTCAAAACAATAATTTGTCACGAAACCGGTGTGAACGTCGAAAAGATTGTTAGATGCGCTTATAGAAGGTACTCATTAAAATTTGCTTAACATGGAAGAACTAGTTATTATAAATATGCTGTTTCCTACTTATAATCCACAGATAACCATTCAAGTCAGAATCTTACGATATAATGGTGCATGTACATATATCCAATGATTAGAAAATATTTGAAAATAATACTAAAACAAGTTCTTTATTGGCAATACGAATATAGTTTCTAAATTGCACTATTTAAAACCCAAAATCTTTTCCTTTCTCCTATAGTTAAGCAATTGTCTCAATGCAATTAATGTACAACCGCCATTTAGAGAATAGCATGTTTTCAATTTAGGTAATATTTAATTATTAGTTCAATTACCTACAATTTTATATCATACGGAAGTCAACAGGTCCGTACTAGTATAATACTTGTATACTTGAACTTTCTTATTGTTCGTTGTGGGATAAATATTTTAAAGAACGGAGAACGGAATTCAAAAATAAGAAACAGTGATGCAGCTACCGACACGTGTTTCGGAGTTACTGCTCCTCATCAGCGCAGAGTAACTAAGGAATTGGATCTAACAGCAAAAAGTAACACTATACTAACTTCGTCTTGCTTGAATTTGCAGGCGGAAATGAGCAGTGCAGATAGAGCTTTATGTGTCGACCGCGATCATCGAGGTTCTCAGGAAAGTTTTCGGCTTCTTCAGAAGCATAGGAACTCATGGGTACATATAGATATGAGTAAAGCTGCAAATCCATTCTGTGCATCATGGTCGTAGAGTACAGATGTACTTACTGTCGCCGGCATTCACCTTGACCGCGAAGCTCTTTCTCCAGTCCAGTTTATTATTAGCTTTCGAGTTGGGTACACGTTAAGTCACTTGGGCGTATTGCATATTGTTTTTGTGTTTTTATTTTATTTGTTGTACTGTATTGTTGATATTAATTTAATAATAAAGCATGGCAGACGTACGCAGATGTAGAAAACGGCCATTTGCTGGCAAAGTGAATAAATTCATAGGTGAATTCCTGGATTTATTCTATGATGGTGCTAAAATAATTTGTAAAGTCTGTGAGAACGATTTGATGTGCTACGATAAGCGTGATTGTGGACTTCACGTAAATAGTATACACCATAAAAATAAAAAAAATGGCGTGCCTACGACAACACAGTTTAAGTTTGATTTACTATTACTGCTGATTGCCTGTGATGTTCCGCTGCACATACTCAATAAGAAACCATTTCGAGAGCTCTGGAATAAATACAATGCCCAGGTGAAGTTACCAAGTCGCACAACGTTATGTAACTATCTACCAACTGTATACGTAGACATGGTAAATAAGATGAAATGTGAATTAAAAAATACACGACTGTGGTTATCTGTTGATGGGACAACAGATTGTAAAAAAAAATCTATTTTAAATGTTATAGTACGAGTACTGGACCCTCTTAAACCGACAGTTCCACTGTTACTAGCTAGCCAAAGACTAAGGCAGTGTACTAGCGAAACAATTACCAGGGTGATGCTGGAGACGTTAGAAAAATTTGAACTGTCAAAAAGTCAAGTGTTGATGTTTGTGATTCGCCGTCAATCTTGACAATGCGTTCGGGATGCCGTTCTTTGCAAGAACAAGGTTGTAAGTTACGTGTAAAGTGCATGCTTTACATCTTGTGGCAGAAATTATTCGAAAAGGTTTTCCAGAGGTGGATGCATTAATAGCAAGTACAAAAATTGTTTCCTAAATCCCCTAAACGTCTCCGTGCATTTCATAGCAAGTGTCCCGGTATTCCTGAACCACCACAGCCAATTATTACACGTTGGGGAACATGGTTGCAGGCAGCTTTTTATTATGCTGAATATTTCCAACAAATAAAAGCTGTGATAATACAATTCAATCCAGATGAGGCTGCAGCTATTAAGGAAAGCCAGACAAAATCGAAGATATTTCCGTTGAAACAGCTTTAAAAAATTTTGCGAAGAACTCTAAACCATTACATGAAAGCATAAAAAAATTAAAAAACAGTGCGTTGTCGTTTGCGGAGTCTTTGCAAATAGTGGACGAAGTAAATCTACTGCTACACGATATAGGTGACGCAACAAATGAGCGCGTTAAAGAAAAGTTCGCAAGTGTGTTAAATAAATACACCGGTTTTACCAAATTAAGACAAATATGTGATGGTGCAGCCCCAGATCCGTTAAGTGCGTTCAAAGACTATTTTACGTATGCGTGTATTACATCAGTAGATATCGAACGGTTGTTTTCAAAATGTAAGAATATATTTTCACCAAAGCGAACATCAGTCATGGAGACAACCATAGAAACATACCTGATGCTGCAAAATGGCTACACATCTTCTCCAGTTTGTGATAAGCAAGCAAGTTCATCAAGCTAGTTAAGAGGGTAAGTTTTACATACATTGTTATAAATTGTAACAGTTTATTGTTTCTCGTATTAGTTAATTTCGCGTACGCCACTGTCCCACGGAACATTTTTGGCAGCCCTAGATATGAGTTATCGCAAAAGAATTTTTAGGTCACAGTGAGGGGAGGCTACTAGGGCTGACGAGGAGCAATAACACCGAAACGTGTCTGTAGCTGCATAACTGTGTTTGAGGGTATATGACATTTGTCCTTGTTGTAAATAGCAAAAGACAATAATCAATCATTTTTACAGCTTATTATCGAGCAAAATAAAAACAAAATCAAACACTAAGACAGAAGAACATGATTTGTTAATTGAATCAATAATAGTGTACCGTTTTGACAAACTAGTATATGAATTCGGCAACGCACCAAGAGAAATATTTAATAAAGCATCCTTAACATCGGCCGGGGGGTTGTCTTACATTCTTCAATTAACATACACATAACTGGATGAAAAATAACTCGTTGAAACTAATGGAAAAAGGCTATTTATACATAATTAAATGCTAATTGCACTCGACTCGCAATTTATATTCTACGTGCCAGCTGCAATAGTTGGTTCATTCCGGCCCATAAATTGAAGTACCTGTAAAATACGACTCTGAGAAATTATGACAGCATTATAAATAAAATTGGACGACTTGCTAACCCGTTCAACTTTTGTATGGAAAACTACTCATTTCTTTTATTTCCCGCAACGTCGGTTACACCGGAAGGACGTAAAACTGTTGTCATGGTTCAAATCTTTATCTGTATTATTCTTTCTGCGACGTCGTCGTGTGTGATAAAACTACATAATTGTTTTGTTTGCAATGTAACACGCGATTTCGAGGTTTTCAAGTTATTGGAATAGTAACAAAAATCGTTATTTTATACACAACATAATACAGTATTTTTGCTGAAAGAAAAAATATCTATAACATCCTGAACATGCAGCGATTTAATGTTTAAAATAACTGGAAGCAGCAATACAGAATTTTTGTGTTAGTAAAATCGATGACCGATTCAATTTATGTACTGAAACTTTCTTGAGGACAGTATGATAGGTATTTCACTTTATTCATGAGGCTGTGCATAGAAGAAGACTAAGAAGTAGAAGAAGACCAAGAAAAAGAAGAAGAAGAAGGATTATATGAAAATTCATAGGAATCTGTTTGAATATTGCGATTTGTTGGCATTGATAACAAAAGCCATCTATATTAATGTCTTTAAATGTGATTATAAAAATTATCGGGTATTTCTGACATCAAATTTAAAAACTCATTTAAATGAAAAACACGTAAACCACAAAATAATCTTGTCCTTTTAGAAAATCGCACCCTTCAAATCCCTTCCTTCAAAAAATTATTTCTCGGCTTCGCAACATTTATACCGTAATGTAGGCGACAGGTGTATCTATCCACTGGCGTTTATAAACATTCGATCTCTTGTTTCGCAGTATTTGGACTGGGAAGTTGCAACACCATGTACATATATTTTTTTAACTCTGAATAAAAAAAAATCATAAGGCAAACAACACTTATTTTTAAATAATCTATCGTTTTCCAAAGTTTCTACCTAAAATGGAATCAATCTGTATATTGATCTATAGTCGGCTTTTACACTTTTTTGGTAATTTGCTCTCGGGGCGGGTAAAACTTACAAATAGGTGTAAAAAATTGATTTTACATGGCAAATTTTCATACATAAATACCAACAATTTTTAAATTATTCTCTCCATTTTTAACACTGACGTAGTTTTCCACGAAACACCAAAACACTATATACTGTATTCGACGCGCGTTTCACCAATCAAGTTGGCATCATCTGGAGATGATTAAAACTAAACCTATGCTAACAATCTATCCTATTTATACCTAAACTATTGTCACGATTCGGTGAACTTTAAAAAAAAATATCACCATCTCGAAATCCTAGATGTTTACGACATATGGATACCGCTTATCTAAAAGGGACCAAGTGACATTTGCATATTTTAGAGAAACTCTGTTTTAATATTGTAAGGTTGTACTGCAAATATAATTATGAAAATTTTTCCTCCCCTTATTTCCATCATAAATAATCACGTCAGAATTGTTGGCAGATAAAACATGAACACAGTAAGTAAAAATAAATTATAATATGCAAAAATACACATAATACTCCACTTACTGAAGAAGCAGTCTTGAAATATTTTCTGGTATATTTCTACCAATTTTAGGGTTCTTGTACAATTATTATTTAAAAAAAAGAAAAAATCTATTTACACACAAACGTAGTTAATAGATATTCAAGTCGTTTGGTACGATTAATTCATTTTTGCCATTTTGGCGCTTGGTTCCTTTTAGATAAGCGTTATCCATATGTTTACATGAACTTATCTTAAAATCATACAAGGAATTTTCGCTTTAAGTTTGTCCACGTACTTAATTAACACGCTGTATACAACAAAAAATTTAATTGCACCTTATTAGATCACACATTTGTATTAGAAGCGCGTAGTAGATGGATTCGTTCTCCAGAATCTTGGAACTTTTAATGTTAATAAGGAAAGGCAGTAATATAGAAGAATTCCTGAAAATTTGTTTACGATTTTACGGCATTGAACTTTACGACTTTAATAAAATTTTATAATTCTTTTAACGGAAGAAAACTGCACGAAGTAACACAGTGAAATTACACGAGTCACTAAAATATGAACCATCAAATATATGCATTATGTGAACATTTCAGACGTTTCCAAACAGCGAACAGCTTCTATAGTAAGTATAATTCTCATTTTATTAAAACAGAACGTATTCTCGATAAGAGAACTAGCCTACTTTTACTTAATAAAATCCGACAAAGGCGTATTTTTAAAGGTATTCGAGTGTTGTTATTCAATTCAAAGAGTCAACCTCCAGTGAAGAAGGAAACTCGAATGCGCGGTATCCAATTTATTAAAGAATTCCTCACAGAAAATGCCGAACAAATTTCGGTGAAGTTGAAAGCGACATAAGAAAGGTAAAATCTTGCTCGTGTTGCACACAATTTAGGGGATGAAACGCACCCTCGATATACTAAATTTATGGGGAGCAAAGTTTTTAAAGTCTGAAATTATTTGAAAAGTTTTAGTTGATTCTGAATTCAGGACTCACTTCGATGAAGTTTTACTAACAAAATGTGACAAGGGAAAAATAAAAGTTTTTCCAACTCTTTCTACCCCTTTAATAACTTGGTAATGATCTAAAATTTCAATTTAACTTGGACACGAGAAAGTTACTTTTTATCCTGTACCATTAAATGGCAACAGAATGGCTTAGACTTTGTTTCGCGTTGGTGTTAAGTCTGTCGGTTGTGAATTTCATCTACAACATTTTCAAGCATTAGTCGACGAAGACGTATAGTAACAGAACTTTCTACACTACGTACATCCAATATCCCATTTGCTAATTACTAGGCAGGAACAGTGTTTTTTTTTTTTGATATTAAAAACATCATCAGATACTAAAAAATATTCAAATTGCTTTTTTTTAGTTTTTAGTTAGTTCTTTTTTAAGTATCCAAGGTTAAATCTTATCACAATTTTGACAATGTCGAGCATGTCGTTTACACTGTCTCAACTTCGCACTAGTAAGCTCTGTTTAGATATAGTACCAGTATACCTGTGCTAAATACCTGTAGTAAATTCGGGATAATTTGTTATCATTTGGTATAATTTGTACACGTATGGAGCGCAACGAGACATCGTCAGCATACGAGAATGTGTTGTGAATGGAAAAAATAGTAAGCTACTATATATGGCGGGTCCACTTCACCGAAACTGTCAATCATTCGTTATGAAGTTTAAGGACCAAGGAACGGGCCGTCACGCCTGTCGCATAATACGGATATATACTTCGCTTGTGGTGATATTAGCGCCGCAATTTCTGCTGAGGAATTCTCGTGGAAATACCGATATGAGAGACTGAAATCACCAACAATATAAGATATTTCATAAATCAAATTTGAAACTTTCGTCCTTTTTCTTAAACAATTATCCGAACAGGACCAAGGATAATAAAAATGCTAACTTGCACATGTTTCGTTTATTCAGATATAAGCATCCTCAGAGAGTAATAACCTTAACTAAGTAAGCTGTACACAATAATTTCACTGAATACTCCAACCATATTTTAAACTCAAGCGTATTGGTTAATAATTAAAAAAAACTTAGACATGATACTTAAGGTAAAAACAAGTGGCTGTAGCCAGAGTTAAAAGTAAAGTGATTTTTCTTCATTTAGCTTAAAGCTTATTACCAATAAAGCATTCTTGGGCTCCTTTTTCAATTAAATTAGATGAGACATCATTAAAATTATTTTCTGGGCAGATTAATGCTGTGTTATCTGCGAACAAGAATTTAAATAAAAGTTACATGTCAATAACGGAAATGATGAATAACAGTGGTCCAAGCACAGAGCCCTGGGGTATACCATGTTTAACGACTTCCAAAATTTGAGGAAGTATTACACTGACTTATACTGACGCAATGTTGTCGCTTTGTTAGGTAAGAACTAAAGTATGAGAGAATTAATCCTCTTATGCCATATTAATTTAACATTCTCTATGAGAATTTCGTGAGAAACACAGTCGAAGCTCTTGGAAAGGCCACACAGCGGAAGGGCTGTGTGCTTGCCCTGTTCAAGGGCTTCGACTATGTCAGTCACTACTTTAAGCGGTGTTTTAGTCGGCGAATGTAACGAAGGCGAAAATAAAGTGTAAAAATCACTAATGGTGTTTAAAAATAAACAAAAAATATTTTTCGTGTATTTCTTTGTTATTAAATTAGTATCATTTGACACTATTTATACGAATTTTACAGTATTCCTTTCTCTTGACAAAAAAATTATTTCCGCCTTTTTCTTTTTACCAGTGCTCAAAGTAATGAAAATATAATAATTTGCTAGTAATAATTATTACATACAAACATAAATTACAGTTTACTACACACTCCGCAAGATTCTGCACTAGAATTAAATCTAATGTAATAGATTTCTAAGCTGTACGTATGTGTGGTGTAATTCAGTTTTATTAGTAAAACCAGTGATTTACTTTACGATGTCATTGACTCTGTAAAAATAATGAAAAACGAAACAACCTATCCGGTGTGAACGGTTATTGCAAATTGTCCTGGTTTTTAATTTTATACCCCGTTTAATAAAAAATTAATTCTGACTGATGGGTATTCTTTTTTCCTACATAGTAAAAGTGGGTGGAAAAAAAGGTTAAATTTATTTACAGCAATGTACTCGCATTCAATACTTGCTCTTGTTAAGTATTTAAACTGATCTCCAAAATTCTTTGACATGCTTTTAGAAGAAATAATTGTTGTAGGATACTAACAAATGATTGGTCCCAATAAGTGCAAATGTACGGAACTCTCTTTTGGGCAAGCACATCCGCCATCCATAGATCGATCTCACCGTGTTGCGGCTCATCAGTATCGCTCCAGTCAGATTTTAGGAGGGTATAAGACTGTAAAAGTAATCTTTTTTTCTATTTTTCATTTTTATCGTAATTTACTTCTTACTTATCTTCGTTCTCTTCAGTTTATATTTCTAGTCCAGTCCGGTTTGACAAGTTGATTGTTACAGGCTAACACGAAAAGTTACCAGATGCAAGCACGGCCTTGCAATGCAATTTGCTTTGTTTCATTGTCCCATTGCATTGGTACGATATTTCCTTGGTTATAGGGAGCATTTCGTATTTGTGGTAAATCCTGGGGCATGGGTCCCAAACTAATTTACTGGATCTATGTCACAGTCATCAGACCAATGATAACATACGGATCCATCGTTTGGTGGCCGAAAGGATTACAACGGACGGCCAAAGCCAAACTATCTGGATTACAGAGATTAGCATGCTCGACCGTAATGGGGGCAATTAGCACCATACCATCAGCTGCAATGGAAATCCTCCTGGACTTACCCCCTTTTCATATATATTTGGAGAGAGGCCAGGTGGGCAACATATAGACTGCAACAAGCGGCCATTAATATGCCGCAGACTAGTATCAGGTAGCAGAACAGGTTGTTGGATGACATAGAGAGTCACAGCATCCTGGGAATGCCCTCGGATACTATGCCTACCATGACCAACTATGGGCTGACCTTCAACATTCTTTTTCCGGAAAAAGATGTGGGATCGGAATAAAACCGACCTACTGAGGGCAGACAGTTGCTGATTTACAGACGGCTCCAAAACTCCTGAGGGAACGGGAGCCGCAGTACATAGTTACAGACCAAGGGTGAGGATAGCCTCAAGCCTAGGTACTAATGCAACTGTTTTTCATGCCGAGGTTCATGCCATTGAGCTGTGTGTGGAAAGGCTGGAATATATGCATCTTACACGCAGATCAATTAAATTTTTTTCAGATAGCCAAGCAGCTATAAAAGCTCTTGGTTCTACCGCTATAACTCCAAAGCGGTATGAAACTGTCAGAAGGCTCTAAATCATTTGAGCAAAAACAACAAAGTGATTCTGTGGTCTGGATACCCGGTCACTCTTATATAGAAGGTAACGAAATAGCTGACTCCTTGGCCAGAGAAGGAGCATCGGACCAGAACCGATACTTGGCATATTTTCAAGTACTGCTAAGATGGCTATCTCAACCTGGGCTGGAAGGAAAACTCTCCAGTATTGGCAAGAGTTACCAGGATTAGTTCATTCGAAGGTGTTTACAAAATACCCTTTGAAATCAAGAAATAAGGAACTCTTAGAGTAAAACAGGGTAAACTTGAAAACTCTAACAGGCCTATATACAGGGCACTGTCGACTAAACTATCATCTGCATAAACTCGGCCTAGTGGAAAACGCCGAGTGCCGTCTATGCTTGGAGGATGATGAGAAGGCAGACCACGTCTTATGCACCTGTCCCGCTGTGGAGAGGATCCGATTTTCAATATTTGGCAAATGGCAACTTCTGCCAGAGGATCTGGACACATTCTCACTCAATAAAGTTATCAGTTTCATTAAGAGACTGAACTTATTGGGTGAAATATAATTAGGAGTGAGCCACAATAGGCCTGCGAATGGCCGCAGTGGAGGGTTCACAAGGACCCACTCATAATAACCTAATCTAACCTATAGGGTGCCATGCGTATGAGCTGTAATACGGCGAAACCGGTCTGTGAATGAAATATGTGCCTGCCCAAAAAGGAGTTCCCCGTACATTTGTACTTATTGGGACCAATCCTTTGGTGGTAACCTATAACAATTATTTTTTCTACATTTTTAGTAATGATAACGAAATCATTCAACGAATACAATAAGCTCTACAGTAGTGATTTTACTTTCAGAGGGTATAGTAAATTTGTCTATTTATCACTTTCATTACAATTTTTTTTATTTATCAACCTAATTCTACACCCGAATCAATAAGACGCAATTTGCTGTAGAAAATTACAAAGTTAAATGTATTTTAATAATCAAGTATTACAAATTCAATTCATGGTAATCGGAGTGATTATAAACAGGAATTTAATAAATTATTTATACGTACTCACAAATTGATTAGGCACATTAGTTTTGATATTGATTATTAATGAGCAATTTTCAAAGCAACAATCTAGCAGTTAATTTGTGATTTTTGGTTATAGGTATATATGTCTCATAACAAGGTGGCCTTAACATTTCTATTTGGGTCATGCAAATTTTTTCATTGTCTATTTTGAGTACTATGTTGCTTATAATTTAAACGGAACCACTCACTTCTGCGAGGAACAATTTCTATATAATATACAGGGTGGCGCAATTGTGCGTCCGACTTCGATATCTCGAGTTCTATGATAGCTAGAAACTTGATTTAAAAACATAAGTAAACTGAACAAAAAAGTCTTTAACCGGAAATTATTTTCGTTGATATAGGGTGAGCCAAGAAGATTCTACAGTGACAAGTAACATTTTTTTTAAATGGAATGTCATGTATATCATAACATCGTGATATTATCCCAATTTTCTGTAATCTGTCTCAAAAGCTGTGGAGTCCTGAAATAATGCTTAGAGCATTAGAGCGTTATGGGATATATGGGATACAATACAATGGGTTGTTTCTACATAGGTGACCGGAAACCACGAATCAAAAATTGTGACAAATGGTCTCATTTAACTAATATAAAAAGTGGAGTTCTTTAAGGGTCTGTTCTGGGCCCACTTCTCTTTTTATTATATAAATGACATCAAACCACTTTTGACAGAAGGTACTTTCACTTCCTTTGCTGATGACGTAACAGCAGTAAAAATGGTATAATACTAACCATAATATTCCCCAGAAAGTCATCACTCCAGATCTGAGTTTGGTAGCTCAATGGTGAAAAACTCTGCGCACAACTATGTAACAATTTTTGTGTGTGGATTTTTGGGCGGTAAATAATCAACGTGTATATAAATCAACGCTATAAGAATACAGGATGATTCAGAAATAAACCGAAGAAAAAAATCTATACTTTGAGAGGATAAAACTAGTTTTATCGGAAAACGTATGACAAGAAAACAAGTTATATTTTTACACTAGCCAAATTTGCGGATGCCGTCATACAATATTTTCCCTTATAACTTGTAAACGGCTGGAGATATCTAAATTCTGTAAAGACATTTGATTGGTTCCTTGTTATGGGCTACTAAGCGGTACGGGTTTCAACCCCTTACCTAATGCTCTTCTGGTTCCTAAATTTTTGTTTATAGATAAAATGACCAATTCGCCAAATACTGCACTAATAAAATACTTCAATTCTACCTTATATACGACAGAAATCATGTTAATAAAAATTATGTTTTCATTAATAGTTTGTATTTGAAACGTATTTGAAAATCGTTAAATTCATATTCGTTTTAATTTGTCAGAAAACTGGATCAGGTAACTCCATAAAATAGTGAGCAGTTCGTTAAATTTCCACTCATGAATAATCTTGAATACTACATTTAAACTGCGAGTGTTGTGGGGTGGTTAAAGGCATGTCTGCTGAATCGAAATCGAGCAAAAAGCCTTTGTTTCAACTGCTCACTGGAGTGATAGGTCCATGTGTAAAGGTGTCTCGTTTTCAGAAAAAGAAATTGTATATCTAGAAATATCAGAGACCTCAAAAAACATTCAAATCGTCTCTTTCTGTTTGTCCATAGATCATCCTTAATGTGATAAATAAAAACCTACAACTGTTTTTTTTTTTACATTTTTTGGAACCAAAGAAATTTTAAAAAATTGCAAGGGTTTCATTCTGCACCTTGTACACAATTTCTATCGTAGTTTGATATCATCATAGTTAAGTTAGTTTGTTTCTGATGAAATTTGCAAGCTGACCGCATCTCGATATCTCCTATCGATTTGAAGATATTCTTCTTCAACATTTTGATGATATTCTTCTCCAAAATTACGCAAGAAAATTACAACTATTATTAGTAAAGCTGCAAACCGTTTCTGTGTATCATGGTCGTAGAGTACAGATGTACTTACTGTTGCCGGTATTCACCTTGACCGCGAAACTCTTTCTCCAGTCCAGTCTATTATTAGCTTTCGAGTTGTGTACACGTTAAGTCGCTTGGGCGTATTGCATATTGTTTTTGTGTATTTGTATTTTATTTGTTGTACTGTTTTGTTGATATTAATTTAATAATAAAGCATGGCAGACGTACGCAGGGGTAGAAACCGGCCATTTGCTGACAAAGTGAATAAATTCATAGGTGAATTCCCGGATTTATTCTATGATGGTGCTAAAATAATTTGTAAAGTGTGCGAGAAAGATTTGATGTGCTGGGATAAGCGTGATTGTGGACTTCACGTAAATATGTACACCATAAAAATAAAAAAATGGCGTGCCTTCGACAATACAATTTATGTTTGATTTACTATTAATGCTGATTGCCTGTGATGTTCCGCTGCACATACTCGATAAACAACCATTTCGAGAGTTCTGGAATAAATACAATGCCCAGGTGAAGTTACCAAGTCGCACAACGTTATGTAACTATCTACCAACTGTACACGTAGACATGGTAAATAAGATGAAATGTGAATTAAAAAATACACGTCTGTGGTTATCTGTTGACGAGACAGCAGATTGTAAAAAAAAATCTATATTAAATGTTATAGTACGAGTACTGGACCGTCTTAACCGACAGTTCCTCTGTTACTAGCTAGCAAAAGACTAAGTCAGTGTACTAGCGAAACAATTACCAGGGTGGTGCTGGAGACGTTAGAAAAATTTGAACTGTCAAAAAGTCAAGTGTTGATGTTTGTGACTGATGCCGCCATGACAATACGTTCGGTAGGCCATTCTTTGCAAAAACAAGGTTGTACGTTTATACATGTTACGTGTAAAGTGCATGCTTTACATCTTGTGGCAGAAACTATTGGAAATGGTTTTCCAGAGGTGGATGCATTCATAGCAAGTACAAAAAAAGTGTTTGTTAAATCTCCTAAACGTCTCCGTGTATTTCATAGCAAGTGTCCCGGTATTCCTGAACCACCACAGCCGATTCTTACACGATGGGGAACATGGTTGCAGGCAGCTTTTTATTATGCTGAATATTTCCAACAAATAAAAGCTGTGATTCTACAATTCAATCCAGATGAGGCTGCAGCTATTAAAGAAAGCCAGACAAAATTCGAAGATATTTCCGTTGAAAAAGCTTTAAAAATATTGCGAGAACTATAAACCATTACATGAAAGCATAAAAAAAGTAGAAAACAGTGCGTTGTCGATAGCGGAGTCACTGCAAATAGTGGACAAAGTAAATCTACTGCGACACGATATAGGTGACGCAACAAATGAGCGCGTTAAAGAAAAATTCGCAAGTGTGTTAACTAAAGACACCGGTTTTACCAAATTAAGACAAATATGTGATGGTGCAGCTCCAGATCCGTTTAGTGCGTTCAAAGACTATTGTACGTATGCGTGTATTACATCAGTAGATGTCGAACGGTCGTTTTCAAAATGTAAGAATATATTTTCATCAAAGCGAACATCACTCATGGAGACAACCATAGAAACATATCTGATGCTGCAAAATGGCTACACATCTTCTCCACTTTGTGATAAGCAAGCTAGTTCATCAAGCTAGTTAAGAGGGCAAGATTTACATACATTGTTATAAATTGTAACATTTTATTGTTTCTCGTATTAGTTAACTTCGCGTACGCCACTGTCTCACGGAACATTTTTGACGGTCCTAATTATTAATTTTATTTGGCCATCAGTTTAGTTGTAAAATTAACAAAATTACAGAGAAAATTATACAAAGAACAGTGTTTTGTAACTAGTTTCAAAATGTATTTTCACTAATGGTAAGTCGTATTACCTAGAATATACATTTTAATAATTCGTAACACTATCGAACGGCTTGTCAAGGATTATCTGGTAAATTTTTCGTTTTTTTCAAGCAGAAAAACGGTAACCTTCATCGGCCAGTGGTCTCCTTGCAACTACTATTGTTAATTAAAACGAACAGAAACACAATCAGATATGTGATACGTTTATATTTTCACTATTCACAAATACGAAAATAACCATGTGTCGTTGATAATATCGGAGTCGAGCACATGTTTTCAGTTACCCGCCGACAAGAGAGTATTTTCCGAATATATTTTAGTATGACCTTGAACTTGCTAGACATGGTGCTTGGAGCAACAAACTCCTCTCAAAGCTGAAACCAAGTTAATTGCGAATTTAAATATTTATGCATAGCCAACAGTTACGTGCCTAATACAAGTTTAGCTTTTCAAACAATGCCAACATTTTTCGTTGTGTTGGATGTTCATTTACTAATAAATATACATTTTTAAGTAGTTTAAGCATAAAATTAAACGAGCATTTTCAGCAAGCATTCCTCTAAGTTTGAGTCATTTTGGAACGTAAATTTTGCTCGTCTGGTGGTGTGTGACAGATTTATTTATTTTTCAGGCAAATAGATAAAAGTAATTCTAGAGTAAGTGGAATGTCTTAATATTAAAGTTTCCGTATTATATATACACTCTCATGCGTGTTAGAACTAATCACAAAAAAATAAGGCAGAAAATTTAATTTTCAAGTAATAACTTCGCTTTGTTCTAATATAAAAAGCCTGTTTACAAGTTAATCATCTTGTTTTAACTAACCAATTTTCATAGTCATTTTAAATACATATGCTTAAATCATATTTTAAACATTCCACATGAAATATAAACATTCATCTATACAGGGTGTCCCAACCAAAAGTAAGCACCCTGAATAACTTTGGAGATCAAATTTTTTTAAAAAATTGGTGAAACACGTCGACCTTGTCTCCAAGGGGGGCATATTTTAATGTAATACTTGTATACCTATCATCATTCCTCTACCCTACAAGGCCACCCCCTAAAAAAATTCAAAAGCCAAGGTGGGTCGAGTGACACATCTTTTGAAAGGTCTTTCAATTCCCTACATACCTGTGTATTTTTTTAACTTTTATCAAATCGCTCTTAAGGAAAATAATTTTATTTTTGATGATTACACACAATCGAAATCGTTTAAAAAATCTAAAATACACGGCACTGGGTATTGGAATTTATAAAAGAAACTACATTTTTAGTGCTCTCAAATCAACACGAGTTTTTTCGACAAAAAACACTTTCCGTGTCCGTTTAGTTTTAGAACAATAAAAGACTCATAAGTATTTGATAGTCCTTGAACATTAATTTGTTCACCACCAATTTTAAATCGAGATACATTTTGCCAGAGTTCTCAAAATGGTTTATACCCTTCAGGAGAGAATAGAAATTGTCAGCGTTTATTTTAAAATCGATAATTGTGCTAGAGCTACGGAGCGCATATTCAATAGAAATCACCCAGATAGAAGAGTTGGTTCTCAGTATGTTTTACAATTATTGACCAAATTTATGGAAACAGGTTCTGTAGGAAACAAAAAGCATGAACCTCAACGACCGATTAGGAATGAAGCAGTCGAAGTGGCAGTTCTGGGTAATTTGCAGATGGATAATACTCAATCAATCAGGAAAGTAGCTGTGGCTTCCGGTGTATCACGAAGCAGTGTTCATCGAATTGTAAAGGCCCACAAATATCCATATAAATTTAAATTGGTAAACGAATTAAACGAAGATGATCCCCATCGTCGCGTCGGCTTGAATTCTGTGAGATTTTTAGTGAATAATTAAAAGGTAATGCCAATCTACTGTACAATACGGGTTTTTCTGATGAATCGACATTTCAGTTAAATGGGGAGGTAAACAGGCACAATTGTAGGTATTGGAGTGAAACCAATCCACATTTGTTCATGCCAACTCATACCCAAAGGCCTCAGAAGTTAAATGTTTGGGCTGGCATCTTAGGGGATCACATTGTCGGGCCGTTTTTTATTCCTGACAATTTAAATGGCGAAAGGTACCTCGACCTGTTAGAGAATAAATCGTCCCAATGATTACCCAAATCCTCGACGAAGACGATAATCTTTTAGAGGGCGAACTGTTTCTTCAACAGGATGGGGCACCCCCACATTTTGCTATAGCAGTCCGTCAATTTTTGGATAATCGGTTTCCTGAGCGATGGATTGGAAGAAGAGGTCCTGTGGAGTAGCCCACTAGGCCACCCGATTTAACTTCCTTGGATTTCTTTCTGTGGGGACATTTGAAATCGAAGGTATTTGAAACAAAACCCGCATCTCTGGAAGAGTTACGTGAAAGAATTGTTCGAGAATGCCGTTTATTGACTTCAGATGTTTTCAGAAATGTTCGTATAGAATTTCAACAGAATATACTACTGTATGGAAGTCGGTGGGGGTCATTTTGAACAATACATACGATAATTTAAACTGCTTCTTTTATTTTTATTTCCAGAACATAAAATAATGAAACAATTATTTCTCAGGAACCGCTTTGAAAACGCGTGGGATGTGTTCCAAAGAAGCATGTTGGATCGGGAAAAGGAACCACATGGGATTGAAGACCTGGGAAACGCATTTCAAGAAGAATGGGAGGCCATCCCGTCAATAACGTCATCAGGAGTATGCCTCAAAGATGTCAGGAGGTGAAGGAGTTATTAATTAATGTCTAAAATTTAAAATTCATTCTTTATTGTTATTGCGTTAAAAATTATAATAAACTTCCTTTTTTGACATTTTCGCATTTTTTCGTATATATGTAATAAGAAATAATATATTTTGACACAAATGAGTTATAACCAAAATTCAAAAATTATGCATAGCTATGACATAAGGCTATATAGTGACCTTTAAATAAAACATACAGGGTGACTCGTTTACCTCGATGTACATCAAAAAAATTGACAGAAAAATCATAGCTTTACAAATCACCCTGTAAAATTAATATCAATAATCACAAATGAATGCAATTATGCACACTCGCTGTTGAAGGAACACTTTCTGACAAAAAAACCTTTCAAGGATATATCCATCCGTTTAAAAGTTACAACTCATCAAATTGTTTAGAAAATACATAGATTTTAATTAGTCGCCGCCTGAATAAACAACTTCCTTGTCTCTGGCTTTGCAAAATCTTTTTGATTTTCCATGGCCTACTATTTTGTCTTGTTAAGAAATTGAACCCTTTTCTTAAATTATTCCCTTAAAAAACAATTTCTGATTGGCATACGATACATCACTTGAAAGCTCTCTTTAAACGCGATCTGAGAAATGAAAAATCCAATATGGCTGCCATAGGAAAAACAAAAGTTACCCCGGATATCTCTAAAACAAGGGAATATCGAACATTCGTTTCTACACCAAAATATTAGCCTCCAAAAAGTGTCCAAAATTTTCGTTTTTTTTGGAAAGTCTTATGTATGTCTTATACAGTGTGGACCCTGTATCGATACTGCGCCTTTAAAATGTTTGGTGCCTAAATGCAGTGTCGACACATGATCTAGAATATATCTTTGAATACTCCTTAATATTTTGGCAATTCTGTTACTAAATTATTTGACAATTGGAAGTCGTTTTGTTTTGACACTCATGGCTACTCTAGATTATGCCGGCTATTTTTCAAATTGTAAATTTAATTTCTCTTTTATTCGACACGAGATTGTGTGATGAGCCAAATTGAGGTCAATTTGAAATCATCGTTTAACGATTTAACGTAAGGATTTATTTACTCTTGTTTTAGTCTTATTCTTTGCAACGATGTAACGATTAATTTGTACCATAAAAATATTAAAGTTGTTTTTATTCCTTAAAATAAGATTTAAAATAGCGAAACCTTGGATTATTCAGCACATTTGTCTGCAATATCAGCATGAATGAAATGAAAAAAAATATATTAGAAACTACAACAAAGAATTTCAACAAATTAATATATTCATAGTCAAATATTACTGAAACTGGCATCTGGATGATCGTTCACCTTTCATAATTGTATTTCTTGCTAACAAAACTAAAGAACAGTCCACCAGGTCACATATGCTGGGTCACGGTCAGTGTAATAAAATTATTTTGGACTTCGCGAACTTTAGATATATGTATCTTTAGGTGGCAAGAACCTACATTGTGTAAAAGATGTGTTTTGTACTAGTTCAAAGTTTAACAACTGTTCAAGTTGATTAACTAAATGTTAATAAACATCAAAATGAGGGATGGTTATTTGTATGTACAATATGGACTTCACAAGGACCTTCGAATAAAGTTGCCTGGCCGTAACCACAGAACAGCTCTCTTCGACCTAACGTGGGAAAAATTAACGGGCGAGAACTTTTTCTCCATGCTACTACTGGAATTTAACGGGTTTATTGGTTCGTAGTTTCGGCACAAATGCTACGAATTCTACGACCGAACTTCTTGACAAAATGAACATGCACAATATGCACATAAAGTAGAAAAAACAAAGTTTTCGATTTATAACTTGGTGATGTTTTGAAAAATTCGCGTGAAATGCATTGTTATACTGGCAATAGTGAAAACATGTTTCATCTCTGCTGCTACTTTTTCCACTAGTGGAAATGGAAATAAAACGCCTAAGTGAAGCACGATAGGGAAAACCTGGCCGAATTCTCCCAGCGTCAAATAAGTTTAGAGTAAAAGTTGTGCTGTTGTTGCGTTGTTTCCTCTTTTTCATGTTTTATGAAGACCAAAAAGGGGAATTCTGATACATCAATCTGAAAGTGAATGTTTTTACTGTTATAGGTATTCCTTATAGATGGCGTTCATTATAAACCGCTAACACTGAACGGTTCTTTATATTTTATTGAATTTGGAAGCATTAAACGGTCATTTAATCTGCACAGTGCGCTGTACATCTCAGTCTACAGGCCAATGTGGTGGTGATAAAAATGTGAGGATATCGAAAAATAGCCAAATTTTACTAAAATAGTTTTTCTGAATAGATCGGCAAATTGGATCATTTTTGGGTTTCGGTTCATCGGATCTGGATCATTAAACAAGATTCTGATCAGTGACGCGGCTCACCGAGTCGCCAGATTCCGATAGTGTCCTACTCCCGGCCATGAGACTAAATCTTGGCGGGCGTCTAATGGGCGTGCTCCGGTACACATCGTAGTGTACGAGCTTCACAGTAATCTGCGTCATCTGTCGGCTATCAGCTCAACATAACAGCTCTTGGCGTGTGGAGATCCCTGACCTGTCCAACATAATTTTAGTCAACTCTTTTTTAAAGATCCGGCTCGTTGAACTGGATCAAATCCAATCCACCCAACTCTATTTCTGAAAGATGCACCTCGACAGAACAGCCATTCAATGTTAAGGATTGGAAAGATTAAATTTTCAGTTCCTTGGAAACCCATGAAAGCTTATCGTCACTAATGCATATTATTATCATTATTATTTTCCAACATGGCAAATTAAACAAATTGTTTTTATTGTAAACATAAAAATATAAAAGTGGCCAATATTTTACTATAATAGTAATTTACGTATGCTAAATTTCACAGAAGTATTACCGTTCTCCAGTTACGGCGGATTTTAATTATTCTGTCTAAATCCTTGTTAATGTGTATGATATCACGCATTTTGCTGGAAAACTGTTGAATTTATGAAAAAAACAAAAACAAAGAGAAAAAGTTTTAGTTTGCTATGAAGTGACGTTTCGACAATTCCAAGAGCGCAACTGGCAAAATATATATATAGTTAGAATTTGTTTCATAAAAAGGTTGAACGGTAGACGGCCCGTAATTTTGTATATAAGGACCAATACGAGCAACCGTCAGACATCAGAGCCCGACTCTAGAAAGCCCATAGCCGTTCCGGTGCGGTGGGAAGGTTGCTTCATTAGTCTTGATATGTGGGTGCGGGGTAAGAAAAATATCACATCCGACTCGTTCGCTTTCAAGTTGGCTGACGAAGGTTTCAACTCCAGGTTCGGCCCTTCGTGATTTTAGCCAGTATAATCGGTCTGGTGCGTAATAGTGATATAATATTAATGAAGGACCACCGTTTCCTCAGGAATCGTAACTTTTATATTAAAGTTGGTAGAATATGTTGAAAATAATGTTATAAAAAATATTTAAAACATATTTAATGTATTTTATAATTCAAGGAAACATAAACTAAATGTTTATTCCTATTCTCTAACTTCTAACATGAATATTTAATTAGGTGTATGCATTATACACTTTTAGAGCCATTAAAAAGCAATCACTTTAACGAAGCTTTCCGATTATTCACACCATTGCACGAATAATACAATAAATTTCTTCAATATATGTTCAATTTCTTTATAACTTTCCGCTATACTACTGGAAATTATATTACACATAAATAAACAAACACGTAAATATAGCTTGGCAACAGCATGTAAATTTTCAAAGGTTTATAACAATTTATATCGTGCATTATATGCACAGTATTTACAATAGCATGTGTACGTTTGACTGGTAATTACCCTAATGTAGCTTCCCATATACTTTTAAAATATGTGGGGTAGTACCTCATGCTACACTGTATATAAGTTACCAAGGTAATTGGTCTGTAATATGGCCAATAAGTTTACTTATGATATATTAAAGTCTACTAGGTTGAGCGATAAACAATATTTATAAATTGTTGTGTTTAAAAAAATGCGCCATTAGCCGACAACACGAGTTGATTATTTTTGGTTAGATTAACTGTCAAAATATATGTCAAAGTTGCTTCTGACAGGGTATTGTTAGCATTTTTAATTCTGGATATATTGCGATTGTGTTCTTCAGCGAGTAAAAGAAATTTGGCTGCTTTTTACCCTTAGCAAATTATAATTACATAAAAGAAGAAATGTAGGGCCCACAACAGGTTCTCGAGGAATACCGTGATTTATTTTCTACGAGATTACAACAAACAGATGCCTTATTTTCAATTTCCATTATCAATTATCCTAGTTAAAATATTCAGAATAGTAGTATTGAATGAAAAGCAAAATAAATTTCTTAATAGTTCACATATTTTGCTTTTCATTCAATACTACTATTCTGAATATTTGCTGTTTAATCCCAAAAAGCCTATACACGTGTTTAGTGTTTGAAAAAGGCTTAATAATATAAATTTCCCTTTTTATTTCGGATTTGGTAATTCCTAATATTTATTTTGATCTTAAAACCAATACCAAATATACTTCTATTTAACAATAAATTTTATAAATTTGATATGTTTAACATCTATAAGAATGAATCATTCTATTTACCTCTAACTTTAAAACACTTGTGTGTTGAGAAATCACCAAATCCAGACAAGGGTATAAGGTATATTCTCTTAGATAAGCCGGCCCTGTTCATCTCACGCGTATAATCGACTTTTGAGGGTCTTATTTTAGGTAAAGTTACTTGATACGTGATATATGTTGTCTTCAGAAATTTGTTTCTCAAAAAAAGCCGACAGTTGTTGAGTCTGGTGGTAAATATTTCACCACCACCTACTTCGGTTTTTGTGCATTGGCTTCTAAAAATATTAGGTTAATAAATAACACTAATACCCAACAGGGGCAACATTCCATACATTTCTATACAGTGTATCAAACTCGTAGATGGTTAATTTTTGTCTGTTTGAAGTTTCGATAATTAAAAACGGTATAGATTTGTTTATGGTGCTGAGCAAACTGCCAGAAAATTGGCTGCTGCATGTAATGATCGATATAGTGATGATCAAGGTCACCGGATTTAACACCCTTTGATTTTTTATTATGGGGGTAGGTTCGGCCTATAGATACACTTTTCGCGATGTATTTTTCGTTTAACAGATATTGACAGTGGGGTTTTCAAATTGAAAATTGACATTGTACAAACAACAACACAGTTACTGGGTTATTTCCAGTAACATCCCTTTGTTGAAAATTATCTTTCCTGTGAGCGTACCCTCACAATTCACTTTGGGTGAGTCGATTTATAATTCAGACTACGCTGGATCAAACAGTCCTTTTATTGTTTCCTGGAAGCTCGAAGTTAAGGACGCTAGAACGCTCAGTTGCTTTCAATAGGTCTGTTATTGGTTTTCAGAAGTTAGAAAATATTATTCTGTTTGCAAACGTATGATACAAACCGGTCCATCGACCTCTTTTTTGGAAATAATAAACTTACTCAACTTTGTATATTATCGTTTATAAGTAGTTCTAATTTTGTACTAATGAATGAAATGTTATCTTGTCTAAAATATTCAACGCACAGGCTTTCAGATTCGCCCAATAATGGGTGGGTATACATTTACAATTAAATCAGATTATTTAAATGCCACAATAATTAAAACATAATGATTTAAGCTGTCAAGACGCTACAGAAGCAACAATTGTTAGTCAGTTTTCCTTCCAATATTTCTAAGAGAAATCTATTTATTTGCGAAATGGTTTAGTTTCTTTATATCCTACCCTCATCACGGATATATACCGGGTGACAACGAGATTAGTCCCGTTCCAATTTCTCAGTTGATTTTAGGAACACAATTTCTAAATTTTGGTATATCATTTGTGACACAAAACGCCACATTTTGCACTTATTACGTGAAAAATATCACTACCGGTCCAACCGCAAGTAGCAACAACTTTTGATTTTTAAATAGCAACTTATATATATATTTTTGCATACTTAGATTAAAAATGAAATTGTCATTACAACGATGTATCACAAGTAGGTAATTGTTTTCAAGATGGCGTCATTAATTCGAAAAAGTAAAAAAGCTAAGTTGGCAACTGCAAGACTAGTTTTTAAACAATTTACCCAGTATGCCTTGAATCTGATGTATTTGCATTTTTATTGTTGCATTTCAATAATAGTTTATTTCGTGCAAAAATTACTATTAGATTACTGGGTATGCCCACATAAGGTATAACTAACCGTGGACACGTGTTTCGACCTTACGGTACTCCTCAGCATAGTGAAGAAAAGTTGAAAAGATATCAACTCGTTGGAAGATGACTCAAATAGAAAAACCACTGACAGGTAGCTAGGGCACATTTGTGACTTCCTATATACAGGGTGTCTCACCAGGAACTGCATCGATCGATATGGGGAAAAGTACGCACCAGAAAATATTGAAAATTTAGGGAGCTACTAACGGCAGTATGGCCAATCCAACTAAAATAAATATTACAAGCATCTGACACTTCCGGATATACCGGAAGTCGATACCAACTTGCTTATTTTAAATGGAATACCCTATATATTTTAGGGATTTCGAAAAAAGCATGATTAAACTCAGCAGTTTCATAGATATTTGACACAACAATTTTTTTTGAGAGGTGTAATGGTTTACAGTAACCTTTATAACTTTCTTCGTGTAAAAGATACTCATTTGCTTTTTGGCATGCAGAAAGACCATAAGGTGAGCTACGGTTTACAGTTTAAAGAAATTCAATAATAGTATACCAAGTGTTCCATTTTTGACGTTACATTTTGTAAACTTCAAACCGTGAAAACATGCTTAAGTCACATGGGACACCCTGTATTTTTTTTACATCGGGTTATGTATAATTAAATTCCTTTTTTTCTGATATTAGCTTTATGGGGGTTTAAGTTACAACTTTTTGAAATATTTGCGATTTTCGTAGAAAATCAAGAATATTTAGTAAAAATTTTATCAAATTACCCATGATTAGAAACAATCAGTAATGTCAGTCATTCTCTTATGTCAAAAATGCCACCGCGTTTAAATTACACCCACCAAGACTTTTTTGAATTTGTTTTTTATTTATGGAGAATGTGATAAAGAAATATCAAGAACTTGTAGTACATTTGCTACTCGATATCTACAAAAACGGAAACCGTCACCAAACACAGTAAAACGCATACTGGATAATTTTTAAAACTATGGCTCTGTCAAGGCAAGAATTCAAAAGTGGAAGTCTATTGTTGAAGACGAAAACGTAGAAATAGCAATTCTGGGATATTTTCATACATTTGCAATGATGTCATTAAGACAAGCTGCTCTGGAATCGGGACTATGCAAGGATTCAGTTCACAGAATCTTAATTAAACATAAATTTCACCCGTTTTCGTTCCAAATGGTTCAACGATTAAAATAAGCAGATTTCCTAAGAAGAGAAAATTTTTGTAAATTTATTCTAATAAGGTCTGTAGGCGACGATTCTTATTTGGGAAATATTATATTATGGTCAGATGAAGCTAAATTTACTAAAAATGGACTTTTTAATCGACACAATTCGCATTATTGGAGTGACTAGAATCCTCACGTGTCCAGGGAGCGAAATTTTCAAGAAAGTTGGTAGTTTAATGTTTACTGTGCCATAAGAAACAATAGAGTGGTGGCATTAGAGTTTTATCAGGAAAATTAAAACAGTAAGTTATAAAGATTTCTTCTTCTGCTAAGATGTGTAGTTAATATTTTTGTTTTTGTCTTTTTTTTTAGGTGATATTTTACAAAATTTTAATAATAACTATTTAGAAAATTTACCTCTCGCCGAACATAGAAACATTTTTTATCAGCACGACGGTGCTCCCCCATATAACGCGTATTTGTTAAATAATTTTGTACAAGAAACCTTTTACGATCAATGGGTCGCCAATAATGGACCTTTCCCATGGCCTCCTCGCTGGCCCGATTTATCAATTTTAGAATATTTTATATGGGGAACTATTAAAAATAAAGTTTGAGAGCCCATTAACAACTATTGAAGATTGAATGCAGAGAGAAAGAAATGCATTTCAAAACTATCATAGGATTTAATTAGGAGAGCTACCCATGAAGAACTAATCCGAAGGTGCGAAAAATGTGTGAAGGTTCGAGGGCGGAATTTTGAACAATTATTATATTAAAATGGAATCATGTTTTTAGTTGATTTTATTTTAGCTATTTTAGTTTATGCAAAGTGTCTTCAATCCAATTAATAGGCATGTTACAGTGTTTAGTGTTATTTTCCGTTTTTGTGGATATCTAATAACAAATGTACTACAAGTTCTTGATATTACTTTATCACATTCTCCATAAATAATAAACAAATTCAAAAAGTCTTCGTGGGTGTAATTTAAACGCGGTGGTATTTTTTGACAGAAGAGAATGACTGACATTACTGATTGTTTCTAATCATGGCTAATTTGATAAAATTTTTACTAAAAATTCTTGAATCTCTAAGAAAATCGCAAATATTTCAAAAAGTTGTAACTTAAACCCCCACAAAGATAAGAAAAAAAGGAATTTAATTATACATAACTTGATGTGAAAAAATCTAGGATGTTCCATTTAACTTAAGCAAGTATTCGCGGTTTGAAGTTTACAAAATGTATCGTATCAAAAATGGAACACTTGGTATACTATTATTGAATGTCTCTAAACTGTAGAGCGTAGCTCACCTTATGGTCTTTCTGCATGCCAAAAAGCAAATGAGTATTTCTTACACGAAGAAAGTTATAAATATTATTGTAAACCATTACACCTGTCAAAAATTTTTTTAAATGTCAATTATCTCTGAAACGGCTGGGTTTAGGCATAGGGTATGATTTTTACTCAGAATTTTATGCTCTTTTCGAGAACCCTTAAATATATAGGGTATTCCATTTATAATAAGAAATTTGGTATCGACTTCCGGTACAACCGGAAGTGCCATATGCTTGTAATTACTTTTATTGGATTGGCCACACTGCTGATAGTAGCTCTCTAAATTTGAAAAATTTTCTGGTGCGTACTTTCCCCTATATCGATAGATGCAGTTCCTGGTGAAAGGGATATATTGCTATTTAAAAATCAAAACTTGTTACTTCCGGTTGGACCGGAAGTGATATTTTTCACTTAATAAGTGCAAAATGTGGCTTTTTTATGTCACAAATGATATGCAAATTTCAAAATTATGTCCTTAAAATCAACCGAGAAATTGGAACGGGAGTAATCTCGTTACCCGGTAGATTCAAATTTAAAATTTTCCCGACTGTCATTCATGTCCTAAATATTCTTTCATTGCTTGTTATTCCCCGATGATAACCATGAAAATGAATATAAATGATGGCTATATATTTTTTCCGGTGAAATTAGGTTGCACCAAGTATTTTCTCAACGTCAATACGTGAGTAGGGTAAAGAAGGGTTCCTGTTTAATCGATCAATTAATTTACTGATACCCACATCAAGCACTCCAACACTATAAACAAAAACAAGATTTTGTATACGATATATTCAAATGGTGGGTGGTGGATTAAACAGATTAGCTGCAGTTCAGAAAAACAATACAGATTACTGGTAAATTACGATTTATTGATTAAGCAACTCCCCCTACACAATGTCAGTACTTTAAGACAAACCAAATAACTCCATAAATAGCTCTTCATCGGACTATATCACCAAAGTGCGCGCTGAATTGCAGGTAGTATCATACTACGTAATATATTACACTGTGATATCGGAGTGCAGTTTCGAAATACTTGTGCCCTCATCAGTGCAAGACAATAAGTGGTGAATAATTATGAAGTTTCTTTTGGTTATGTTTTGTTACTTTACAGCAGACGTTCGCCGGTAATGGCAACAAGTCATAACTAGAGTTGGCCAATCGGTCCGCGAGCCACGGGCGGTGCCAGGTAGAAAAATACCCAAATACGTAAGCGAAACTAATATTTGATTTTAGTCTATTGTTATGTCTTGTGGTGTATACAACGTAATTTATTCCTCTCCGTTGTATTGTTGATAATTTTATTTGTTGCATTTTATTCTTGATATTAATTTAATAATAAAGTATGTCAGACCTGCCCACGGGTAAAAAAACGACAATACGCTGACAAAGTGAATAAATTTGAATTCCCGGATTTATTCTACAATGGTGTTATAATAATTAGTAAGGTTGCGAGACAGACCTGATGTGCTGGGACAAACCTGATTGTAAATGTCACGTGCAACATGAAACTAAAAAAAATGGCATGTCTTCGACAACACAGTTTATGTTCGATTTACTCTTAATGCTCATTGCCTGTGATATTTCGCTGCACATACTCGATAAACAACCATTACAGGAGTTCTGGAATAAATACAATCCCAAGGTGACGTTACCAAGTCGCACAACGTTGAGTAACTATGTACCAACTGTAAGCGAAGACATTGTAAATACGACCAAATGTGTACTAAAAAATACACGGCTGTGGTTGTGTTGACGAGACGACAGATTGGAAAAAAAATTATATTTTAAATGCTATAATACGTGTACTGGACCTTCTTAAACCGACATTTCCACTGAGTGTACTGGCCAAACAATTATGCGAGTGGTGCTGGAGACGTTAGACAAATTTGACCTGTCAAAAAGTGTCAAGTGTTGATATTTGTGATCGATGGTGCCGCCACAATGCGTTTGGTAGGCCGTTCTCTTTAAGAACACGGTTGAAGGTTGGTACATGTTACGTGTAAGGCCTCAATTATACTTCTAGGTGGCAGGCGGCGGGTGACGCGTCATAGGCGACAGGCGATGTCACTTGTAGCTGTGGCGCATTGTTTTAAATGATACCGTTTATAGTATGATCAGGTGACAGGAAACAGCACGGTGACATCGCCAGGCCGCCACCCGTATCTGTGAAATGCTACAGATTCGAGTGACAACACCCGCTGTTTTAAGCGACACTTCTACTGAAAACGTGTAAAATTTATATGCAATGTCAAAATACGTAATTTCTAGAGAGTATCGTGAGGTTCTAATACAGACAAGACCTACAATTTGGAATGATGCGGATCCAAACCACAAAAAATTCTGATTTTATTGATGAGAAATGGCGCGAAATAGCGAAGGTTTTGAATAAGGAGGGTAAGAGATAAGTAATAATATAATAACATACGACGCGTTCTGAACGCCATCTGAATTGAGACTGAAATCGCCCTCTTGCCTTCCTGCATGCGTATCTACACCCCAATAAAGTATAAACACCTCATCAACTGACGCCTGCCGCCCATCACCCATCACCCGCCGCCTGCCACCTAGAAGTATAACTGAGGCCTAAGGTGCATGCATCACACCTTGTGGCAGAAACTATTCGACAAGGTTTTCCAGAGGTAGATGCATTAAATAGCAAGTACAAAAAAAGTGTTTCTTAAATCTCCTAAACGTCTTCGCGCATTTCATAGCAAGTGTCCCGGTATTCCCGAATCACTACAGCCGATTCTGACACGTTGGGGAACATGGTTTGAGGCAGCATTTTATTATGCTGAATATATACAACATAAAATTGTAGTATCACAGCTAAAATTCGATCCAGACGAGGCTACAGCTATTAAGGGAAGCCAGACAAAATTCGAGGATATTTCTGTTGAAACAGCTTTAAAAACTATTCACAAGAACTATAAAGGGTTACATGACGCCATACAAAACTTACAAAACAGTGCGTTATCGTTAGCGGATTCACTGCTAGTGGAGGAAGTAAATCGACTGCTACACTCTATGGGTGTCTCAAAAAATGAGCCCTTTGGAGAATAGTTTGCATGTGTGTTAAAGCAAGACGTCGGTTTTACCAGATTAAGACAAATTTGAGATGGTACTGATGGTGCATCTGCAGATCCGTTAAGTGAGTTCAAAGACTATTTTAAGTATGCTTGTATTACATCAATAGATGTCGAACGGACGTTCTCAAAATATAAGTTTATTTTTTCACCACGGCGAACATTACTCTCGGAGACAACTATAGAAACATACATGATGCTGCAAGGTCTTTACACGTTTTTTCCAGTTTGTGATAACCAAGTTAGTTAACAGGATAGGTTGTGCGTACATTGTTATAAGTTGTAACAGTTTATTGCGTTTATTACTAGTTAATTTCTTTTATTACACTTATTATGATACGTACGCCTATGTCTTGCGGCGCATTTTTGCCAACTCTAGTCATAACCACATTTCTACTTTCAGATTGACCTATCAGTGTAAGACAATAAGTGGCAAGGAGCCAGGGAGATCGTTTTTGTTTATCTTTGTTACATTTCAGCAGACGTAAGTCAGTAACTTACAGAGAAGCAAGACATCACTTTCTACGGGTAGTTTGCAACCTGAGTTCACTATCTAGACTAAGTATTCAAACTTGAATCATCTTAAAATAGAAGTTATGAAATAAAAAACGCTTTAAAAAAATATGCTGAAATTTAGAATACGCAAAATATATGACAAACAATATTTATTTTTTAATTTGTACATGTGAAAATAAATATAGAGAAATACTACTCATTTTATGACCAGTATTTTAAAAATGTTATGGGTTTTTAATATGTATACGGTTGCTTTGGTATTTCTAAAAATACTTTACCATCAGGCAAAGTTGTAGTAGAAGTGGAACGACTGGTTTATATTTAAGAAAAAACTTTAGGTTACTTATTTAGTACTGTAATGTTCCGGAAACCATCTGAATAAATATTTTATTTCATTACTAAACAACGACTGTCTAATTATAATCAGGCAACAATCGTAATGTTTTCATTTCCATTTGTAGATTAAAATCGGTTTTATTTGTGGTTGGCTTATTCCATAAGTTGAAGCTTTGTCGGGCCGTGAAGACATAACGACATCTTGTTCCATGTCAAAAATATTCTTTGTAATATAAACTAATATTAAGCTTAAATTTAAAAGTTTACCTCATAGTGACACAATGTCCGCATACTGATTAGGTAGTGAACATACCTGAAATAAAGAAAAAAATAATAATAAAAAATGCATTTGTTTTGTTATTTTTTTTTTTAATATGATTTGAACGAAACAACTACTCAGCGGGCAAATACCCCGACCTGCATTGGATTACACCTTCAAATCATGATAGATCGGTAGCCAATATCATTTGTCAATTCCTAATCTGACATAGACCGGTTTCGAACTTATTAGTTCTCCTCAGTATGCCATAGGTTATGGAACAGACAAATGATAGTGGCCAACCTGCTAGTCATATACCAAGGTAAATTGAGTAGTGGTGAGAGGTATGTGAAACTTCTCATATGGTCTATGTTATTGCTATTTTATTTTGCGTCTTATAGATCGGGAGGTAGTGATAAATTCCAGAGACGACTTTTATGTAGATATACCTAATATTATATTGTATAAATGCCTAATGAAATAATCTCAAACAATATGAAATTATCTATGTAGAGTCGTTCACAATGTAAAGAGGCCGAGGACGTCATTACGACGCAAGTGCAGTAACCGTTTTGCTATTCTGTTATTGTAAAACAGCTCAGTGGATGCCTCAGGTAGTAATGCTTGTCGCGCCGATACGTCATCAATTTATTACTAAGCCTGGCCAAGCAATGGTATATTCAGGGGCCGGCGCCATACCAATTCCATCGCGCGCTTGTTTACGATGACGATGACACGACACACTTCAGTTGTTATCTGTCGGTCGATGCATAGAGTACTAATAAATATTAAATAATGTTGAGCGTAAAGAGTAGAAAATGACCGTCCGCTGATAAAGTGAATAAATTTATCGGTGAATGTCCGGATTTATTCTATGATGGATGTAAAATAATTTGTAAAGTTTGTGATCAAGACTTAATGTGCTGGAATAAATACGGCTGCAAAATTCATGTCAATAGTAACCGGCATTAAAAAAAAATGGCGTGTCTTCTTTGGAACCTTAGTTTATGTTTAATTTACTGTTAATGCTGATTGCCCGTGATGTTCCCCTGCGCATATTGGATAAACCAGCATTTCGGGAGTTCTGGAATAAATATAATCCCCAGGTGAATTTACCAAGTCGTTCATCGTTACGTAGATATGTACCAAGTGTTCGTGAGGACATTGTAAATAGGATTAAATGCGCATTAAAAAATACACGGCTGTGGTTATGTGTTGACGAGACGACAGATTGTAAAAAAAAATCAATTTTAAATGTTATAGTACGTGTACTCGACTCTGTTAAACCAACATTTCCACTTTTACTAGCTAGCAAAAGACTAACTGCGTGTACTGGCGAAACAATTACGCGGGTGGTGTTGGAGACTTTCGAAAAATTTGAACTGTCAACAAGTCAAGTGTTGATGTTTGTGACCGCCGCGCGACGGTGCTGCGACAATGCGTTTGGTGGGCCGTTTTCTTCAAAGACACGATTGTAGGTTTTTACATGTTACGTGTAAAGTGCATGCGTTCCATCTTGTAGCAGAAACGATTCGAAAATGTTTTCCAGAGGTAGATGCATTTATAGCAAATACAAAAAAAGTATTTCTCAAATTTCCTAAACGGCTTCGAGCATTTCACACACTGTGTCCTGGTATTCCGGAACCACCAGAGCCGATTCTTACACGTTGGGGAACATGGTTTGAGGCAGCTTTTTATTATGCTGAATATTTTCAACAAATAAAAGCTGTGATACTACAGTTCAACCCTAACGAGGCTGCAGCTCTTAAGGAAAGCCAGACAAGCTTTCAAGATGTTTCCCTTGGAACAGATTTAAAAACTATTTATAACAATTATAGAGGACTACACGACGCAATAGAAAAATTGCAAAATACTTCGTTGTCGTTAGTGGAATCGCTGCAAATAGTGGACGACGGAAATACACAGCTACAGACTGTAAATGACGCAAAAAAATAAGCCCGTTATTGAAAAATTCGAGTGTATTACGGAAAGATCCCGATTTTACCAAATTAAGACAAATTTGTGATGGTGCATCTACAGCTGCGTTAAGTGAGTTCACAGTGTTTCACTTATGCCTGTATTACTTCCGTAGATGTCGAATGGTCTTTTTCAAAATACGAACATATTTTTTCACCACAGCGAACATCGCTTACTGAGACAACTGTAGAAACATATCTGATGCTACACAGTTATTATAGAAGTGCTCCAGTTTGTGAAAACGACAACCAAGCTACTTCATAAATCTGCTTAAGAAGGTGAGTTTTGTACATATTTTTATAAAGTGTACCAGTATTAATAAAATTTATTTCCATTTATTTTATTTATTTATTTATTTATTATCAGTTATCACTTAGATATACAATGTACATGTGTGAACGTCATTTAACAGTTTAATAATAATGTGCAGCACTAAGCTTACAAAATATAAGGAAATAAATAAAAAAGAATTTAAAGCGAACGAAATAGTACAAAAACATACATCACAATATATGAAATATTTTTGTTTTTATTATTGTACTTATTCAAGTATTATGATATAATGCATACCCAGTACGCCTCTGTAGGATTAATGACCTTGGCCAGGCTTATTTATTACGCACCTGTGGCCGGACCTCCAATAGATATAATTGAACTAGTAGAAACGCTTTAAAGCGATTCTAATATTATTTGTAATTAGAAATCTACTTTGCCACTCTAACTGATCTCATTCTATAATAGAGTCAGTCCTCGTGAATCTTCGGAAATCTGGTAACTAATTTAGGGATATTGAATTTAGAACCATGAGTAACTCCATGGATGACATTTCAAAACTCTGAGAAAACAGTTTAGTAGTGAAGCATAACCTAACATTTTGTGATTATTTTAAGAGATTTTACAAAATTATACTGTGTAAACATCTAAATCATCATGATCATCATCATCATCTAGCAAAAAATGTTACCATACATTCCACTTGTGATTACGATGGACTACAATTTTATTTGGAACGACGAGTCATGAGTCATGGGATCAAATATCGATTCATTTTCATTAAATGATGAACATGAACATTTTAGCCAGTTATTTAGACTCAATAAACAAATTGGTATGTTTCCTACTTGAAGTAAATGGCCCCTTAAAATCTTGCCACCAAATTCTACACTTCTTTCTTTATGAACCCAACATCTCTCTTTCTCTCATTAGATTAGATACAAAGCAGGAAGCATTAGTTTTCGCTTCAATTCTATTCTACAGGGGCGTATGGGGCAAGGGGTTTTCGATCGAAAAGTTTATTAGAGTACCAAATTTTAGAATCTGACGTCATTTCTCTTTTCTATCAGACTTTTCTCATCATTGGAGTCCGCCATTGGTCTCTTTACACTGTAAACGGACTCTACTATGCAGTAAATTTATTACAATTGAAAATGTAACTCGGTTCAATATAAGCCCTTATTCTCGACCTGCTAACTGAGCCACTGGTCGACAAGTACAATCATCAGTTAATTGTTTTATTTCAGCAATTGGTCGGGGGGTGTTGCACTTTTGATGATAAAGAAAGTGAAAATAAATGTTCCCTTGTATTTTTTTCAATTTTTTACAAATATTTTGAAAATCATATAAAACAAAACTTAAATAAAATTGACGGATTTCAATTTCACGACATACATTCTTAATGAGATGCCTCCTTCATTTTTATGAATGAAACTATTACAACATCACCGACAGAGTGAGAGAGAGGCACAAAAATTGTGTTGTTTGAATACGATATTGAAATAATTTAACAGCAAATTATTGGAAACAAACAGGTCTGGGATTTCCAACATAAATAATTCTAGTTAAAATGTTAGCGAATGCTACATCTTAGTTAAAGTATTAAATTTTTATTTATAGAGAATACGTGACCTAAAGCTTGTATTTGCAAACTCGAGTTTAAAGGAAATTCGAAAATAAAAACAATTGCAATTTTACTTATTAATTGCTTCCTCAAAACTTCTCTTTAGAACTTCTTTTTTAATTTTCAGCGACATTGGTAACATTTATTGACATGCCCGTGAGTAAATCGTACATGACGTAAAAACCAGGGGTTGATCCAGGACACTGCGCTGACATACACATATGTATAAAGATATGATATATAACATACATATTACTTTTAATTGGCAATTTTGTAATATCCAAAATAATAGGAACCATAAACATTTCACTGAGACACATCACTGCACACTAGTAATTTCTAGAATTCTAGTGAATTAGTAGCATTTGTTCTAGATGCTCAGGAGTTAACTTTTAGCGTCTATCACCCAAAAACCTTTTATACGAGGAAAATGATCTTTCAACGTCTACAGAGGCAACAGGGGTATAATATTTAAAATATATGATGTTTTTCAAGCAGGGCACGTTTATAATCTTAATCTTAGACTAACAAATTTAAAAATAATACGCACTATATTGGGGTTAACTGCGGGAGGCGAATATTGCCGCAAGCGGTTATCCAGCCCTTCTGGCGATTCGTATAGTAAAATCAAACGCCATAGTGAAAGAGTTAAAATTGTCCTTCAGCAAAAACGGCTATTTTTCACCATATTGTATACCTACATGATATCATATGTACGGACCTGGAATGTACGAATTACTCGCGGTCTTTACTGATTGGCTATAATTCTTAACGGCCTTGTTGTTATAACGTAAGGGGATACAATATAGGCCTGATTGCAGTTTAAAGTTTCGTTCTCTCCTAAGGTCAAATGTACAAATATATCAAAAAATCGCAATTTGTGTTTTCTTCGCCACTAGATGCTTACCTTCTTATTTTAGTGCCCTTTTGCACGTGACGATTTTTGACGGTTTCTAGATTTTGAGAAATAGGCATTCATTTTAAATAAAATTCAGCAACAATACTTTCATATTATATTTATGATTTAAGTATGTTTCAAGAATGATGCCAGTGACAGGTGTTTCCTTGCTTTGAAACTAGTTTCATACTCAACAAAAAAAATTATGACGTAATTCAGTCATTCACGAATTCCATACCGGATATTTCATTGACCTTTTGCATTTTAAGGATTCAGATAGACGAATCCAACTGTCTTGGAGAAATGAATATACTAACAAATGAATTATTTGTTTATAATTGCAAGTAAAATAAAAAAAATAGGGGTCGCGTACTCATATTTTGTTCACCCGCGAACTATGTAGGTGTGTACAAGATTTGAAAATTTTGCCTCAAAAACTTCTATCGCGATACATACAGACAGCATTTTTTTGTTGAAATCGTGTTTCTTTATTGGAATTCGTCGAGATCGAGGTGAGGAAGTAAAATGTTCAGATATTTTTCTTTGATTTGTCCTTGTCGCAGGACTTTAAGGAGAAAGTTAATACACAATATACCCAAAAAATGTTTCTAAAATAATTGAACATTTTTAACAGCTGTCGACTGTTTGCCGACCTCTTGTATCTTCTATTTAGATTATTAAAAAAATCCAATTTTACGTCGGGATTGAAAATTTGTTGGCTCGAAATAACTGATTATTTACGTTTAAATTTGCGTGCCTCAAATGTATACATCGGCTTCTAATTTTAGATGGTTATATATTTATTAACTTTGAAATTTCGTAGAAAGTCAATTGCGGTGTTAGTGGTAGGAGAAACATATTTTATACATACATTTTATATAAAACGTGGACGAGATAGACAAATTATATTTAAAAAAATGGATTGCGGTATGCTTTACGCGTTAGAATACGCAATGTGGTTTAGTATTTTCCTAATACCAATATTTGAAATAAAACATCAATAATTATAACAGTTTGTGAAAGTCAGAAATTATTTTTGTTTCGAATAGGTATAGTTATTTTTATGTTTGTTTACTTTTATTAGTTGTTATTCTTTCAACACCCCACTGGTCCCCCTCTTTAATGAAACTTGCAGAAAATTTAAATTAATCAATGTTGGGTAGGTTCAAAAATTCCACTGTGTCGAATTTTGTCACGCGGTGAAAAACATTTGATCCTCAAATTGGCAGCGTTTTTTTTATATAAAATTATAGTCGGTATGAATACTCATAAAAATGAGTTGTGGGTTACCGTGTGTGGGTGAAAACTATTTATTGGGGGACTAAAAACAATACTAGGGTACGGGCCTAAGTGAACTCATTCAAAAACTACCTCAAAACCATCTTTAAAGGCACACATTTTTAGTTTTTTAAAATTTTGCCGAACACTATTAATTTTACAAGAAAAAGTCAAGTATAGAATTTAAAGAGCATAAAATTGAGGTAAACACTATTTATTTTAAATGCTCTCATAACCTCAAAATCGACGTTCAATACTGAAAATATATTTTTTGTAACGCCATATCCTAAAATGATATTTATTGGACAGTCTCAATGAATTAAAACAATGTCATTATTGACAAGTGAAAAACAAAAGAAGAAAGTGTGAAATAAAGAAATTTTATTTCACAGTGTCTAACAAAACTTAATAGTCAACAGACAAAAAATTAAAGTTCTTACATCAAATTTATTAATTTATTATTAACAAATTTCATGAACAATTTTATTCATAATTTAACGAAAATTTATATGAATAGTACTGTTATTAACATTATTTATATTTATTCCTAGAATTATAGGTTCAGATGTGCGAAAAATATGTGTATCATTTATATTAATATGGTGGTTTTCACTGATTTTCACCAACGACTACATCGGCAGACATAGCCATTTCTGTAGTATTGTTTGAAAATATGTTTTGAAATTTCCTCTTTGTTCTGGATGCTATCTTCTATATATCCCTCAGCAACTGTTGAGGATTTCCATCCCCCATGACGTTTGAAGGTAAGAATATCAGCTCCAGAACCAGCTAATAGTGATGCCGAAGATCTCCTAAAGCTGTGACCCATATATTGCTCAGGATTAGATAAGTTAAGGTATTTAGCTATAATACTTGGTACTTTTGAAAATGTATTAATACCAACTCGTTGGCCCGTACATTTTTCACCTCGATATTGAAGAAAAATCCCTTTGTGATTCACATCAGTAGGGCGAATAGCTGCATATTTATCATAAATATTTAGTGGATTTATTCCATTAACTGTCTCACCAATTACCGTAAAAGTCCTTTCAATGTAGGTCTTCGAATCAGGTACTTTCACAACCTGCATGCAGTATTTTCTCACAGTCATCAATGGTCATATTGTAGAGTTCCTCTCGACGACAAGCGCCAGCCAAGCCCATTATTACTACATCTTTCAACATTAAAAACTTTTCATCTGGTGCTTCTAGTAAAAAACGTTCGACATCTGCTCTGTCAAAAACTTTAGATTTCTTAGCCCTATACTCAGTGGATTGTCTTTTCAAAAAAGCTTTTACTTTTTGATAATTGGATACATCTACATTATTTTTTACAATCAAAACTGCTTTAAGCATCGAAAACTTGGACGAGAAACTTGAACATTTTAAAGCTTTTGCTTTTTCAGATGGATAAGTCAAAAAAACAGCTCAGATATATTACTCACAGTTTTCTGCTTACACCAGTGCATAAATAAATCATATTCTTTTTCGTACAATTTTATAGATTTCGCTGGTAATAAATTTAAAGTTACAGCAATTGCTTGCTCCCTGATTTCCGGAGGAGTACCAGGAATAAAATCTTCCGCACTATCACTCATTTTGTTCCAAATAATAATTGATGTAAAGTAGAATGTGTCAAATGCGACGTTTAAATCGTTCAATATTTAGTTGTTTTACTATTTGTTTCTATGGAAACAGCAATAGAATTTAATCATTACGACAAGGTAACTTTGTCAATTTGCCGCATTTTTACAAAATTATACTGTTTTCTAATTTCGATTGGCGATACAAAAAATTTTGTATATAACTCGAGAATAAAATGCGTTTTTTTTTTACTCGTGTGGTTTATAGCACTCGCCCTCGGCTCGTACTATAAACGCCCCACTTGTAAAAAAAACACCATTTTAGACACTTGTTATATAAAATACTATTACGAGTGGACATTGGTCATCTATTTCACACTATTTAATTCATTTTCCACATACTCATTTTAAAAATGATCCACAAAACATTTATCCCTACAAAAAACAGCGCCAGTCGATATTTTGCATTCAGGGTGGGTAACCAGTTTAGAATAAAAATAAGATAAAGAAATTAATGATTCTCAAGAAAAACTAGTGAATATGACTGTGGGAGTTCACTTAAACCCTTATCCTATTATTGTTTTTAGTCCTAGTTTATTTTTCAAGTGAAGCCAAACCTTTAACACGAATGAAAACTCACACATTTGCTATTGAGCAACCTTGTAAACTACAATCATTTATAGAATTTAACTAATCTTAATATTAGTATACATATAAAACTACCAGGTTATTTCCCGGATGAAGTTTTCTATAATATTTATTCTCATAACAATAACTCTTTTACTAAATGTTCTGACTTTTTTTTATAATAGTTATTTTCAACTCGCAAAGATGTTTACAACTCAACAGAGTGGTATATGAGAAGCCAGCATAAAATAAAGTGAAAGGAAAAACACGTGTTAGGTGAACAAAGGTTTGTTTAACACGTGTCTTTGGTGCGCAACACGTGAGCCGTCTCAAATGTAGACAATTAAGTCCAAGTTTAGAAAGATTTGTTCTTTTTTTTTTTTATTCAAACGGATTTGCGCTACAACAAATATATACAGTGTGGGAGAACAAATGGAATAAATTTTATATTTTGTTCACTGGTTTGGTTAGGACCAGTCGATATATTATTTAGTTTTTTACTTCTCAAATTTTCTTAGTACCTGTGTATTTTCTATTACATCATCGAACACTTTCTATATAGCAACAATTTTTTTTCATTACACTATTCACCACTTAAAAGAACACACTTTTCTACGTAACTATATACAACGAGAGTTGATTAAATTGGATCAGGCGTTAAAGGAAAGCAAATTATGTTGAGGGTGATCCATATTGCCCACCCCCATCCCCATTATTTCGCTTATTTGAAGAGACATGAAACAACTAAAAAATACCTGGGGTACATTTTAAGGAGAAATAAATTATTTCAACACAAAAACAACTGAACAATAAAAAATATGGCGACCAAACAGTATATTTTTGAAATGGAAACCTTTTATACCGGGTGTAACAGGATCATGGTACACCCCCTTTTCTCCTTTAGTTTTGAAGATAATTGATTGAAATTTGGGATATCTTATATACATAATAAGCGACACTTTTTGACATACAAGTAATTTTTTTTTACCTCTGGTTTCGCCGGAAGTGACACTAACATTCAATTTTCAAATGGAAAACCCTGTATATTATTTCATTTTTGAATTCTGCATAATTTTCTGAAACCAACGATACCAAATAAGTGACATTTCAAACGTCAATATTTTTAATAATACAATTTTTAGTTTTCCATTTGAGTGTGTCATGTCGGTTCCGATTTATTCTAAATGACCCGTGTAATGCTAGAAAAATCGAAATCCCATCAAAAATTCTAAATTACATGATTTATGAGCAAATAAAGTTCATCAAAATGATTTTTGGGGAAAAATTCAATTTTTTCAAATGGAACCATATCGGTACCGTGGTACCATTTATTAGTACTATTAATAAGGAATTTATTCATATGTCGTTTTAAAATGTGCGATACATACGAACGAAATTACAGCTAAAAGAAAATTTTGTTCTAATTAAATGTTAAGAAGTGGTGGCTTTGAAAACAATGAAATATTGAACTTGTCAAATATTTGTTGGTTTACCGGTGTTATTATTGTGTTTTTAAAAATTGTTTAAAATTCTTGTTAGTTGTGTTCAAAATGCCGTAAATTTATACAAGAGATGACAAAGTGGACATGTTAATTATTCATGGGAATGTAGAAAAAATGCCGTTGCGGCTTTATGCCGAACGATTTCTTGATAGACAATGTCCAGCGTCTTGAAAATCTATTCCGAAGTGAGCCCAACAATGATCCCGAAGAAAATTCCATTCTTGCCGAAGGAACGGAAATTAATGTTTTGGCACGAGTAGAAGTTGATAAAACTGTTTCTTTTTTAAGGCAAATTGGGTTTGAATTGGAAATCAGTCACCAAACAGTAAGCCGATTTTGCACAAATACCACTATAAATCTTTTAAATACCAATTGCACCATGACTTGTTGTATGAAAGTGATTACGAACGTAGGATGGAATATTGGAATTGGATTTTGCAGAATAACGTGCAGCCAAACAATGATTTTTTGGGGATGACTTTATTTTCGGACTAGTCTAGGTTTACAAATTTGGGATTATTTAACCGACAAAATACAAAGTATTGGTCACAAGAAAATTTAAATTTATTACGGGAGGGTAACTTTCAAGTGCGGTTTGGTTTCAATGTTTGGCTTGGAATAATCGGTAGTAGAATCATTAGTCCAATAATATTTGAAGGACCCCTGACTGGTGCCAGATACTTGGGATTTCTACAAATTGAGGACAGTGTAGCTGAATTACCTTTCTATTTACGATAGGGAATGTATTTCCAACAAGATGGCGCTCCTCCCCATAATTCAAGGATATTAATTGATTACCTTCAACGGAGATTTGGAGAAAACGTAATTTCGACGAATGGTCCTGGGAGGTGGCTTCCAATTTTTATGTAGCGTGTTTATTAGTATCTATATATTTGTTTTAGTAAGTGCCGACTCTGAAAACTGGAATACAAATCCGGCCCCTAGTGATCATCTATCAATGTCTAAGATACTCGACGTAAATAACTAGTCGATGTTCTTTCTCTACGTCCATGACTGCAGCTGTAGTTATAGTTTATTTCAAATTCATTTGCAACATAAAAAATGTGGGCTTCTTAAATGGCGGTAAAGCGAACAAAACGTCTTTCATGTGGCAAGTAAGTTTGAAATAAACTGTAAGTATCTCTAGTTATACCTGAATTGAAAGTGAGATTCTTTAACAAGTATACACCTCGAACTACAATGGCACGTCAACACGTAACGAAAATTGAAAGTAAATTCAGAGAATTTGTTAGGGATTTGTCCCAAAGTGGTGGCCCAAAGGTAAACGGAAATACAAGGCTCAATGTTTTATTGGCACTGCAGGACGAAGTGTCAGACACTTGAATTTTTTCTATGATCTACATGGAAGGTCAAAAGTCAGCCATAAAATGATATTCTCATTACGTTTTCCCTTCTTTGCTAGTTGAAAACTAGAGAAAATCAAATATTTTGATTAATTAATTAAAAAATATACACAAACGGCCGCATTTAATCCCGGAACCCTTTAATTAAAGTGAAGAACTCAACTCTGATACTGTTAACGAGAATTGTGAAAATTATTTTTGTTTTTATTACAAACGGTTGAGGATATCTTAAATTAATTCAAAATATTTACAAACTAATAAGAAATGAGTTACTGGGAATTTGTATTTTACAATTTACTTGGTTTAATTTTCTTTTAATCATGGGAGTGGAAAATTCAATTAACTTAAAATAAAATTATTTGCAGAGATATGTTTGCAGAGTTACATAAAGTGTAACTAAATCTGTGATTATAACATGCTATTTTTATATTTCTTGTTAGACATCGGGCTTTTTAGGTGATAGTCAGTAGACCTTCTGTTATATATTTTTATCTACGACCACAACAAAAAGTAGGGATATTTAAAACAGTTCTGAATGTGTAATATAGGTCTTTTTAAACACCATGCAATAAAGAAATATTATTGCATATCATGTGATAATTAAAGCTCGGGCCGAGGTATCGGTTTCCAGTGATGATTTCTATGCAGACCATGATAAAGAGCGTTTTATTTCAATTTAAAATGTTAATACGTAAACTAGTTTTATCGGAAAACGTATGACAAAAAACAAATAAGCTATATTTTTACACTAGTTAAAATTTAGGGATGACGTCACTGTTTTTTTCTTATAACTCTTGAACGGCTAGAGATATCTAAATTCGGTAAAGACATTTGAATGTATTAGTGAATGTAACACTAAGAAACATGTATTTTTAACTAACAATCCCAACAAGAGTAAAAGTATATTACTAATATTTGTTGTAAATATTCCGGAGTTAATCTTCGGCACCTCTCATTAAAAACCCATTTGTATTGTGAGTAGGACCGTTCGACGTCGACAGATGTAATTGGCGCAATCATAAAATATGTGAACTTTTTCAAAGACTCCACAGTGCCCCAAGAAATTCAAAAACAAAAAAAAGGTTTTGAAAAAATCTTTAAAAGGTCGAATAGATGTTTAAATATGTAAAGCATAAACTGACAAAACCAAAAAGTCCTTATACCTAACTCGTGAGAGATCGAATAAATGTTAAATATGATAAGTATAAACTGACAAAGCCAAAAAATCCTTATAACTCGTAAAGAGATGTAGATATAAAAAAATAAATGAAAAAGACCCCCACATATCGCTTGTCGACTTTGGTAGCCTACTATCCTGTGTAAAATTCTCAGTCCCTTTGGACGACAAACAAAAAAGTTTTGAAAAGTCTTTGAGATCATAACGATTTTTGTTTGACAGGCATTTTAATTGCTAGTTACCCCTCTGCTGTAAAGACAGTTTATTGGTTCTTTGTTAAGGGCTACTCAGCGGTAAGGTTTCAACCCCGAACCAAATGCCCTTCTTGTTCATAAATTTTTGTTTGTAGATAGAATACCTCTAGTTCTCTTCGTGTGCTTTACAGCAGTATTGAACAAATTGATATCTCTTGCAAATAGGATTTAAGAAATTTCACCATTAGCCTGGAAAGTACAAAGTTTAGAAGGTATTTTCTTGGAAATCTTATTTTCAAATATTTCCTCAAATTTATTATTTAGAACTTTAACAGCAGTATTTGCTTCTGTATAATTCTCCAGAAAATGCCAATCGGTATTTGCCAAATCTTCATATAGTGTAATAATTTTAAATGTGTCGCGATGTAACTGGGAATTCTGAAAAATTTTTAATCCATTCCGAGTATTTGAACACTGCATTTTCCAACGCTGTATTGTAAATGTAGTACCAGCAGTGATTAATTGCCATTTTACTCGTTTCCCAACGATGTCCACTTGGTTGGCTTTCCACGTTGTTACATAGGCTAGTGGCTAGATGTGTGAAAATTTATTTTTGTGTTAGTTTACACCAAAGTTTCTAACTCTATTCAGGATGTCAGTAACTATTATCTACGAACGTTTTGCTGCAACCTAACCTTGGGCATAACAGCAATCACCAAAATGAAGCATCATATGAAAATGTTTGCGTATATAGGCACCATTCTTGGGCGGACCCTGTTTTTTAACCATCATCTAAAGAAACCGATGTATATTTATTAATTCCTTCATATAACGTAGCCAAGTAAATATTCGAAAAACACGTATGACCTTTGTAAAAAAAATAATAACGAAGCAGAAAATTGAATGAAGTATTTATATAATCAGTTATGAACTTCAAAAATAGATGCTTATTTTAGGAAAGTTCGTTTCGAGAAATATTGAATAATACATTCAGAAAGGTTTGTTTACTGTTTGGAATGGACACTTTCATTATTTCTGAAAAGGTCAAGGAGTAGACAGATTTTTTTAAAGACTTGCTCAATAGCAATAATTCATCAATAAAATAATAAAATGGACGAGCGAATCTGCTCGCGTTCCCATCTTTCGAAAGTAATGTAAAACTGCAGGTTCCGTTTATTTGCGACGTGCGCACGTTAGGCATCCATACACCACGGCAATGTGCGGATGGGTGGAGTCAGTGAGAGCGGAAATATGCCGACGTTAAATAAGTGACTTAAAAAAATGGGTACATCGTTTTGCCGGATACTGTCCAAAAGTTACAAAAATATACTTACAACTTTCAAGGAAATACACCAAACAGTATTACATATAAATATAAAAATGAATTTTAATAATACACTTAGTAAGCTAAGCTAGATCTGGAAACAAATAAAAATGAGGAATTCTTTCTTGCTAGTAACGCTTCAAAAGAAATAAAAAAGCACGGAAGATATATTTCCGCTGTGTTCATATTCTGTCCTAGTACTCTAAGAGACGGTAATTTCGCTCCAAAAAAGAAGTCAAGCCAGCATGGAATCGTTTGATATAGGACAAATAATAATGCCTTGTGCCATTTTGCAGAAAACACACTGCTACTTATTACAATGTCTATTTATAAGAAATGATATTCCTTCAAACGACTGCGTTGCAACGATAAAATGTAATCAGATATGAAACGAAATAAAATTTGTGTTAAGTAAAATCCACTGTTATACCATTTTTTAACCATAGCCCCATAAGCGTACCATCGTGAGCACAAATTAATCTGTGTGACATAAGGCAGTTTGAAAATTACTGGAACAAAAAGAAGTGATTATAGTTTGAGCGACTAATCATGGATTGTAATTTCATCAACGGAATGTGCCAGCGTCGATATTACTGACAGATAATGAGATACCTACTAGTAGGATTATTTAGTTGAGAATTATTTCACTTACTAGTCCAATACATAGATATTCCTTGACGAGAAGTACGACATGTGTTTTATATAATAGCTGTAGTTGGTAGTCCAGTCTATGTTCTATACTCGTAGTAGGTAAAAAATGAGAGTTTGTGACCCCCCTTCCACCAGGGACATCCCACTCCCCCATCTCCGTTTTCACTTATTAGTGAGGGAGAAGTGGGGGATATTCTATGAGAAAAGGAGTGAGGACTGAGTTAATCATCTCCGGCTGAAGTAAAAATGGTAATGGTAATGGGGGGGGAGGGACTGACGCCTGGCAAATTGGCCGCAGACGGGCCCTTTTTACGCACCCTAATTATCCCCATAGTCATGTGCTCTTCTTGCTCTTTCGTCAAATATTTTCGATCTTCTAATGAAGGTCAGGATGTTATTCAGTTCAAGGAAGTTCATCCCCTCCCTTAGAAGCGCTTCTGTACCAAAGATGCTATGCCTCAGGCGTCCAAACGATTAACGCTGTCTTAGGAGAAGGTAAAACGTTTCCTCATCAGTTCCGCATCCTGGGCATGTAGGGTCTTCCTCAACACATATCAATGATAGACGTCTGAAGGGGCATGTCTGAACTCCGATTAAAAGATTCAGCCTTTCACCCAGTAACCAGGACTATCTCGACTTGTTCGGCCCCGTCACAAAATTTCGAGTTTGTCTATATGCCCGATTGGTCCTCAAGTGTTCCTTTAGTGTCCATTCACTGAGGGGATGTCAACTTAGCCATAAATATGTTGGATACTATACTTCCTTATTCTACGTGTATAGTAAAACGTGTCTTAAATTTCATTGCAGGTTATATTAGTATTATGTACTCAGATGCATATTATGCATATTTAATACCAGATTTAAATTGAAGCGTCATAAAACGTCATAAATTCGGTCTGACTGCAGTATTTACATATATTTGAAAGCGTGACGGTTAAGTTTGTAGATAACAAATATGAAATATATCCAGCGCATTTTAAATATAAGAATGCAGTCCACATGTTGTACTGCAGAATTTTAATAACACGATTTTAAAATTGATACCGTCAACAGTAATACATGTACGTATAACTGGCGCAGAGGAATTTTAAATTACCACATTATTATGTGTGAATATTGTGAATTACTTATACTACACATACATAAAACAATTCAATACAAAAACTACAAAGAAATACAGATTTATTGCAATTTCCGGAGGAATAACTATTGGGTTTTTTAATCTAGGCGCCAAGACATCAATAGACCATCACAGTATATGTCTGCCTGTGGACTCGAAATAACGCTTGTTCTTGATTACAATATGCCACGGAAAAGTTAACTCCCGAAGAAAGAAATATGGCCGTTAATGAATCGTGCTGGTCTAAATCACGTCAAAGTCGGTGCGGATTTCCATATATCTCAAAGTGTCATTTCTCGACAAGTTTTACGGTATCAAAACACTGGATCAGCATCTGAGAGGGTTAGAAGTCGTCGTCCACGAAAAACCAATGCAGCTCAAGATTACCACATGTATCTGATTGCCAATAGAGAGAGATGCAATACCTCAAGAATCATAGCAGATGCACTAGACAATGCCATTGGGGTACGTGTACCGATAGAAACGATTCGCGTTTGAGGGATCGAGGTATAAATAACACACACCACATGTAGTACAACACATGCATCTCTAAACTAACGTTGTACGGGAGGGGATACACATTTAGGGACACTAGACATACACCCAATATGCATATATAGTGGAAGTAATCTTCCTCACAGTTAATTTCACTACTATGGCTGAGAATCAAACCCGGAACATTTTGATGAAAGTCAAGTACGCTTGACTCTCGACCATCTGTCGTACCACAGTCTCTACAAAACGTCTGAGAAGAGTTTCTTTGACTGTACATCATAAATAAGCGAGATGGAATGGGCACGAACATCTACATTAGTGAGATAAATGGTGTTATGCTTTATTCACCGATTAAACTTAAGATTTTCAGATGATTCCAGAGTTAGGGGCTAGGGGTAGCGGGATATCGTCATCAAGTTCATGAAATATATCTTTGTGGAGGTGATTCAAGCATGGTATGGGGAGGTATAAGCTTCAATAGCGGTCTGACTTATTTATTATTGAATGAACGATGACAGCTCAAGTGTATGTTGGCAATATTATAAACAACATTATTCTTCAATTTCATGGTGCCACTGGTGTGAATTATTTATCTTGGATGATAATATCTCGCCTCATCTACAAGAATCGTTACCAATGCACTGCAAAACCTTGAAACTTTGGTACTTCCACTGCAACCGAGGTCACCAGACCTCAAACCCATTAAACACATGTAGGATATATTCAAAAGAATCATACGTGACCATCAACCTCATCCACAAGCAATGAGAGACTTGGAAGCGTTCATTCCACGAATTTGGACCAATATCTCTCAAGATTGCATCAATAATCCATCAGTTCCACAGGCATCCGAGTTTTCAAATTTGATATTAGTGATAATACTTTAGCGGGAATAATAATTAATTAGTGCCATCAAACACTTCACGAAGAGTATAGTATGTTAGAATGACCGGTTGCAATTGCACACTGTAGTATTATCCCCATCAACAATAGTAGTAGACATGTTTGGTTTTCTTATGAACTCATCGGTACCACAAGCTGGTGCAAGAGCCAACGCCAACATCTCATATGACCATGACTAATATTCGTAAAAACTCCTTCGAATTAATAATAATACCACATGTAATTACAACCCCTTTATCCCTGAAGGTCTGGAATGACTTTGTGCGGGAGAGGGTTACACATTAAGAGACAACGGACACACATCCAATATTCGAGTATACTGGGATTAATTCCTCTTTCCGAAGAAATCCCAGTTCTTCGACCGGGAATCGAACCCGGGACCCTAAGGTTTTGAAGCAAGTACGTTACCTCTAGACCACGGAGCCATTAAGCCAGCATGTGAAACAACGCGCCATCTCTTAGTGACGGAGAATACTAATTCAGATGTTTAACTTGTTGTAGTTATTTATATTACAAATTGAGGTACAGCCGTCTTTATAGGACGGCAATTTAAACAAAATTCCTCGGGCGGGTAACATGCCCCTTAAAAAAACGCAATGCGATATAATTTAACCCAAATTCGTTCTGTATAAACTGAGCTCATTGTGAATTATTACAATCCAAAGTACGATAATTCAGTTTATTTATTTGGTTAACCGTAATTTGAAAATGAAAAGCGCCGTAACAGAATAAACACAAGTATTGTTTACTTGACCCTTTTTCATCATATCATTTCCTCTGCGCTATAGTGTTATATTATTACAAATGAAAAATGTGCCAATAATCATTATGTTTATGGATTATGCCGCAATAACAGTAACAGCCCGAGGTCTTTTCCGAACTCATGTGCGAGTGTTTAATAAAACACCATTGTGGCGTGAAAAATGCTGGAATTTCTTTCTGAACTGAACTGTTTATTACAGAAAAATAAACGATGTCAATTGATAAAATAGGAGGCTTTAATTAACATACCTTTATCTTGATGTTTTTCTTTTAACAATAACAAAAATAATGTTCAATTTTTATTATTGTGTAATGAATGACTATTTGAACTCTTTTTGATGTTTTACTAGTGAAATACGTTACTCAACCAAAATATACATATTTTTAAAACAATTATGTATTATTTGCAGACGCGCGTTTGTTAGAAATATAGGGTGTGTCATAAGTCATGCCCCATCCGCAAGATACGGGTTTATACGGGTAAAATAGAAGTTGAAATGAAACAATAAAAAAAATTCGATTTCGCCTTGTTATCGAGTTATTGTCAGAAACGTTGAAACAATATCGGATTCTGAGGGTAAAATTACAATTAGTTAATTTTTGGAACATTATGATTGTTGTTTTTGTTGGCACTCGACCGAGGCGGAGTTTCACTTACATTCTGTGATACTTCAGGTCCGCACTTAGTTTTGTTACCGATTTGTTTAGCAGTGCGTTGTAGGATAATAGTATTAATAATTATTTCATATCTGTTCATTTGCTGGTGTGTTTTTAAAAAACAATTGAAGATGATCATGTTGCAGTGAGTTGTGTAATATATGGTAAGTGTAATATTATCAGTAATAATTATTTTACATCTGTTTATTTACTGGTGTGGTGGACGATTAGGGTCAACGAGGAGAAATCGGAGGCTATTGTATTCACCCAAAATTTTAAAAATAATAAAATCTTGACGCCAATTTCGATCAGGGGTACCAAAATTCAAACCAAAGAAGACGTCAAGTATTTAGGGGTTCAATTGGATAAACGATTAACCTTTTTGAAACACATTAACTCAACTATACGAAAAGTCTATTCTTTGTCCAGATATGTCTACCCACTGCACTGATGGCAAAGAATAGCAGACTAAATAGGACCAATAAGAAATTAATATACAAATGTATATTGAGGCCGGCCCTAACATACGCGGCGCCGCGCGCCGGCCTGGTGCAGCGCGTCGGCGACGAACTTACACAAATTAAAAGTTTTGGAAAGCAAATATCTACGCCTCATCACAAATTCAAAATTACCTCTTCACCTTCCTTTCTTTTTTGTTCTCTTTTTCACTTCAAAATTCTTCATCCAAAATTTAATTAACACCAACTCTTCTACAATCCTAACAGTTTTATAGATGTATATGTATGTGTATATGTGTATGTATGCGTGTGTGTATGTATATATGTATACATCATGTATGTGTATATTATGTATATATATAAAAATAATATTTTTTATTTTTTAATTAGAAAATAAGCGGATCAGACTTAGCCGCTCTTTTCAGAATTGCATTCAGAAGGGTTTTTTGAATTGTTAATTTTCCCTTCAAAAGCAATCAAAATTTATCAGTGCTTCGCGCCGAATTTCTTAATTCTAATTTTAAGTACTAAAACCATTAATTATTTTTAAATGTTATTCTTGTTCGTTCTGTTTTAGTTTTAAAGCCAAATAAATTGTCGAATGGACAATGGGAGTTGGCACCCCACCTTTTTGTTTTGTTCAATTGTTTTCAATCCCCCCGAACTCCGTCCTCATTCAGCTTCTCAATTGCCACGATGCTACTTGCACGTGGATGTTTGGCTGGCTCCGGGCGTGGGATATTCGAGAGGAATTTTTGTATATGAAAATTAAAAATAAAATTGATTGGAATTGGAATTTACTGGTGTGTTTTTGAAAATAATTTAAGAAGGTTACCGTACTTAATGTAAAAATGTTTCGACCGTGGGAGGCCTCTACACCTACATCTTATTGTGTTTGTGAAAATGAAAGTGATAGTGATTCCAGTGATAAAGAATATCAAAGTTCAGCATTGTTTTCAGTAAGAAAAAATCGGCTACATTTGAACGAGCAAGGGAAACAAATTTTCTCTAATGTTTACAATAATTTTTTGAAGTGATGAGCCAATGATCCTAATTTCTATGATTTAGATGTACTCGGTGAAACAGCATCTCTGACTAACGTTCCCCGTCCCACAATACACAAACGGGTGAAAGAAGGTGCCCTCCCAAGAAAGCATCGAACCGACGCCGGTCAATCGAAAACTCTGGACCCATCGATAGAAAAACTTTTAAGAATCTTAGTTTATGACGCGTATCAGAAAAATGAAATCCCAACTATTGACGTAGTAGACAGAAAACTAAAGGAAATGGATTATCATCTAAAATATACCAAAAGAAATTTAGAAACTTGGCTGAGAAAAATTGGATTTATATATCAAACTATTAATAAACGCATGGCGATTATGGAAAGTAGACGAATACTGGATTGGCGAGATTCATATCTAGAAGCGATAAAATAACTCAGAAGGGAAAATAGACCAATTTATTATCTAGATGAAACTTGGTATTGATACTCATGACACCGTAAAAAAGATTAATCTCATTGCCCCCTAATAAAGACACTCGGTTGATTGTATTACATTGTGGATCAGTTGATGGATGGGTTGATACTGCATTCAAACTGTGCGGAAAAAATATGGAAGATTCTAACGTGGATTACCATAAGAACATGAAGGGAGAAATATTTGAGGAATGGTTTGAAAATACATTAATTCCAAAATTAAAACCGAGTAGCATTAAGGTACGATTCCGATGGTGACCGTAGCAACCTGCTGCAACTTCAGGCTGCAGCCGCAGACGGCAGTGCAGTTGTCGTCTGTGGTCGGATCAATGTTGCTCACGACGATAAGTTGCTCTTGCAGTCGCTTCGAAGTGTTGGAGGCAGCACGTGACATGTTTGGAGACTCTACCGATACAATTTTGTGTCTTTTGTTGGAAGAGGATCCTTCATCCGACGATGATTTTTTGTTATTATATACTAGACAGAAAAGAAAAGCTACGATGCCTTTATTTAAAAACAGGCTACATGAAGGAAGTTATTCAGTGTTAATAAAAAATTTGCTATAATGTTCATTAATTTATCTTCCTCTGCTTCTGAAAATCTCATTTTTATTTTTTAAACGATTAAAAACTCTCATTGTCGCTCTGCGGTCAGCGTCACAACTGGTTATTGACTGGTAGTGCGGTCTGCGGTGGCGGCGAAGTGCGACCACAAGCGACAGTGGCGCTGTGTTCTGAATGCATCTCATATAAAATAGTGAAACCAGTACTGTCGCTGCGGTTTGCTGCTGCAGCCTGCAGTTGCAGTCGGTTGCTGCGGTCACCATCAGAATCGTACCTTTATTGTTCTTCACAATGCGATTGGAACTTGATCTCTATTATGAGGAAAATTATAACAAGGCACATCTCTTGGAAGTCCTGCAAACGAAAAATTATGAGAAGTATATTATTGGCTCTGTGGCGGAGAGATATGGCCACAAAATGTTGAGACTACCGCCATATTTCTGTATTTTTAACCCGATTGAATTAATTTGGTGTAAATTAAAGTAAAATTTCAGAAAAGGACATACTTTTCCGAAATTCGATAAAAAGTTAGTTAATTCAAAATGAAGTGTTGAAAATTAACAAGAAAGATTGGAAAAAAAGAATTAGGAAAATACTTACAATTGAGGATGATTATTTAAAAATTGCTGAATGTCATATAAATGAAGAATAGGGTAAGAAGGGCGAGGATTCAGAGGAAGACGCGATGTGAGGTGAGGTAAAGTGAAGTGAAGAAGTGAATTTTGTGATATCAACTGCATTGTTTATTTCCACTTATGTGTTTTCGTAGTTTATAATGCTTGAGAAATATTCGTTTTTCCAATCATATTAAATAAACTGACCATTATCCAATAGTTTTCGATTTAGAAAATCAACTTGTTTCGACCTGTGTAGAAAAGTTTACTTTCTCAACACTTCTCGACCAATGAGAAGCCCGGCATTTCCACTTTCTCAACACATCCTGTTGTCCTACCTCCCTTTTAAAAATGTACTCATCTGTCAACAATCTGCCGCTATTGGTCAAAATTTTTCATTTGTGACTGAGTTTTAGTGATTTTCAATGGTATTGTTGCGAAATAGTGCGAAAATTTCTACGAAAATCGTTTAAATAGAAGGGAATAATGGATGTTTCGCCCGATGAGGAAATTATTGATAGTACGCCACCAGAAATTGTGAACGCTGCGAAACAATCCTCACTTAACCTCCTTCCTGAAAGATCCAGGAAAAAATATGAGCAAACTTATTCCACTTTTATGGACTGGTGCAAAAAAGAAGACGATAAATTCCTTTTCCGAAAATGTATTGATGGCTTATTTCGGTGAGCTACAAACTAAATACAAGTCCTCAACTTTGTGGTCAATATATTCGATGTTACGGAGTACTTTAAATTTAAGCAATGGAGTGAACATTGAACAATATTAAAAATTGAGGGCCCTTTTGAAACGCAAATCGGAGGGCTACCAAGCTAAAAAGTCCAAAACCTTCACAGATCAAGAGATTGATAATTTTATAAAAAAATGCACCAGACAAAGTGTATTTTGCTATGAAGGTAAGAATGTATACCTATGTAGTTCCTGATAGGCAAATTGTGGTAAATTTGATTTTAAGTTTCCCTCATCATGGGAGTAATGGGAGCATGTCGATCATGTGAATTGAAGGCGATGAAAATTGACGACTTGGAACATTTAAATAATTCTGTTCTTGTGACAGTTCCAATAACAAAAGCTAAAACTGTTCGAAAATTTTCTGTAACTGGCGAGTATTATCAATTTATCAAAAGCTATATAAGTCTCAGACCACTGAATGCAACACAGGCTCTCTTTTTAAATTATCAAAAGGGCAAGTGCACTATGCAGGAAATTGGAATTAATAAATTGAGTGAAATGGGCAAGAAGGTAGCAACGTTTTTGAAACTTCCAGATCCACATCTATACATCGAACACAGCTTCCGCAGGTTATCTGCGATAATACTTATAGACGCAGGAGCAGATATAACAGCTTTAAAGAGACACGGAGGCTGGAAATCATCTACTTTAGCCGAGGGCTACATAGATGATTCGATGAAAAACAAAATGGATACTGCAAATAAGATTCTTAGTGCTATTAACAATAATAATCCCACCACAAGTGCAAATAACACAAATGTGATGACTAATAATAATCTCAATGTTGATGTAAATTCACCTCTCAGTATTATCAATTATGGAACTACTAAAATTAATATTGTAAAAAAAATATAAATAGATAATTGCGATATTTTTCCATTTTATTTAATATGATTGGAAAAAGTATAGTGTTTAACTCGTGAGAATTGGTCATTTCTACTCGGATGAATTGCTCCACGCGCCTTCGGCTTGTGTTGCAAAAATTTCATCCTCATGGAAATGGCCAACTTTCTCACTCATTGAACAATATACTATTTCAGGATGTTATTATTTATTAATACTATTTTTTTTTATTTTGACAAAAATGCGTCTGTTTTTATTATAGTAATAATTTTACTATTAGAATCTATTTTTAGTTTATTCATTGAGAAAAATATTTGCTTCTGTTACTATTTTGAGAGTATATTTTTTGTTTTTATTTTGTTTTCAAAGATTTCTTGTTACTTTTTAAATAATTTCTTTATTCTATACTTAATATTCCATACCCATCCTTTGCTCCTCGCGGTTCTTGTTGGGTAGTAACAATTTATATTAAGCTAACTTGATTATTGCAACTACTGTATGTGTAGTCAATACGTTAAATTCAATACTTTTATTTCAAGTTAATACTTTTTTGTACAATTGTTAAATTGTTGCTAACTAAACTGAGCACAAAAACCTACACTGAAAAAGTAGTTTTGTAGCGTTTCACCTCGCACGTTCTGTCATTAAAGCGATTTCTCCTACTACACCATCATTGGTCGAAAGTGATTTTCCTAGGTTACTTTCCTGGCTATAGAAAACACGTTCATATCCTGATCCGTCTAAAAAATAAACACTAGTTTCATTCCCCCGGATTCAAATTTACTATCGCATTATCATGCCAAGTCGTGAAGACCACAAGTATAATCAATAATCCTTACAACAGCCTCATTATTATCTGATTTACATGTCGAATGATATTACATAATTCATTAGTTTACTTAAATTCAATAAAAATCTGATGAACGTATGATCTGCTCGATTCGATATAACAAGATTAAAGGCTTTACTTCATTTACGTTAAACTGGATGGATGGTAATTTGTGCAGTGCTATAGGCTAATGAATCGTGACTCCATTTTAATTGCTATGTATTCTGTTCCAAGCAATTTCACTATGCTCTTAAATAACATGGTTCTCATTCAGGTATTTATTAAATATGAAATATGATTAATGTGTCGTTTTTTTAATGAAAAGAATGATTGCGATAGTTAAAATCACCCCTGTCATTTATAAATTATAATAAAGTTGTTTAGATTTTACGGATATACAAGGTCTCAGAACGGAATTCGCTCTTTAAAAAGTGATAAAATTTAATCAAAACTTAGCATACTATTCGGATTTTACTTTTTAAAAATTAAATCGTTCAGGTGTCTTCGTCTCGTTGGTAGCACTCTTTCAACCGAGACTTCATATTCTGCATTACGCGCTGACACAACTCTACAAGAATGTTGTTGATATTGACATGTACACGCTCTTGCAACTTTTGAATATCAGCGATAGAAGGATCGATGTGAACTTTACTCTTTAGATACTCCCATAACAAAAAGTCTAAGGGGTTAAGGTCCGGTGACTTCGCAGGCCAGGAAAGGTCACCAAATCTGGAAATGACAGTGTCCACGAACTTTCTTGCCTCGTGGGCTGTGGCTCCATCCTGCTGAAACCATGTGTCAGCATTGTAATCAGGAAATTGAGAAGGTTACGTAGCCATGCCACAGTATTTAGGACTGTTCACAGTTAATGCGTGACACCGATTTACTAAAAAAAAAAAAAAAAAAATATGGCGGCATCTGACATTGTGCAACAAACTGTAATCTTTAGGCAATTGCTGCTTTTAGAATTATTTCAGCAGCATCTTTTAGAGATTTTGAGGAATTTTAAACTCGTATCTACAATTATTCTTCTGTATCTGCAGGAGTGGAATACACCATGGTTTTTAAAGCGCACAATACAAAATATTCACACGGAGTTATGTCAGGAGACCGTGGTGGCCAGTTTACCGTAGCAACATATCCTCTACCGATCCATTTATTTGGAAATATATTAATTAAATATTTTTCGATATATAAAGTAAAATGTGCGGGTGTTACGTCATGCATAAACCACAAACTTGAAGTAATTCTGGTAAATTATTTAACAAAGTATGCAAACCAAACACTGTAAAACGCATACTGGATAATTTTAAAACTATGGCTCCGTCAAGGCAAGAATTCAAAAGCGGAAACCTATTGTTGATGACGAAAACGTAGAAATAGCAATTCTGGGATATTTTCACGCATTTCCAATGACGTCATTAAGACAAGCTGCTCTGCAATCGAGACTATGCAAGGATTCAGTTCACAGACTCTTAATTAAACATAAATTTCACTCGTTTTCATTCCAAATGGTTCAACGATTAAAAGAAACAGATTTCCTAAGAGAAAATTTTTGTGAATTTATTCTAATAAGGTCTGTACGCGACGATTCTTATTTGGAAAATATTATATGGTCAGATGAAGCTAAATTTACCAAAAATGGACTTTTTAATCGACACAATTCGAATTATTGGAGTGACTCGAATCCTCATGTGTTCAGGGAGCGAAATTTTCAAGAAAGTTGGCAGTTTAATGTTTACTGTGCCATAAGAAATGATAGAGTGGTGGCATTAGAATTTTATCAGGAAAATTAAAACAGTAAGTTATAAAGATTTCTTCTGCCAATATTTATAGTTAATTTTTGTTTGTTTTTTTTTTTTAGGTGAAAGATATCTAAATATTTTACAAAATTTGAATATTAACATTTAGAAAATTTACCTCTCGCCGAACATACAAACATTTTTTATCAGCACGACGGTGCTCCCCCACATAACGCGTATTTGATAAATAATTTTTTACAAGAAACTCTTTACGATCAATGGATCGCCAATAATAGACTTTTCCTATGGCCTCCTCGCTCGCCCGATTTATTAATTTTGGATTATTTTATTTGGAGAACTATTAAAACCAAAGTTTATGAGAGCCCATTAACAACTATTGAAAATTGTATGCAGAGAGTAAGAAATGCATTTCAAAACTTATCACAGGATTCAATTAGAAGAACTAATCCGAAGGTGCGAAAAATGTGTGGAGGTTTGTGGGCGGAATTTTGAACAATTATTATAAATTAAAATGGAATCATGTTTTTAGTTGATTTTATCTTAGCTATTTTAGTTTATGCAAAGTGTCCTCAATCCAATTAATAGGCATGTTACAGTGTTTACTGTTATTTTCAGTTTTTGTTGATATCTAGTAGCAAATGCACTACAAGTTCTTGATATTACTTTATCACATTCTTCATTAGTAATAAACAAATTCAAAAAGTCTTCGTTGGTGTAATTTAAACGTGGTGGCATTTTTTAACATAAGAGAATGACTGACATTAATGATTGTTTCTAATCATGGCAATTTGATAAAATTTTTACTAAAAATTCCTGAATTTCTAAGAAAATCGCAACTATTTCAAAAAGTTGTGACTTAAACCCCCACAATGCTTGTATCAGCAAAAAAAGGAATTTAATTATACATAACTTGATGTAAAAAAATACAGGGTGTTCCATTTGACTTAAGCAAGTTTTCGCGGTTTGAAGTTTACAAAATGTAACGTCAAAAAATGGAACACTTGATATACTATTATTGAATTTCTTTAAACTGTAGAGCGTAGCTCACCTTATGGTATTTCCGCATGCCAAAAAGCAAATGAGTATCTTTTACACGAAGAAAATTATAAAAGTTATTGTAAACCATTACACGTCGAAATTTTTTTTAAATGTCAAATATCTCTGAAACGGCTGGGTTTAGGCATAAGGGTATCCATGTTTTTAACTCAGAATTTTATGCTCTTTTTGAAAACCCTAAAATATATGTGTTCCATTTATAATAAGCAAGGTGGTATCGACTTCCGGTATAACCGGAAGTGCCAGATGCTTGTAATTATTTTAGTTGGATTGGCCAAACTGTCGTTAGTAGCTCTCTAAATTTTTAAAATTTTCTGGCGCGTACTTTTCCCTATATCAATCAATGCAGTTCCTGGTGAGACACCCTGTATAATAACACCGATACTTCTGCCGTAAGAGTTTTTCTAGTTTCTCAATTTCATGTTAAGTAACCTGGCAATATCTGAAGTTTTAATTATCTCGATGATGTCAACTTTGTCGACGAAACGGCGTCAAGTATAGTGTGCACAATTTTGGCGATTGTGCAAATAATTTCAATGTTACGTTCATTTTACATGATTCATTTCATTATATTCTACTCAAAAAATTTAAAAGGGGCGACATAAATTAAAGATTGGATATAATAAACTTCCCTCAATTCCACTTTCACGTGAACAAAATCTAGTCGTTTACAAATAACCACATTCACATAATTAATGACTTCAATTTGTCGTTTGCTTTACTCTAAAACCACTTATTAAACCTCTCAGACTACATAAAACAAATTATTCCCCTTCGAAACATAAATTGAACGGATCCTCTCGATAGAGGATTATTCAAATTCCTCGCGAGTTTGATAAATTTTTCTCGGTTTTTTTATATAATTAGGACGATATTTATGTACTAAAAAGTCGCCTTGTCTTAAATAGAACCAGTTTTTGTTTTCATAAAAAACGGTAATAATAAAGATGTAACAAAATTTGACACTAATAAAATATCTATTGCGAGATTTAATAGTTTTGCGCATCGAGTTTTACAAAAAGGAAGAAAACTAATATAAATATAAAGAAATGTACAAAAAAATCTAATTGAAATTTTAGTTAACTGTAACTTACTTAAGGTAAGATAACTAAGATATTTCATTCTGAAATTATTTTTATTATGACCAAACAACATACAGAAAAACACGACTCTGATGGTGACTCTTTATTAGGAACTACACTGTCGTCACTCTGGGAAACACTGATTTATTAGCCGGTGTTATTAGTTCACAGTTTAATTTTCCCGCTTTGATATTTCAATTTTCTTTTGTAAGATTACACGACACTGGATTATTCCAATAAATGTCAGAATAAAATGTCGATTGGTACAAAAGTGGGTGAAAGACTTCAGCGGAACTTTAATAAAATAAAACTGTTTTATTGAAGTTCTCCAGTAGTAATTATAACACTATTTTGTAACAAAAAAGAGATATTTATCTTATAAACGTTCTGCAAAACATTTGACTATTCACAGGGTCTTTGGTGTGAAAACTACGTTATAATTATTTCTTCGGTAGCATTTTTATTGTATAAAGGTAGGTAAGTGTGAGGCTTATATAACAACATAATGTGTTCTATAAAAGTTCTATGGCTGCATCTAATAGCTATTACAAGTAATCCATAGAGCAAAAATAATTATAGAGCAATTTTGCTGTATAGCGGATGTTGTTATAAATGTTCCTATAGTAATTAAAAACACTTGTATACAACAATTTTACAATTTGGTTGTAAAAACATTTTTACAATATAAAATTGCAGCTATTTTGCTCCCAAAACAAAATATAGTTACTGGAGTCGTTTATACAACAAATTTGCAAATTCACAACTTCTATATAGCTTTTATACATCAGAATTCTCTCAATCAAGTGACTGTAAGGGTAGTTTGCTATGTGGGAACTGTTTCTCCGTACTACCTTCTGAAGTCTGTGTCTTATTTTCGACCATATACAGATTCTTAAGTGAAATCAAAAGTGGGAGTCTGAATCGTCAAAACCATCCCCAGGAGGAAAGATTATGATTATTATAGATGACAGAAAACATACCTGGGGTGACTATGATATGGTTCACCCCCTCTTTTTTCTCTTTGAATTTAAACTTAGAAAAATGACGTTATATATAGTCAATACATAAATAAAAAGACATCACTTTTCTAAGTTAAAAATTACACAAAAAAGGCGGTGAAAGTCATACGAAAACCTAACTTCCTTGAGGAAAAAGAAAGAGACGGCATCATTTCGTACGTCTCAGTAACAAACGAGAATAGTATTGATCAATCTGATCGAACGCCTTTGACTAGCGTCGTTGTCACATGTTTCATGGTTTCCAGTTTCTGCTTGTCGACTGTCAAATTTGGATTTGTTTATTTTTGAGTTTTATTGTTACCATTTTCTTTATTTTATTGATTTTTGTATTGAAAAACAAATCTTTTCAGAACTAACGACAGTTAATCTTCAAGAGAAAAGATATTTTATTACATAAAATACATACAAAATCCTTTTTCTAGAACGTCATCAGACAGTTTTTTTTATTTTTAATGATGTTAATTAATTTAAATGTAATTGTTAATATCTACAAGCAATCTGCATTTTGCCAAATTATATAAAAACAAAATTATTTCAAATTTAAAGACTGATGAAATCGTAAAATTATTCAGACTTTTAGAGGACAAATTGTAGGTTATGTTTTTACTTTTTCACCTGTCAACGAGAAAAGTTTGTTTAGATCTGGACATCATTTCAACAAGCATGAATAAACCACCATCCGAAAAAGGTCGATTAATTATAATTCACATTGACAGTGCTGATGACTTTGTGGAAGGTGGTTTATTATCATTCCAATCAGATTGTTGTGGTGTGTAATGAAGTAACGAGATTCACGTTACACACTAACGAAAAATTGGTTATTTCGTTACAGGTGAGTGCAGATGATTTTGAGAATTATTTTGTACAAATGTAGGAAAATTCTGAAAAAGATGGTGAAGAACTAATTGCCATAGCAAATTTAAATTAGCGTTTTACGAAATATATCATAGACGATATGGTAGATAAACGTGATACTGTCCGACTACCACCGTATGTATCACTTCGAACAGGAACTTCAGGTCTATCAATCATATTGCAGACACACAGTATCAAGTTTTATATCCCTTCCGAAACACATTTAAATTAAGAGCGATTTGCAGATTTGGGATAGTTAATGGCGAAAAGTTGTGAAATTTTATTGAACTCTCACCTATATCAAATCTTCGGAACGACTAATTTCATTAAGAAACAGTGAATACCATATTTTTAAAGGAAAAACACTAATTAATAATTAACATGTTCTCTTTCAACTAACTGTTCGAAGCGTTTGAAGGTATAGGTACAATGGCTGTGTACAAAACAACGACCGTGATAATGAATTCTAATAATTACAATTCGTAACTTCAAGACAATTAAATTCAGTTGCTTTTACTCCTTTCACCCCTTTTTGCGTACGGGAAGCGAATACAAGTTATAAACTCACCATTTATATAACATTTATTAGATTGCAATGTAAATGATTAATATTTGTACCCACATAATCGTATGCAATAATCCGAAATGAATTTTAACGACGCCGCTTCAGTGTTCACATTGTTCAATTAAATACTAATTAATTCTGATCTATGAACTTTCAACTTCAGCGATTATTTGCGTGTACACTTTCACTTCACTGGAGCCGAACAAACAGCATTATCTGATGTAGATATAACTTCTGCTGAAGAGACATGGCAAGTTAAACGTAGATAGTAGTAATAGTAATAAATGTTGTCATTCTCGTTAATTTCGCTGATGGCTATAATAGGCCCATGCAAAAAATATAATTTTGGCATTATTGGAATCTCCAGTTTTTTTTTTTATTTTGTTTTTTACTAAAGTTATTCTGCATTGAAGTTTGAATTAATTCATTACGCGCTCAAACACCACATGCCGGGCAGATCGATCCGATGACGTCACAGTACAGGAACTATCTAAGTGCAAGTGAACACAAAGCAGGCACAACACGTTAAATGTGAACAGGTGGCTATATTTTGTGTTGTGATTCTTGTGAAAATTTTTTTGTACATTGTGATATTTTAACTGCGCATTTTTAGTACCTACGTCCGAATGAATGCACGATATATACTGTTTGATCATGTTATATGTTTTCTCCCCTCTACGCTAGAGCCCCGCCGCGCCGTTGACCTACAGTAATGTAAATTACCAATATAGTGTAATTTAAAAGAATCTATTCCGCATTACATTTTAATTTAATATAGTGCATTCCCTGACAAAACCAAGTTACCACGAATATTGTAAAATTAAATAAAATTAACTTAATATGTTTTTGTAGTTTGGGAATGTTTCAGTATGTGTTTGCAATATATTATATTAATTTAAAACCCTAAGGGGTATTTCCACTATATAATTTCAATTATTCTGTTCTCTGAAGCCATTAATGTTTATTACATTGGGGTTTACAAGTTTTCTTACTTTGGATTCTTTAAATGTGCTGGCTACCCTGATGACGCTATGGCAAGCAGAAACACGTGTCGGTAGATATTTTAAAGTTTTTTAAAGTGAGTGTCAACTGGTGAGTACCTTGTGTTTTATTTATTTTTGGTTTTACTAGACAGAACAGTTGAAATTAAAAATAACATTATTGAGTCAGTAGTACTGAACACAATGTGCATATTATCTTTTTTGTAATCCAAGTTTCAGCGTTTTGGCAAATAGCCGGGAAAATAATTGTTTAAAAAGATATATGTTATACTTATCTGTGATAAGATTTGTAAAAGTTAGTAAATAATAATTAGCAAAAAATTTTCAGTTAATATTATTTTTCATTCCACTCTATATTATATTATATCCGTAAAAGCCATCCCTGGGAACCGATCGGTAAATCGCACGTATGACAATGATTAACTCATCAAAATCATCATATTACTAGCGTATCGTGCCGATGTGTAAAAATACTTCAATAAAAACATCAGAAAAAACATTTATCCAAGTTCCAAGAACGAAAAACGTAGGAAATTGTGGTTAAAGATGATTAGACGGGATCCAAAGAAGTTTTCGAAAAAAGTTACGTTTTTGTATGCGAGGATCATTTTGATATGAGTAATTAAAAAGTAACATGCAAAGGCAATAAAAAAATATTATATTATGTAAAAGGCATAGTAGGGTAATAAGAGGGATTCTGGATTTCAAATGATTTTTCAAATTTTTTGTTATTTTGGGACCGTACAGAAGATATTTCCCATCGTGGAATTTTGTGTCACCCTACTGGGTGTTACTGAAAATCATTGGACACAAAGTTGTCAATTATCTCTTTTGGGTCGTTCATTTTTAGCTAATATAATTTTTTGATGGATTTCAATCGCAAATTCAGCGTTTCTACTTAAAAATGATAAAGGGGCGTCCAAAAATACTTTTGCTAAAAGTACTGTTATACAGGGTGAATTTAAAATTCTCACACAAATCTAACACAACAAATTTTTTAGGCAGGGCAAAACCGTATAATTTTGAAGCACTTGTAGTTACTGCATTTCAAGATGGTTTTGTCGTGCCTAAAAATTGTTGTAAATTCCAATAGACGTCTGGTCTGCTAACGGACCTAGTACTCTAGCCAACTAGGGGTCTACTGCAGTTTCAACATATTTTTTAGGCACGGTAAAACCGTATAATCTTGAAGTAGTTGTAGTTACTGCATTATGAAATGGTTTTGTCGTGCCTAAAAATTTTTTGTAAACTCAAGTTGACCTTTAGTTTGCCAAGTTACTGCCCATTGTCCATTTCTAACGGACCGAGTATATGTATTTCAAACATCTTTAACATTGTTATTTTATACCAGCAGAAGCGGAAGGCAGACATGACTAGACATTATAATCCTCACATCTGAAACACTGATTTTAATATGTGGATTCTTCTTGGTTTTTACCCATAAAAAATCAGTTGGCAACTATTTTAACATCGAATATTTCTATTCAAATTTTACCAACATCAAAACTTTTGACTTTTCAGCGAAATATACGGATGTTTTTTAAATACATGCATATATTGAAATCTGTAGGTCCTTATGAAAATGCTAAACAAATCCCCACAATTGAAATTCAGAAATCCCCCCCCCCCAAACTCTTTACTTCACCACACACAAAGTTAGCACTTTTAATAATAAATTTGTTTTTAATAATGTTCGAAAAAAATTCGCCATTTGTAACATAAAAACATAAACATAATTAAAAATCCAAACACACAAACCGTTGATTGCACCAACAAGCTAGAACATAAAATTTTCCAAAAATAACATGATTTTACTTAGATACGCACCACTTACGCGTTATAGTAAATAATGACATAGTGAGACGTAAATTGTATGGCAACGCCTCATATATCAGTTACGAATTAGTCAAGGGCTTTAAACGGAGGCGATGACAAACACCATAGCGTAGGTAATATTATATATTATTTTTCTTGTTCTTAGATATTTTGAAAAATAAATATTTTTGCGAATATCAGGATAATGTGAATATTTACCGATCTGTAATATATGCATGTATATATTTCAAAAGCACGCTGTGTATCTGCTGATATTCTATTAACCTTCTTTTCCTTGTGCAAATTCATAACGAATTCCTATTTCTTTTCGTAGAGGATTCTAAGTTCGTATGGTAACAATTTGAGGATGGCATTTATTGTTAAACCCCTCAAGTTGTATGCGGGCTGGTACTCTACATGACATAATCATTAAATTAGTCTCATCTGGATACTTTGATACTTGTTACTGTAAATTCTTTTAACCTTTAGATTTCTCAGATATCTTAAAACGTCCCTATAATTTTACTGAATGTGCAAAACAGGGAACTTAAATTACCATGGAATTTACATAATTTTATGTCATAGACATGCATTCCTAACCAATATCTGCTAATTTAAAGCAATTCATGTTTCATTTACTTTCATAATGTCAGCCAGTTATATCTGACATTAACTGAGATTAGATTAAAATTATGAACGCACAGCATTATTAAAATTATTCCAAATATTATGAATTATTGATATTATCATTGATTCCTATAAATGTCATGTATTTTTAGCAAATGGTCGCTTTGCATCTGCATATAATTAACAGAGTTGCGCTGGATTATTTTTGTTTGTATATAAAACAAGAAACTACGCTAAAAACAAGTGCATATAATTTTTTCAGCATTACATTAATAATTAAATTTAATCTTTATGGCCATAAACGTTGGAATACAAATTTTTGCATTCTAATGTTTTATAATTATTGGTCACAATAGGCATTTCTCTTTTTTTATTTGCCTATTTAATAGTATTTGAAAATCTACGCTCACTACATTTTTTCCAGAATTATCCATCAAGAGTAAAAAAAAATTAACAAAATTCTGAATTTTTATCTTCTGGCGTCACCCCGCTAAAACACGTGTCCAGTAAATACTAACGATGTGAGTAACAATTTCTAAAATTGTTTAAAATAGTTGTATGGTCTCGTAAACTTGACAAAGTTATGTTGGACAATCGAAACATTTAATTCAAACTAGGATTAAAGAGCACCAACTATGAAAGAACAGATCAGCAGACCAGCATACATTTGTATGATAGATAATAGCAACATAATTTTAATTAAAAACATAATAAACAACAGGACAACTAACTCGACAATGTCAAAAGTTTGGAAATTAGCAAATGTTTTTTTCTGCTTAACTGCCATATCAAAGGCTACATTCTTCTTGAAAATTTTCAGGTCAGGAAATCCAATATTGTGCGGTATTTTTCGACAAATAATTTCTATATAATGGAATGGGTGCCATTGTCTGAATCTACTGTTGTCTTGTGTTCAACCATGACGAATATTCACTGAAACCGCGACTGACACATCGGTCTTAGACCCAGTTAATTTTTTTATCCGCACAAACCAAGCAGGCAATCCTTTGCCTGTCAACAACAGTGTAAATCTAGATCCGAAACTGTCCCACAACTGAGTTATGTAAATGTTACTGTATTTATTATTGAAATGGGACAAAACCGACAATACCGACAAATAACGGATGTAATACATTTATTATTCATAAACAACACAAACTTCCTTGTAATCGCATAAAGGATCGACCAATGAACGATTACATAATTGATAGTTCAAGGAAAAGCGTCACAAGCAACAGGCTGGAACTGACTTGTAAATTACAAAAAGTATAAGAACGGCTTTCTCGTGGAATGACGACGACGTTGTTAATTACATCTGAGTTATAACTGAAATTATTCTCTTTGATTTTCAGCCTTTCCATTAACTTTAAGGTCTGCTTTTAGTAATGATTCGCTAATGGTTGGGGTTATTCCTAGGGTGTTGGCAGAGTTTTTGTTAAAGTTACATTTATTTGCCATATTTATTCGAAAATAAATGTGCTTACCGCACAGACACTAAGTTTACGCTTTACACAATAAGAATATATAATTGGAATTTTGTCCGCGCTCTAAAATAACCAATGTGTAGTGAGAGATGTGTTGTAGTGCATCAGTTGCATCTTCCCAATAACGAAAGAAACGGAAACTGGATAGCTGTGAAAGAAATTATACATCATATCAGTATGAAAGTAATCCGAATTCCTTGCTATAATAAAATGCAGCATTGCTGTATGCGTACGTCGTCGGTATGTTGAGGGGAGCAGAGGTGCTCGCAGAGTCACCCAGAGTTCACAATCCAACCTTGTGCTTGTACTCACGCGGATCTCTAGCGAGCCGTAACGATGGGCATGAGAATTCCTGCATCGCAGCTAACCTCAAACAAAGGATCGTTATGCTGCTGGAAAAAAATGTAGCGAATTGTGTTTGCACGTATGAAAGTTATGGAAGGATCAATACACGATATAATTTACGATGGAAATAAGCCGAAACTTAATTTTAACGTGGGAAATGCTCCATAAATCCGTAATAATCATGGTAATGACTAGAGCCCGTATCTCGGATGACATTTCCAGGGAGGGATTCTGATTTACCTGATACTAGTGATTTTTCCATTATTAGTAAACTATTATATCAGTAGTAAATCATAAAAAAAATACAGTTCTCTAAGGCAGAGCGTTCACTAGGTCGGTGAAGCGAAGCGGCGCGGCGGCACACAAATCCGCTCCCAAATAAAATACATCTAGAATCTAGATGAATGAAGACGCGTCGATTAGAGCCGTAGTGCGGAGCGAAGCGGGTATGAGCGGCTGCGTATAGTGGCTAAATAACCCCTCGAAAAGTCCGCGCCGCACCACTCTGCTTCACCGACCTAATGGACGCTCACTTTAATATTTTTGTAAAATTACAGTAGTTAAAAACTTCGGCCAATAACTATTATTGCTACACAAGCTCAAACATCGTTAAATACAAAAGTTTTATTTTGTAAACCATAGGCAAATTCCTTGCTAACGTTAATTGAGATGTTTATGTTTCTTAACAGATAAAAAAAGGGTCCCTGACTCTCGAGACAATTGAGAGAAAATAATTAGTCCTTGTACACAAATTTTATCAAACAATTTTTTACTAATAAGTTTTTACTAGTACATAAAAAATGGAAATAATTGTCTTCTGTATTCTTGTTTTTTAAGTTTTATTAACTTATTAACATTTATATTTATGTATGTAACCACCATACTCATTTTCTTCAATTATTGTAGTCCTGTGTCTGAAGATGTGAAGTAATTTACTTGTTCACGAAATCGGTCACACTAATAAAGGAATTTTATAAGAATTTTTCCGTTTGCCTTATCATGAATAATTACTCATATGGGATTAACCTACCTACGTTACAAAAATCTAAATATTGTTTTTTGCTATTTTAGACTTAAATCCGGTCTTTACTTATACGTAGCTAGCTGTTTACCAGCGACTTCGTCCGCGTGGAAATCGCGCTGCAACCCCCCCCCCTCCTTATTTCCCAAAGGAGCTGAGATATTTAGTATTTTGTATTGAAAATGAGTAAATAAAGTACAAAAAATTCAATATTTCAACCCCTATTGCATATAGGGGGGTTCGAGTTTCTTTTTATTCGATTTTCCAGGAAAAATCCTATAGAGCGCTAGAGCCCTCGGGAAAAAATCAACCCTCTATCTCCCACACGAACCGAGATATTTAGCATTTTATGTTGAAAATTAGAGTTGCAAGAAGTAACAATTTAATATCTCATCCCCTCTGCATATAGGGGGTTGGAACTCGTTTTATTGGATTCGCTGGGAAAAATCCTGCGCAGTACTGTGGTTCTAGGGGCAAAATCAACCCTCTATCTTGCATAGATTTAACATTTTATCATTTTAATATTGATTGATTTAAGAATCGTCCGTTTTCGCTTAATTTTTTTCGATGTTCTCTCGTCGATTTAACAATTTTTTGATTTCGCTCACTTTTATGCGGTGCTTTGTCCTTAGACATTTTTATGGGTAATATTTTTGAGCCCAAGTCTATATCTCCATTGGGCCTAAGATTAAACAGTCCGTAAAAACACTTTTTGCTCCTTGGGGGTCGTAGCAATATCGACAGTGATGCACCCACCAGTACGTGCAATCTCCTCCAATTAAATCAACAATAAATCACAAAAAGAAGTAAGCATTTTTACAATTTCGTACTATCCTCCCATGCCGCTCCTGACTTACGTGAATGTCGTCCAAGATACGGGCTCTAGTTGTGACGAATGATACGTGTATTGTTAGTTGATAATACTAGATAGATGCAATGCTGTCTTAAGCTAGATAAAGCCGATGTAACTGTTGTTTTTTTGGTTAACATCGAAGCCTAATATTTTCTTGCTATTAAATTGCATATGCATGTATATTACTGGGCGTCAACTCGAAAATTCTCCAGCCCAATTATCTCGGGAACAGATTGAGATATTAACGAGCGGTATTAATCATACGAAAGTGGATCGGGGAGGGGGAGGGTCAATTGCTGTAGTACGAAGATTAACAAAAAGGGCAATCCCCCAGCTACCTCAGTTTAGAATTTTAAGTAACACCCTACTTCTTGTGGCATTTAAATTGAAAGCCCTTTTGAAAGGCTATATTTTTGCAAAAATTAAATTTAATTTCAACAAATACTTTTTGTGTACTTGTGAAATAGAAACAGTTACCACGGATAACACATCTAAATTTGCAAAGTAATCACTATTGGGATATGCAAATTCATACCAGCTGCCTTAATATGAAATACCAAATCGACAGCTCGGCCAGCTTGGGTGCTACAGTGCAGACAGCCAACGAGATAATTGCAAAAGTCCGGAATTGGGTACCAGGAAACCTAAAAACGCGCAATTCCGTTAAAATTCAAAGTCAAAAATGTTTATAGGTATGCATTATTTATTTGGCAATATAAAGTAAAATGTTTGTAGTATCCTGTTTGGCTTAGTTCGTTTAAATCTACTGATGTATTGTCTGTAAATAAATTAACAAAACCCTTGTGAAATGATTAGCAGATATTAATACACACCTCAAAGAGTTAATGGTAATGGTAATGGTGAGGGAGGCTGACGCCTGGGAAGTAGGCCACAGACGGGCCCTTTTTACCAACCCCCAGCTGTCCCCTCAGCCATGTGCTTTTCTTGCTCCCTCATCGAATCTTTCCGACCTTCTGATGAAGGTCAGGATGTCACTCATTGCGAGGGAGCTCATCTCCTCCTTTAGAAGCGCCTCAGAACCGAAGATATTGTGTCTCAGGCGCCCAAACGCTTCACATTGTCCCAGGAAGTGGTAAGATGTCTCTTCATCACTCCTGCATCTTGGACATGTAGGGTCTTCCTCAATACCTATCAATGATAGATGCCTCCTAAGTCTGCAGTGGCCTGTCAGCCAGGACTCTTTAACTCAAAGAGTTAAAGAGTCTTAGCTTTGAATCTTGAGATATACTGATCTCTATCTGATACGCCTGATGTTATTACGAGCACTCGTAACAGTTTTAATTTCACTCCATCTCATGAACTAACAGGAATATACACTCCACAAATCCTGCTACTAAGAAAATATATTGATGATGTCAATAATGAAAATTTATGGTTTATGATTTTAGGTAACATCCATCAATTTATATGTGTTCCGCTAAAAAAAATACAAGTTGTTTCATGTATCTTTATATTCTCTTTTCTCTTTGATATTTGTTTTTCCTTTTTCATATTTTGAATTTCCATAAAAATATGCATAAATTTTACACAAGCAATTTTTTCTAACTTTAAAAATACACCCCAAAAAATTAAGTGGGAACTCTAGCGTGATACTGATAACATTGTCCAGTCTATCAATACAATATTTGTTTTATTGAAATAAAGGGAGTGACGAAATACCTTCATTTGTTATCAATTGTATGCCTACAGCAGTGTTGCGTGATAAAGGAAACAATCAATTATTTATAAATGAAAGTATATTGCCAAATCGGATGAACGTATGTATTTCTTCAAAAGAGAAAAATACCAATCTCAACCAACTTCGCGAGGAAATTGAAAGTGGTAAAACATTCATTGACAAATCCATCACTGAATTATTTATTTACTTTCGGTAATTTTCAGCTTGTGTATCGTAAAACCAATAGTAGTTGGTTTTCCCGGACAATTCCATTATAACAGAATAACATTGTTATTATGGATACATTTTATAGCTAACATTTGTTGGATGTGTCTATCTATATTAGACCAAGACATTGTTGCATATTTAAAAGGTTATATAATAAATTATAACTAATCTTTTCAGAGGCGGAAATTTATCTACAGAAGTGAATCCTTAGTTTCCAGGCGTATAAAATAAGAATATACTGAACATTTAATTCGTACAGATGACGTAGCTAGCCACTGTCGTTCATATAGGGCACCTCAAAAGTGACAATTCTACAGCAGATTTCTGGGAAACTGAGTACCGGAGTCATATTTTTAAGAAGAGGATCTAGTGCGCATTTTCCTTCTGTATTGGAAAAGAATCGTTTTGCGCATAAAGCTGACAGTACCGCTTTTACCTACAGTAGCTAAATCAACAGTAACATTACCAATAGGGAACTTGCCTATAATTTTAAAAATAAAAATAATACTAAAAAACATAGCGTAACGTTGTAATAAAACGTGTACCTCACAAAAAAATAAGATTTCTAATTCCATGCGATCAGTATGAAGGATCTAAACAGCGATAAAATTGAAGTGGCCCGACACGAGCTACTATTGACTGTGACGTCACACCATACAATATTCGGTAGTCGTCGCGCCAGGAAGCAACACAATCAGATGTTTACCAATTCCAATTCTAATTTAAAATCTTTATTCACAATTAAGTAGATTATTTACAACTTGTATGGGGTACAGAGTAAGATTTATATTAATATATACATATATACAGAAAAAAGAAAACTAAAAATCAATTCATTCAAAAAAATACTTAAAAATAATAATACAAACAAATTAACAAAGTATGACATTCTATATAAACATATGTACAATATGGTGTTATTAGATTGTGGTTGATTTGTTAGTGACTGTTCTGATATAAATATATAATTGTGTTTTATAGTACCGCTTATTGTAGTTGTACAGATATTTTAAAATGACTGATCAAGGTTTTTCAAAGGGCCAATCTGATAATTTGCCTAAAGTGGATATGTTTATGGTGGCATCTTTTATACAAAATAGTGAAAGTTTTTCCCTTGGAGAGGTCCGCGGGGTCAAGGCAGAGAAGTATGTATTTTTTTAGCTTTTAGTAATAATTTATAAACATAAAATAGTTATGACTTGATCACGGAATAAAATGAAATAACTACAAAATGCTTAGTCGCAACTAAGCATTTTTAGCAGACTTAGTCTTATGTTTGAAAGAATTTAGGGTAATTCTTTATAACAGCCACTTCTATATTTTTCGTGTTTTTTTTTGTACACACGTGTAAAGTGTCTCTATAGAAGACATTTGCTGCAAAGGAAATGTTGCGCAAATGTATAATTACCTATCGTAGGTATTTTCGTACTATGTTTTGGGGCAAGGGAAATAAGTGATTGTGTCGTGTTATAATTCACATAATAGATAAATGTAAGATTTGAATAGAATAAATTAAAGGGCAAGGGAAAGGTATTTGCAATATACTATATATACTAGAAGTAAACATTTTACTCTTCGCAGACAGTAGTGTTATTGAACTTTTATATAATTGTTGCACATTCTGTAGGATACTCTTCGCAGTTTTTTGAAAAGAATCTTGTGTTTGTCTTATAAACATCATTCTAACAATACCTAATGTATTGACTACATATTTAATTTTCTCTCCCGATGATGCAGACTGTATTGGCGAAACGCGTGACAGTATATTTTATGGTATAAACTAAGATTCATTCTTACAATACCTAATATATTGATCACATATTTAATTTTCAATTTTTTTTCATCTCCCCGATGATGCCAACTGCGTAGACGAAATTTGTGGTAGTATATTTTACAGCATTTTGGTGTCTACAGAAAATTACTTCAATTTTAGCAGCACATTGAAAATTGCAACCCTCTGTAGATTCATATTTTTAAATAAAATGTCCTATAACTTTTTTATTTACTATTTGATTTTTTTCAAAAACAATGGATTTCTTCCTCTAGCTAACACTAACTTATAGCCCAAATTTCAATTCGATCGGACTTTTCTTTCTTTAGTTATCGTGCTTACAAGAAATGTGACGGACGGACAGATGAACAGACGGACATTTTGAAAGTTGTTCAGAATTCGATGACGAACGAAATGATTTTTTCTCTGCGAGCGATATTAACGATTTTAGAAATGTCCCGATCAAATGCAATATACTCTTCGTAATCGTATTTGCGAAGAGTATAATAATAAATAGCTGTTTACTTTCGCACCAGGAAATTACCTCTACTTAGTATCACTAAATTACATTCTATCTACTAATCTTATTTTTTAACATTGTATACACATTCTTTCTTTAATCCTACCCTAATTAAAATCAATAATTCGGAATTCGGAATATTTTATTGCCCGCCTGCGAAAAACTAGTAGATAGACATATAGTATTTAATAATGTACTTACATTAAAATGATCTTCACACACATGTAGGGACCTACTGCTCTGTGAAACGTCTTTTTCATTTCTTCTACACGCTTTTAGCCATTTTGATCGACGAATCTTATCTTCTGGCAATATTATAAATATTTTATCTGGCACTTTTACTGTAGTATTCTTACACAACGATACAATGCAATATTTAAAATAAGGAGTTTTTGTTTCCATTTTAAGTATACACTTAAAATTTATCTGAAATCAAGCGGTCGAGTGCTGGGATCTCCGTCGTCGCTTGTAAATTGTATGGTGTGATGTCACGACTACTCCCGCGCTTTTGAACCTGTTTGAAACGGTTCGCTCGCGCGCGAAACTTTAATAATTTATAACAAATTTATTATTGGGAATTAAGGCGTCATATTTTGCATATCTTATTTTTTAGTATTGTAGAACATTTTTATGAAGTAAAAAAAAATGTGCAAGTTCCTTATTAGATCGTGCAATCAACCCACCTCCACATTTTTAAATCACTAGTATCCCATACATGAAAAAGTGAAACATTTACTGGTTAGAATCGACGTTAGAATGTTACAATTAATCGAAATATTTACTGAGTATTTATCAGAAAGAGTTTTTTACGGTTATATATTGCGTTAAAAACAATAAAAACATGCTTGTTAACAATTTGGCATAATTCCAGCAAATGATCCGACAACAATTGCACGAATTAAAACACCTGTTTTTCTTTGTAGAAATAGTAACTGTGGTGCCTATTTGGCTAACGTAGAATTTGCTTGTACCTTATGCGGTGGAGTGACCGCTCAATCGTAGGCGATATTTCCGGGGTGTACTGCATCCATGAATTTTGTCGCCCCTGCCCTCGTTCACTTGGCTGGGTCCGCCGCTGGTCTCCTTCCCAGGATCGTGTGTATTGAACCCATTTTAAATATAGCTCTCCTCTATCATTCTAATTATTCCTAATGATGCGTTTCACCGTACCGCCAATGTCCGCTCCGATCATTAACCCTTCCAATCACAGAGTTGAAGGTTGACGATGCTGCCGTGCGATATTCATTTGTTTGCACGTTACTGACCTTGAAATCGTACGCGAACCCAACAAAGAGTTTGTTTGCTACAAATCAACAGAACACGCTGGACTGATGCCGGAAGTACTAATAACATTAGATGGTGGACAAGTAAACTGTCATGGATTTATGTACATATGTATTTAATTGGTGATGTATGTAGGTATTTCTTCGGATCGCGAACTGATTAGACGTGCCTTGGTTTCCATGGAAGTACGTGAAATTAACAACACATCCACTTTCAACTACTGCTCGTAGGTCACGAACAAACGACGAAAGTAATTCTCGGCGCTCTTCTTCCTCGAAGTATCGTGTACTTTTCATTTTATATCGGATTTGCATACTTGTGTACGCAGAGAAAACTGTAAGTTAAGCAGCCAAGAATAATGTTAATAAATTAAGCGTATTAACATAAATTCGAGATGCTGCATAACAATCTGTAAGAGGAAAGTTTGTCATTACCGTGTCTTTTCGGTGGAATATGTGAATATTCTTAATAATCTTTTTTCTTAAATGATTTTCAGGACCAAGGATAAGAAAGTTGTTAGTTTGCTTACGTTTCATTTATTCTGCTATAAACTTCCTGGGGGTATAATAAACATTAAATAATGTAAGCTGTAGGATGTCTGTAGCTTTTCTTATAATTGGTCCTGTTCTGAAAATTGTTTTAGAAAAAATGAACATTGTTTCAAGGGCACAAATTTCAAATTTTATTCGTAATAATCTTTAATAATTTGATATCAAGTTTTTGTTTTGCATTTTTACTGCCTTCAAATTTACTAAGCAACTTTCTGAAGATTTGATTCCAACCACATCAAACTGCATCACATCCTCCATGGAAAGTGAGTACTAAAATAACCAGTAGTTAAGTGAACGAATCAAAAGAGACTAGAACAGCATAAAGGAAATAACTTATGTCAAATATCGACCGTAAACTGAGAAAAACGTGGTTTTAATTGCTTGAACAAAAGCTGACATCGATCTACATACGAAATTTATTGGGATGGACCATCCTTAATACTTACAGTTCATCATCGAATTAATTTACGTCTATAAGGGCCAGTTAGTTGTAAGATGAAAAATGAAAATCCTCATGCAGTTGTGTCATGAAATTATTAGCAGCAGTTTAGTTTGTGGGGGAGAGGGGGGATTACGAGCGTTTTTTCTTCTTCTTGCTGCAAACCAATATGGACAAAGCTATACACATTTTTTAGAGACTGAGTTACCACTTTTGCTTGAGGGTGAATTACGTCGTCTGAGGGGAAATGTAATTTATTCATGATGATGCACTTCCACACTCCAGTTATGTTGCTAGACCCTGTTTAACCTTTTCGCGCCCGGACCCGGATAAACACGCAAGAAATACCGGAAACGAGAATATACGCAAACGTGGAGGCATGGTTTAGGACTGGAACCAAACAAACTCGATTTAAAATAGCATACTTATTAGACAAATAATCCACATGGACCACACCTACATATGATTTTATTGGTTCCGCCGCGATCCGCCAGGTACAAAGCTCTGAGCGACTGCGGTCCTGAAAAGGTTAAGCAACACTTACGGAAACTGATGGATAGATCATGAGGAGGGGGCTAGATCATGGCCTCCACGATCGATTGACTTAAACCCACTCGACTTTTTTATGGGACCATTTAAAGGCACTAATTTACTCACAACCGACACATGACATTGACGTTCTTAGACAGCAAATAATAGACATTTCAGAAAATCAGGAATACCGAAGAATTATTCAACGTGTCTAATTCATAGAATACAAGCCTGTTGTGACGCTCAGGGTGGTCATTTTAAACACTTCTGATATTTAAATGTTGTGGTCTGAAGGTCTTCACGAGCGCTATCGCTTATCCGGATGTCCTAAGAGGACCACATCGTGAATAACATCATCTAGAAGATTGGCTGTAAGACACAGGTTTTCCAAAACACTTTAAAGGCCTTTGTCTTTAAAGTATCTATCGCGTCCGTACATCTACGAATAAGATTATTTGGGCTTTGGCCCTGTCGGTGGTGTAATAAGCGAGTGCACTGGCTGTAGGAATGGCATCATGTAGTATTTAGTGAAGAGTCCCGATTTCTGGACTCATGATGGCCGGAGGGTGAGACGTTTCCGCGGCGATCCAAAGAATTTAAAACTAGCTGTTCAATGTCATACTTACACCCGAAGTGATGGTTTGGGATGCAATATGTTTTGGCAATGGGTCACCTTTAGTTTTCTTTCAGTGTAAGTTACATAACCAAAATGTTAGAACTTGTTGCAGTGTCGTATCTTCGGGAGTTGATTAATCTAATTTTCAACAAGATAATCCGCCCCCGCACAAGTTATTATACCGTTTTTGGAAGAAGCGAATACGCATGTGCTTCCATGGCCTCCACGTTCACCCGATCTGTCACCGATCGGACATGTCTGAGATATGATCGGTACAAGACTGGGTATTTACTCCAACTTCCAAATAATGTCAATGATTTTCAGCTTCGTATACAGGACGCTTGGAACGCGAAATTGATCATCTGATACAAAGTGCACCTCACCGAGTAAATAGAAATAAATTACTTAACTAATACTAAGTTTGAGGTTTTATTCAAATCAGTTAGACTAACCTAATGAAAAATGACATAACTTCGTTAGATATTTATTGTATAACGAAAAATTCTACAGAATCTAAAATTTTGAATTAGTCAGAACATCATCAAGCAATCTAAAATCAAATTCATCGTAAATGTTAAAAAAATCACAATTACCGAGAGACTCCTTTTCAATCCAAAGATCTGCAGTAAAACGATACAAGTATTCCTTTTAAGGAAACCTACCCCTGCCTCGTATCACATATTAGAGAAGTAATATACACACCCTTAGTGCTGTAATCTAGAAAATGGCAGTGCGGGCACGTCCTGTGGGACAAGTAAAACAAAAGTACAGAAGTTAAAGTGTTTTTATGGCTCCGAAACGCCCTGCAATTTTTCCTGAATTGTCTGGTTGTTGAATTTTGAACTAGACATTCATTAAACGAGAAAAAAGTAATGTTAGACAAACCTAATAAAAAAAATGCGGTACGCAGTTAATTTTCTCATTACGTAATTGAGGGTTCGTTGGTGAACTTAAATTAAAATCTAAGATGATATATTTCATTTCAGATGTTTTTCAAAAGGCTCATTTAGTGAAGAATTTCCTCTTTATTTTTCAAATTTATAAACTGTTTCGTGTATAAACAGCCTCAAAAAAAGATCCAAGTCGATTGAACGAAAACTGAGGGAGATATCTACATTTCAATAATATAATGCTTTATCCTTCGGAGCGCGCCAGAATGACATCAGCAGTTCCTATTAGTTAAGTTAGCCAGTAACAAATGCACGGGATTAGTATATGACCGACATATTCAGAAAGACACTCGATTGAGCCGCGTATTCCGCGCTACGAGAAATACGTTGAGATATGTAGCAACTACACGAGCGCGCCCATTACGTTCGGAACGTGCAAGAACATATAAATTGACCCACGACACGACGCGAGACCCAATAGACGACAAAGAACGAAAAGAAAGAAAAGCGCTAGAAGAGAAAAGCCTCAGTCGGTGCGGTTCGACAAGCCAGGACCGGAGGAGGTCAGCCAAAATGAGCACACCATTCGCATACGGGGTTGCCGGTGGAGCAGGCCCACCCCTTACGACGTTGGTCCAGATCTACAGCGATGCGATAGGAGTAAAGAGAACCCTGCCATCTAAGATCATCATCAAAGCACTTTTTCAATCGGCATGGGAGTTGCTGACGTCACCGTTCGACAACGGAGCGTTATTAAGTTCGATGACTAACAATTTTTTTACATATGAAGGCGATGTCTAGTAAATATATTTTGCACACTTGCTAAACAGTCACAGTGCAAACTTTCAGAACATGTAATAAAAAAACAATGCTAAATGGACCTATTCGTGTAGGCGTTGATATTTTTATTGGGTTGGATATTTTCAATAATTACTGAAATGATAGGTCCATATTGTCTTCTAATTTGCCACTTTCTTCTGACTGAGAGGATCTGATTCGCAAGATTCTTTTTGTAGTAAATAGGCATTATTTGATTTGGTGTAAAATAGTTGTAATACATGCAAAACGTCACTTTTTAACCTAAAAATTTTTATATATTTAATACTTTCATTTTTAGATTAATATTTGTTTAGGTGTGAGACATTTTTTGAACAAACAAAAACATGTTTTCATAAATAACAATCAACTAATCCTTTTGGAGCGGCGATTTATTTAACGAATTTTTTGAATATTTTGCAGGGAAGTGGTTTAGTACCCAAATGTGCGAGAAAAATAGACATATTCTATACATTGTTTAATACTAAAATATTATAGTTTACACTGTCAGAAGTTCTCAAATTAAAATTTCTGATGTTCGATCTTGAATCTGTGGGTGACATAACTTGTGAAATTCATCGAATTGGATATCCCTGAGTAAACTAACGACCACACAACACGTTCAACTGCATATTTAGAATCAACTTTCACTATCCTTACATATATAGATAGAAACACACGCCACTGGTTTCACGCATAAAACTAGATGTACGTATTAAGACTAATCAAGTATCATCCTATTACATGAAAGTGAAGGTGCTGGCTAAAATGGCATTTTCATATAAAAAAACTCGGTTGACTAGTAGTATATAATACGGATCAATGTGCCATAGCTGGGTAAATGTCCCATGATTATTGTTCTGTGTTGCGAACCAAGGTCGACCTTGCAAAAACCTGCTCCTGGCCAGGATTCCGAAAGCCAGGCCGCGCTCACACTACAGGGCGATTCAATTATAGAGTTAAAAGGGTAAGCAATCATGGCCAGTTTTACAGTTCCATCAAAACGAATTTGTAATTATGAGTTATTACACGTGCTGAGGTAAATTATCGCATCGTCGATATTCAAATTTTCAACAATTAATTTTTTTTATTAAAATGTATAGTTTATTAAGAAATACTGTGCAAACTCAAACTCAAAGGCTGCCGACCCAGCTACCGATAGTTATTTAAAGGGATAGTGGGGCATGCTTTATTTTTTTTACACCATGTTAAATAATAAATATGATGTATTACTTAATACATAAAACATCATTATTCTTATGTAAAGTATGTTCCGATATGATTAAAATAAGAAATGAACAGAAATATATTTGTTTTAACTAAGATTCCTAAACCTTCCAATAATAGTGCGAGATTCGCTCTTATAAACAACATATTATCATCTTCGCGGTCTTTTTGTTTCTTCTCCCGCATGATCCTGCTTTGCAGATCGCTATCAGTCACTAGGTGCCAATAGACTTCTCAATACACAGTAAGTAGGACCAAGACCCATTCCTTGAGGTACCCTTATTCTACAATTCCTTCATCGCCTAATTGATATTTGAGTTATCAGTTTTCCATGTAACAGACTTTTCGTGAGATTATACCGATTTCCTGTAAAACATACCTTCCAGTAACTGCTTGTGACTTTCAAGTGTTGGTAATATCCAGGCACTGAGATGAAATCACGAAATATAAATTTCCTATCAAAGTTGAACAAATATATCTTTTACTTCTTATCAGAATTTCGACGAATCTGGTTACAATACATACACAAAAAATTAAATAATAAATTGCCATTTTTCCATTATTCTAATATTTCTGGTCTTTGTTATCAGCAGAGGTAAGATTTACCAATCGGATATGACGTAAAACCAGGGGTTTTAGGTGGTTATATGTTAGATTTGTATGCATATATGAAACGATATCTTACCCTGAATTTTTTTTTAGCGAATTCCGTATTTTCCAAAGTTGATAAAGTCAATTTATAATAAACACTCATACAAAGAGAAATGGAGGTATAGGAGGATGTACTTAACAGTAAACTACAATATATTACACATTACGTTTTAATTTAATATAGTGCATTCCCTGACATAAGTTACCATGAACATTGTAAAATTAAATAAAATGCACTTAATATGTTTTGTAGTTTGGGAATGTTTCAGTTACTGACGGTTCTTCTATAGGGTCATTTGGTCAATGACCTCCCACATACAAATAAAAAATTAGAGCTATTCATTTTCTGAATTTTAAAAATATATAATATGTATATTTTTAATATTCTTAAAAAATATATTCTAGTTCATTCTATGCACAATACTATTCAAATATCTAGAGCCCCTACATTCATATTCATTACATTATTCATTTATAGAATTTAAAAATGTTGGGTCAATCCACAACTTGTCCTCAAAGCTAGCTACGGACCGAATTTACAACGAATTAGAGTGAAATAGACTTATGCGCGAATCGTCAGAAAGCAAAAAGAGACAGAAAACACTGGCGGGGACAATGTCCTTGACACATTTTACGGAAACGGTAACGCACGAAGTTTAGTAGCACAGTCTTAATGCTGACTAGGTATGCGTTGGTCGGTAAATTCTGTCGCGTTGTTTTTAATGTTTTTATTTGTGAACATTTTATTAGTAAATCTCTACTTGTCGTGAAATTAAGTAAAACAGTGTTTTTGGTGTTTACTATTAAATATGAGTGTTGTACAAAATATATTAAAACTGAAAAACCTACGTTTTAGACGGTGTTGTATGTGAGAGATTTTGGAAATTTATTCAGCCTCAAGGAACGACATCGCAGCATTTGACAGATGTAATTTTAAAAGAGTTAGAATGTCTGAAAATTAATGAAAGTCCTGAAAAATTGATAGCACAAAGTTACGATGGAGCATCAGTAATGAGTGGTGCTTTTGGAGGTGTACAAGCCAAAATTAAAAAAAGTTATCCTTCAGCAAATTTTATTCATTGTTACGCTCATCAACTAAATTTAATTTTACAAAAAGCATCAAGTCAGGATAAAAGCATACAAATTTTTTTGCTAATTTACATAGCTTTTCTTCATTCTTTGGAAAATCGCCAAAAAGAACGGCCGTGTTATATAATGTTAAGGTGAGATTACCTAAAGCGGCTCCAACACGATGGAATTTTAATACAAAGTGCATAGAGACTGTTTATACCTATCGAACAGAATTATTAGATTGTTTAGAAAAAATCATTGATAATGAATCAGAAACCAACACTCTAAACCAAGCTATTGGTTTAAAAAACTACTTACAAAATGAACATTTTCTTTACTGGTTACATTTTTTTCATTTAGTTATGCCTCATTGTGATATATTGTTCAATCAATTACAAAAATGTAATATCGATGTCATAACAGTAAATAAGTGTATTGGCGTTTTTAATAGTAAAATTGAAGACATCAGAAATAAAATTTTGAATAACTATTTGGAGGAGACATCCATGCAGTCTGCCCAGAGATGTAAAACGGAAGAATCAAAAAGAGAATTTCATTAGAAGTTTGTGATATAATTACATCTGAGATCAAAAACAGGTTTGGCTTCAGTAATCATTTAGCAATGTCTCAGTTTTTTCACGCAGATCGATTTAAAGATTATAAAAAAAGCTTTCCTCAAGTTTAAATTAGTTAAAACGGAGTATCCAGTCATAGATCATTTGAAACTTAAAACTGAATTAGAGGTATTATATAGCCGAGAAGATTTTTCCAATAGTGAAGGTGCAGTTGCTTTGTTACAGCTTTTTGTTAACAATAATTTGTGCAATACTTTTTCTGAAAGTGTCAAACTGTTAAAAATCTTGTGTACTCTCCCTATGTCTACCGTCGAAAGTGAACGTTGTTTTTCCACCTTAAAAAGAATAAAGACATTTTTAAGAAATACCCATGGGTCAGGAAAGGTTATCTTCTTTAGCTATACTTACCATAGAAAGTGCATTAATAAAGAAGATAAAAGACTTTAATGAAAAAGTAATTGACCACTTTGCATCTCAACAAGACCGGAGGATCGACTTGGAATTTAAATCACTTTAAAAGGTAGGTAATACAGTAAACTTTTCTAATTGACCTCCCTATCTCTTGACCCACGAACCGCCACTGGTTTCAGTAGGTGTTTGCAATATATTGTTGTCGGGGAAATGTAAAACGCTTTAAACTATATTAAACTATTATAAAGTAAAAAGCAAGGATTCCAAGTAATTAATATATTTAAACGTTTACCGTGCAAGCTCCTGACATTTTCGAAAAGAGATTAATGATTCAAATAAAGGTGTGTGACTTGTATAAATCATGTTTTCATAGTTTCTTCACATTGACGAGTAACATTTCGATATTAGCATAAAAAGGGACCTCGTTAAATTAAAGGTTTTTTTTTATTCACTTTTAGATTAGTATTTCAAGGTATGTCGACTTTCTAAACCAACAAAAGCTATTTAAATGGGATTATGTAGTTCCTACTTTTTATAAATAGGTATATAATATTATTAAAAGGATTATTTCTCGAGGAAGTTCAGTAACGCAAAAAATTAGAATAAAACTTTACAGGAAAAACTGCCAACGGTATCCCATTATAGTTATTGCCTATTTTCATCTGATTTAAACGATTCAAAAAGTAAACGTTTTATAGAGATTTTATATCTTCAATTAAATTTTTTAATAAGTAAATTATAAGAGGTACCTAAAAAGGCGTTTAAGAAAAAAATAAGTTTGTTTTTTTAATTGATTACTACAGCATTCTTTCCCATTAGTTTGGAAGATATAAAGGTTAATCTGTATCGCCATATTCGAAAAAAATGTTTTCTTAACTGCCTCTCAAGTCACCGAAGTAACTCCCACAAATTCCTAGGATTTTGTGTTGAGTAAAGAGAGACGAGGCACTACAGTTTATTGTGGAGTCCGAACCACATCTAGGGCATCGACAGTTCTCTCCCATCTTAATCCGAAACAAATTACCATAGTAGGCTCTGCATACAAAATTCTGTAAAACGTCAATGGGCGTAAGATCGAGACTCTAATTTTTATAATAATAACAACAATAATAATAATAATAATAATAATAATAATAAGGGTTTATCGACCAGGCTGACCTTCGCCTTTTTAAGGTCAGCAGGGCTTAAGTCGGAGACCGAGGGATTCATTATGGCTTGCCAAGATGGTGTTATCAACACCTTGGTCTACCGTAGCCGCGTGTGGCGTGTAGAGGTTCCTGATATCAACTGCAGGACCTGCCATCAGGCGCCGGAATCGCTCATGCATTTACTATCTGCATGCCCCATATATGCGATTTCGGCCTACATCCACCGGCATAACGCGGCGTTACGAGTGCTATACTACCATCTAAGGCACTCGTATGGGGTAGACCAGACACCAGTGCTGCCTTACGTCCCCGGAGATATTGAGTCCGTTGTCGAGAACGAGAAATGCCGGATTTACTGGAACTACTCGTTCCCGACTGTCAGGCTAATCCAAGCCAACAAGCCTGACATAGTCCTCCTCGACCATCAACTCAAGGTGATGTATGTCATCGAGTTCTCGGCACCTGCGGAGAAAACATCGCCTTGAAGGAGGAGGAGAAACGGACCAAATATCGCGATCTCCGGTACGAGCTCCAAGTGCTGTACCCAGGCTACTCGGTCAAAATGGTCGTCCTTATTATCGGTGTACTCGGAGGGATAAAGCCTACGCTGCTCTCGGACCTGAAGATCATACCGGCCTGCCAAAAATCAGCTGAGTGGCTGGCAGGCCAAATGCAGAAGGCGGTCATTCTTGGTTCTCTCCGTCTGCTTAGGGCACACGATTCCGGAGCCTACAGTCACTAACCCTGCGGGATGTGGGGAGTGGCTGAGGTTAATGTGCTGGCGCGACTCCCGTGAGGCGTCGGAGGCCACGGGAGGACTGTCCAGCGTCGGGCAACCGAAAAAAAAAAAAAAAAAAAAAAAAAAAAAAAAAAAAAAAAAATAATAATAATAATAATAATCCACCGGACAGTCTCAACAACGACGACATTGGCATTGTACACGGACGCTTTAAGTGGACGAGGGAACTTCGGGATGACTTGCTGACCTGCCGCGAGAGTAGCGAACCTGAGCGAAGGGGATACATGGCGCGATTGCATGCACTTTGGTGCGAAATGCACCCAGAGCATCGCGCCTTCTCTCAACAACATCTGAGAGATCAAGTATCCTTTCTGCTCAGGACAGGTTACGTAAGGGCACCCCGTCAGCTGGAAGAACTGCCAGCCGCAGTACCACCGCGGCAATTACCAGCTGATGGGGAACATCCTTTAGAGTTCACCGATGTAGACTTAAGGACGAGGGTTAGCCTTAACACCAGGGCTAACCTAAAGCCACAAGACCTGGCTAGAATGGACGCGGTCATCGATGAGGAAATTCCGGAAGATGTAGACATCTGGCAAATCAACTGTGCCGTGTACAACGCCGCGAAGCAGCTCGTCCCCCGTGAGAGGTCAACCAATCACGGGGTCGGGAAAGCCAAGCGGCGTGTACAAAAAATCGAAGGCAAGATACAGTCGGCCAGACAACACGCTTCTCGGATCCAGAGTGTGGTGGAATATAAGACGACTGGTAGAGTTTTTACTCCCAGGATCCGGCGCATAGCTGCCGGATTAAGACGTCAACACCATACTCTAAATCTGACAGTGATGCTTACCATCAAGCAGCACTGTCTAGATAGAATCCGAGCGCTCGTGGCGATAAAGAAAACATTGAAGAGGCGGGTGAGGAGTATGGAACAAAACAATTTGTTCCGTACGAATCCATCCCGCCTCTTTCAAGAGCCACAGCGTGTTGTCGAGAATCCGCCGACTGTAGAAGATGTCGAAACCCTCTGGAAGGGAATCTACGAAACGACGCGTCCATTCAATAGCGACACTCCATCAATTGCACACTTCGAGGCTCTGTGTCACAGACATCTTGAAGAGCCAGAAGAAGTGTGCCCGGCAATCAGTACGGAGGAAGTCCAACAAGCACTTGTTGGTACCAAGAACTTCGCTGCCCCGGGCCCAGACGGCATTAACAACTGGTGGTGGAAGAAATTTCCTTCCACTCACCGCCGTCTGGCGCGAGTTTTCAACTCATGGTTGAACGAGGGGCAGCAGATTCCGGACTGGTTTGTCGAGGGACGTACTGTGCTTATCCCCAAAAAGGGGGATCTTTCCGACCCGAGGAATTATAGGCCGATCACTTGCCTTAGCTCCTGCTACAAGATATTTACACGTATCTTGTATGCTAGGACGCTGAGGTCTGTTGATCCGGTCTTCCAGCAGATACACGAACAGCGTGGTGCCAAGAAGGGCATGGCAGGTTGCAAGGACAGCCTGCTGATAGACCGCTGTATTACACAGGATTCTGTGCAATACAAGCGGAATCTATCGATGGCCTGGATTGATTACCGCAAGGCATTTGATACAACATCACATGAGCTATTGTTGTACTTGCTCAAATGTCTTGCAGTACCAGCACCACTAGTGAGATGCATAGAACAGTTGCTGCCGCTCTGGAAGACCCGCTTCACCATAACATCAGGTGCACAGCGGGTCACGACAGAGCAGGTGGCATTTAGGAGAGGAGTTTTCCAGGGTGACTCCCTGAGTCCTCTCCTCTTCTGCATCTCACTGCTGCCGTTGTCTGTTGGGCTCCGCCAAACCCGCGGATATCAAAGTGGGCCACCCAGCGACCGGAGGCATAAGGTCACCCATCTATTTTATATGGATGACCTTAAACTTTATGCCTCCGGAGAGCGTGAACTACAAAACGCTCTTAGGGTGGTCGAAGAATATACGCGGGCAATTGGTATGGAGTTCGGGTTGGACAAATGTGCAGTCGTCCACCTCAAGAGAGGACGATGCGGGGAATTCTCTGATGATGCGCAGCTCGCAGACGGAAGCATCCTAAGACATCTGGATGCCGGAGAGACCTATACATACCTGGGTGTGCAACAAAGGCACATCCAAGATGTGACACAAATAAAGGATTCTCTCCGCGGCAAGTACAGACACCGCCTCCGAAAGATTTGGTCTTCCGAACTTTCGGGGAAGAACAAGGTGTCTGCAACTAATATGCTTGCCGTTCCGATTCTGCTCTACTCCTTCGGAGTAGTAAAGTGGAGGGTAGATGAGCTGCGCCAATTAGACAGAGATACCCGCAAGATGATGAATATTCACAGAAGTATTCATCCTAGATCGTCCGTTCCTCGTGTGTACCTCCCACGTCAACGGGGGGGCCGAGGACTCTTGAGCCTGGAGTGTACGCATGGCAGAGTAGCACTGAGTATGGCATGTAACATACTCAGGAGCTCAGATCCCCTCTTGCGGTTCGTAAAACATCACGAAACTGTAGGAGTGGGAGCAGGATTATTCAAGGCAGCAAAAAGAGCCGCAGATGAACTCGGTCTCGCATTTGACATCAGGCGAGGAGGCCGGCGAGGTGCTGATGTTGAGTCAGTCACCGAACTTCAGCCAAATCGTCTGAAAGCCCGAATAAGAGCTGCCGAACAGGAAAATCTGTTTCGGCAGCACGTCGATAAACCCCAGCATGGTGTCTTCTATAAGAACATAGAAACACTGGGTTTATCGACCAGGCTGACCTTCGCCTTTCTAAGGTCAGCAGGGATTAAGTCGGAGACCGAGGGATTCATTATGGCCTGCCAAGATGGTGTTATCAACACCTTGGTCTACCGTAGCCGCGTGTGGCGTGTAGAGGTTCCTGATATCAACTGCAGGACCTGCCATCAGGCGCCGGAATCGCTCATGCACTTACTTTCTGCATGCCCCATATATGCGATTTCGGCCTACATCCACCGACATAACGCGGCTTTACGAGTGCTATACTACCATCTACGGCACTCGTACGGGGTAGACCAGACACCAGTGCTGCCTTACGTCCCCGGAGATATTGAGTCCGTTGTCGAGAACGAGAAATGCCGGATTTACTGGAACTACTCGTTCCCGACTGTCAGGCTAATCCAAGCCAACAAGCCTGACATAGTCCTCCTCGACCATCAACTCAAGGTGATGTATGTTATCGAGTTCTCGGCACCTGCGAGAAAAACATCACCTTGAAGGAGGAGGAGAAACGGACCAAATATCGCGATCTCCGGTACGAGCTCCAAGTGCTGTACCCAGGCTACTCGGTCAAAATGGTCGTCCTTATTATCGGTGTACTCGGAGGGATAAAGCCTACGCTGCTCTCGGAACTGAAGATCATACCGGCCTGCCAAAAACCAGCCGAGTGGCTGGCAGGTCAAATGCAGAAGGCGGTCATTCTGGGTTCTCTCCGTCTGCTTAGGGCACACGATTCTGGTATCTACAGTCACTAACCCTGCGGGATGTGGGGAGTGGCTGTAGTTGATGCGCCGGCGCGACTCCCGTGAGGCGTCGGAGGCCACGGGAGGACTGACCGGCATCGGATATTCCGAAAAAAAAAAAAATAATCCATCTAAGGCACTCGTACGGGGTAGACCAGACACCAGTGCTGCCTTACGTCCCCGGAGATATTGAGTCCGTTGTCGAGAACGAGAAATGCCGGATTTACTGGAACTACTCGTTCCCGACTGTCAGGCTAATCCAAGCCAACAAGCCTGACATAGTCCTCCTCGACCATCAACTCAAGGTGATGTATGTCATCGAGTTCTCGGCACCTGCGGAGAAAAACATCGCCTTGAAGGAGGAGGAGAAACGGACCAAATATCGCGATCTCCGGTACGAGCTCCAAGTGCTGTACCCAGGCTACTCGGTCAAAATGGTCGTCCTTATTATCGGTGTACTCGGAGGGATAAAGCCTACGCTGCTCTCGGGACTGAAGATCATACCGGCCTGCCAAAAATCAGCTGAGTGGCTGGCAGGCCAAATGCAGAAGGCGGTCATCCTTGGTTCTCTCCGTCTGCTTAGGGCACACGATTCCGGAGCCTACAGTCACTAACCCTGCGGGATGTGGGGAGTGGCTGAGGTTAATGTGCTGGCGCGACTCCCGTGAGGCGTCGGAGGCCACGGGAGGACTGTCCAGCGTCGGGCAACCGAAAAAAAAAATAATAATAATTTCAATACTGGCTGGCAGGCCAAATGCAGAAGGCGGTCATTCTGGGTTCTCTCCGTCTGCTTAGGGCACACGATTCTGGTATCTACAGTCACTAACCCTGCGGGATGCGGGGAGTGGCTGTAGTTGATGCGCCGGCGCGACTCCCGTGAGGCGTCGGAGGCCACGGGAGGACTGACCGGCATCGGGAAACCGAAAAAAAAAAAAAAATAATAATTTCAATACTGGTATCTACAGTCACTAACCCTACGGGATGTGGGGAGTGGCTGTAGTTAATGCGCCGGCGCGACTCCCGTGAGGCGTCGGAGGCCACGGGAAGACTGTCCGGCATCGGATAATCCGAAAAAAAAAAAAAAAAATTTCAATACTCAAAAGAACACACACTTTCTTTCATCTCCACCAAATTATCCGTGCCCATTTGTATTTCTGGCACTATTTGTAGTAGAACGTGCTAGAAAAGGTGCATCTCGCAAGGTGATGACTAAGCTGATGAGTATGGTACCTCAATGTACCTTGTGTTGGAGAGGGCTACACATTTAGAGACAATGGACACACATCCAATGTCCGAGTATGCCAGGATTAATGTCTGGTCTAGAAAAAATCCTAGCTCCTCGGCCGGGGATCGAACCCGGGAATCCAGAGCGAGAGGCAAGTGTCCTTACCACTCGACAACGACGCCACATTACTATTATTTCACAAAATTCTCTAGATCTGGATATAAATTTTAGACTATTTTAGGTTTTATCAACATTCATGTAATTAGTAAAAAAATATATTTTAATCTTATAATTAAATATAAACACAGAATTTAAATTAATCAAAACATTTCCCCATTATCTGCTCATGATAAGATTATTATTACTCACAGAAAAAATGTACTATTTTTAGTGGTTACCTTTAGATTATGACTGATTTGTTGACTAACTGATGCAAGATACGTACCTGGAACAAAAAAAAAACAAAATTATATTATTACCAACTCACCACACATTTTTTCATAATATAAAAAAATATAAAAGAATTTTTTTAATAAAAATCAGTTATATTTTTCCCATATAAATAATACACTGTTGTATTTAATTAGAAATACAAAATTTCAACTAGCTGTTCCTCAGGGTTTGGAGCTGAGACCACTGTTATTACCAGTACATTAAAATGATCTTTCCACGCATAGTAGGAATTTATTATGCATGCATTATTAAGTCCAAAACAACAATGAAATTGCATAAGTCTTATTAAGACCTTGAGAAAAATTCACAATTGTTCACTGTTAAAGGTATCCACCACGGAACTAGTTACTGAAAATTCTGATCTCGTCTAAATATTTTTATGATCGAAGCCTTACTATTAGGCTTTTAAGCTAACAATATTACAAACTGCACTTTCAATTATTACTTCAAAACACCGACGAACGGTTTCCGTCCGTACTTTCACTTGTTTGACAGGAGTTAATTCTCTGACGTAACCGCAAGCGACGACGCGACGGTTAGAACAGTTATGATGGATGACTTGAATCGTTGTCAGTATCTATTGACAAAACATTTAATTTAATCAATTTATTGTATTGGGTAGTCGATATATCTTTAAATAAACAGTTGCTATTCTGTATTACAATTAACTGTTGGTTGATACAATAAAAGGCTACTATATTTAATTTAATTATTGCATATAAACAAAGTAAAAAAGTTCTTTATAATTATTTTATCCTACAATTGTTATAACAATCATACAGTTAATTTTGATGAATAAATTTCTCAGATTAGTACGTATGCTTTGAAATGATTTTCATATCTTTAGTTGTTTGTTTACTGCTATATTATCAGATTAAATGATGTCTATTTAATTAATTATTCAAGTCTATGAAGTGAAATTTAGTATATGTAGTTTAGCAAATATTTAAATGTAATATTTATTTTTATACATCATTAAATTTAATTTTCTGAAAAAAGTACAGTATCTTGCGAGTTAATTATTTAATAAAAAAAATCATAAACTCCGGACACTCTCTAAGATTGGACAATACTAAATATATAAAATGATATAAAATATCGTATGTTTCTGTAGGCATAATAGGAATATGAAATTGAGTTGGTTGTTTGACAAGGCTCTATTCTAGGGCTTCTAATGTTTGTTAGGAATACCTAACATAAATAATAGAGGTCCTAGAACGGAACTTCGTCGAATAACCAACTCAATTAATTAATATATTGTATAATAACACATATTAATGTAATGACTTGTTAATTTTGAAGTCATTATATTAATTAATTTCATTAAGATGGGAATCGCATATTGATCATACAGGGAAAGTGCTAAGTTGGAGTCAAACAATTGTCTTTGTTGACGAAGTATCTTCAATTTTCCAACAAAATTTTTTAGACACAAAAATCTGATTTAGCTATCAATTCCATGTGACAGAATTAAAATGATTCATAAAAGAGTATCCCATCTATAACAAGGATGTGTTTTTTCTTGATTTTTTTTTAGTACTATTATTAGCCGGCCCGTTTTAATGCAGTCTAGCGAGCGGAGATAGAAGACGGACGTCCGTCATGCGCCGAGAACTACGCATATCGACAAGTTTCCAACGACAAGTAGGTTATCTCTGCTTGTCGCTTGGCACAATAATCGGTGGCCTCTAATCGCGGTTATCCTTGGATTCTATCTCGAACGGGTCAGTGTTGTAGCACGTCAATCGCGGAAATAGGTACATACTGTCAGCTTTTCTGTGGTTTTGTTTCGTGCGTTTACTGCGTTCTAGGTTATAGATACTTTTATTAGTTTGAACGTGCAGAGGATACTATAGAAGATTTATTAATGATGCAGTGTAGGTTGACAACCATAAGCAACTGCTAATGGATATGATATAAGTAAGTTACATCATGCCCCTGAACGACGCCAGTCAATTTGTTAACACGGACAAAAGAAGTTCTAATTCGGATTTTGTCATGTACAAATTGTAGCATATGCTCTCTGTTTCCGCATATCTGTTTCATTATTTTTTGAGTGGCGCGTGAGCAACTGTCAAGTCTTGACACTTAACCTCTGACTTTTTAGAAAACATTAATAGATTTTTTCTAGGTTTTCCATGTTGCCGACGATTAAGCAACATTTGTTTAATACTTTATTCGTAGGAATAGTTGCGAAATTGCTTACTCACATCAGTCGGTCCTGGAAAACTAAATACACAATACCTAGATTATAATTATAAGGCTATTCATCTCTCTTGTATAAAAAAGTTTGGTTTGCTCTCGCTAAAGTTTCTGCTACCTCGAAGATTATGAAGAACCTTCCCTACCATTGTACTAAATATGCCTATGATAATATTATCTCCGACTATCAGCTTCACTATAAATACTGTTACGTCTCGTGTTACATTCAATGAAAAAAAAATCATTTAAATTATCTGAATTTATTTAATTTATGCTACATTTTTCGATGAGAACGTTTGAAAATGCAAACTGATAAAATAAATATCAAAATCCTCTGACCTTATCCGCTGGGATTATTTGCTTTAGGATATATACTCTCTAAATTCCACTATTTTACAGAACTGCACAAGAAATAAATTTTATGTCGAATCGAAAAGTAGCATATTGATATCGAATATAGTGGTAGGAAACATACTGTTTTATTCATTTTATTTTCCAAACATATTTCTCTCTTACGGCTCTTTCAACTAATAAATCTAGTGGTCTACATATTTTTTCGATAGTAAGTGTCTGAAACTACGATATAGCAGGAACTTCAAGAACGACTTGTTTACGAAAGCTTTTCTACTATTCACCAATCATAAGTTACTTTTTATTAGTAGTGATAAAAAATGAGACTATCATTATATCTAATCTACATTTTTTTTTATCGTTGTCAATGTCAACAGAAAATATTCAAACAATCTGCTAATTCCAGAAAACACAATAAAATTCCCTCCAATCAATATTTTGATCATATACAATTTTAGTTGTTTCAGATAAAAATTAATAAAATCTTAAAGGGTGAATGTTGTGAATATTAGTAATCAAACTAAATAATGTTTAAACACAAATAAATTTCTACGAAAACGACGTAGGCAGATTTAACAAAAAATGGTTTTTGTAATAATTAGAGATCGGAAGGTTGCAATTCCAGAGACGATTTACGTAAATATAATATCGAGGGTGACATATCATAGGCCAATATTTGTGCTATCGCTATACGCCCTTATGATATGTCCTCGATATTATATTGTAAACATCTGAGACTTTCCCAAACAATATGAAATGACAACAAAAATTAAATGCTTTTATCATTTAACTGGACAGATGTAACGGTTCGTTTTTTTAAATAAATAATTTGGACCCCATTCCTTATAAATTATATGGAGATGATTTGAATTATCAGTTAAATTCCAAATTCGAATAGAATAGTTTAACTAAATCTTATTGTATTAGCTATTTAGTGCGCCGCTACTGTGCAGGAGAAAAAAGTTATTTTACGAAGCGGTGCCATCGCGCGCACTCAGAAACAAATTGGGGGGTGTTTTCAGCTGAAGAGGTGAAACGCGGGGCAGGCAGGCTTAAGCCAGGCTCGAGACACGATAGAGAGTGGAGCTGTGTGGTTAATATTTCGGTTAAGCTTGGTAACGTGTGTGTTAGAAACTTGTAGAAAAGACGATGTTACGTGTGGAAGTAGCTGAGCTTGCTGGAGTTCCTGAAGGTCCAGGCTGTATATTCGTCACAGTAACAACAAGTAAAATTGTTTAATTATATTGTCTTCTCGAAGAAAAATATGTAAATGCAGAAAAAAGTTTAACTTCGGTACTTAGGCAACACCACCCATTGACTTGTGATCAGACTTTGAGTGCCTCGCGTATGCACAATGAATTGTCATGAATTCTTATAAGATATGCAAATCAGCTCCCTGCTTTGAAACTAAATTCGTTTAATGTACTTTACATTTATTGTGTGCTTGATTATCACTGACTATTTAAACAGCTACACATTTTTTTCATCTTATAATGGAAGCCCGCTGTTTTTAAGTTAAGTAAAAACATTATACGAGTATTTTAAACATAAAATATGGTTACACCCATATAATAAATAAAGGAGTTGGTTTTACGTTTTCGTATCATTTGTAGACAATTACCTTGTCTGACTTTGTTTTTATTTTATCTAGTTACAAGTTGATTTGATTTATTTGGTTAATCACTTCGCTTCCCAGCCCAGAGAAGAGTCGTATTATTTTGAATAAATGTATTTTGCTATTAAATTTTTGTTTCATTCAATAAAATATAATGTAACTATTTTAATGATATGGTGACCAAGTGTTATACGGATTGCAATCATAAAAAACAATTATTACTTACTGTCCGTCATCTTGACGGGAATGCTTGTTATTTTCGAATGTTCAATAGCAATGCAAATGCATAAATAGATATAAGCTGATTCACCTTGGCTACGACGTTTACGCCAACTGCCCTATGTTGAATACACTCTAAATACTACTCAACGATTGTAGCTTGGCACTTGGCGGTGCAGAAGAAATATCGCCAGTGTGGGACAGAGACGAACAAACCGCTTTACATTGAAATGACGGGATTTAGGCCACTGCGCATTCTAACTCAATAGTACTAGTGTGAATAACACGTAGATTATGTACACAGTGTGAAATTAAAAACGGATGTTAACTTTTTTAAATGTCTTGGGCAATTTCTTCAGAGGGTACATGGATTAATGATTTCCCAGAGTTGCAACTTAACGGTACGGAATTATATTGCACAGGTAAAAGATATTTTCGTCCAACGTCAAACCGGTTTGAATGAGCTTTTCCGAGTTTTCTGGATTATCCCTCGAGCTCTAACCATTCTTTTAATAATATCCCATAAATGTCCAATGGGATTCAGATCAAGCGAGCAGGCAGGTCACTCCAGAACAATGACAGCTCATGGCTTCAGAAAGGCTCTGACAACTGTGCTGGTATGTGGAGGTACGCTATCATGCACAAAAATGAAATCGTCTCCTATTCCACCTCTACACAGCCCAACTATGGAATCTAGCACTAAATAAACATACCTGCAACCAGTTAAACTTTACCGTATAGAAAGCAAAGAGTTTTTTTCCTCGCAATGCTTGCCTAGAACAGTACAGTTCCTCCTTTATATTTTGGAACAGATCTAGCAGTTCGAAATCTAGCTGGAATAGGTTAGGTTAGGAATTTGTGGATCCTCCACTGCGGCCATCAGCAGGCCTATGGTGGCCCACTTTGCCTGGATAACTCGGGAACTCTCAACTATTTCCTACTGAATACATTTTAGACACAAAGTCTTTTGTATTGTGTCAATTGAAATACTAATACCTGTAGCTTCCAAAAATTGTATTTGAATCTCTAGATGAGAAATGGTTGGATTTCATTCTAGCAATTTGAGATAAAAAAAAAACGGTGCTGGTCAGTAGTTACTCTTCGACGGCTATGTCCAGATATGTTGTTGAGTGTTCCAAATTCCAAGTACCTTGCATATTTTTGAATCAACGGCTTTTGACACGCCTACCGATTCTGCAATTTGTCTTTGTGACATTCCTTGGTCAACAAGAAAAATTAATTCTACCTCTATGAACATCTGACAATCCTACGTAGGGCATATTACCTTTTTTTTAACACAAAATAAAATTTACAAACACCTCGATTTTACAACTGAATGCAAATATCAAAAAATTTCAATGTAAATATTATTAAATTCCTTATTAGTATGTTTTTTCAACAAAAAACTTTACCTCTTACTAACAAAAAAAAATTCAGAAATATTGGGTGATTCCATATACAGCTGATTGTGTTTATGCCGAAAATTTTTTAATAATTTAACTACCCTACAGCTTTTCGACTGGAAAGGTAAATATCTGATGTGGCCAGCACATAACTTTCTTATACCAGTATACAGTGTCCCAACCAAAAGTAGGTACCCTGAATAACTTTGGATATAAAAACTTTTTGAAAAATTGGTGAAACACGTCGACCTTGTTTCCAAGGGGGACATATTTTAATGTAATACTTGTATACCTATCATCATCCCTCTACCTTACACGGTCACCCCCTCAAAAAATTCAAAAGGCAAAGGGGGTCGAGTGATATATCTTTTGAAAGGCCTTTCAATTCTCTACATAACTGTGTATTTTTTTTAAACTTTTATCGATTCGTTCCTGAGAAATAATTGTTTCATTATTTTATGCGTACAAAATTTCAGTTTACATCAGCTTTATTTAAGTACTTGGAAAATATATTTTATTCGCTTGATATAGTAGACATGATTTATAATCTTTCATCAAGAATATATTTTTTTGTAAAGTCAAATACAAAAAAGTTTGGGTCCAGTGGACCCCCTTTCAGCTGGCCAATTTTGCTCATCGCCGAATTTTTAATTGTCTTTGGCCTTTAGAACAAGTGTACCAAATTTGAAAGCTTTATCTCAAAAACTGTGGCTGGTATCACGATACTACAGACATGCGGACAATTTTTTTTCCATAAAGATGTTTTTTCCTTTACCTTTTTTTCATTCATTCATTATGTTTCTTCTGGTGGTACCACATTCACCAAATTTAATGTGTTACCTAAAATGTTGTTGACAATCTTAACTGCCAAATTTGGGAAGTCTCCCAAGAGTATTTTTTTGAGTTATCGCGGATACACATATACACACAAACACATACATACACACAGACACACACACGCACCGACAGACATCATTCGGAACATAGTCAGAATGGATTCAAGGAGAGTTCAAAACGTTTAAATCAATCAAAATTTCGAGGTGGAAAAAAATCACGATTACTATACTTCCTTATATTAGTTATAAGAAAGTAAAAATACAGAGAAAAAAATATATTACTAAAAAATAATAAAGGATGAAAGAAAAAGAGAAGGTCGCAGGGGGGTACATTTCTAACTAGGCTGATAATGTCTTATAATGCTTAATTTAATCAGTTATTTTAAAACATGTATGTATTTACTGTTATCTCGCACGTTTTATTAGTTCAACATTAGTAAATAAACTATAACATAGTATTTGCTAATACTCGACGCTTTATTAATTGATGAGTATAGTTTATTTGCAACATAAAAAACGTCGGCTTTTGTGAAGGCGATAAAGAAATCAAAGAGCCCGACGTTTTTTATGTTGCAAATAAGTTTGAAATAAACGGTACATGTAGCTAGCGAAAATAATCTAATTTAAATACTATCGCTTCAAAAAGTTTCATTTATACATTTTACCCTAAAAAACCGCACCAACATTTCTAGGGCAGTATTGTAGCGACTTTAAACAAGAGTACCTTTTTTATGCAAACTAAGTGACACTTCATATGTTTCAAGAGCGTTGCAAAAACCTAACCTACCAAAAATTAGAAGTAAAAGTTTTCAATAACAGTTGTGTACCTGGCGCTCTCTGATATATCAAAAGAGAACTATCTTAATCGTATTTGTCGACGTACCCATACCTAATTCTGTTACTCGTTGTTACTATAATCTGAGAATTTCGTAAATGGCTGATAGCACGCGTGAACCAAGATCCGAATTTCTCGGAAACTGTCGAGCGATTTACCCAAGAGGGAATTTAAATACAATCTTCGGCAGTGGTCTGATAAAAATCATCAGTCAGGACGATAACAATCGTTTGAAAGAAAGTGGTCTGTAAACATTTATGCTATATTACTAAATAACGTAATCGGTTTACACGTTATGCCTACTCGTCTTGCTTCGGTATCATATTTGATATTTTTGGGTGACCGTTTACCACTATTAGACAACTTATAAGACTAAATTTATACTATATTTTATTATGAAACGCGTGGAAAATTGGAAAACATGGGCCAATTGTATCGTCCCCTCAATCACCCGATCTTAACTTATTCGACTTATTGTTGTGGGCTTATTAAAGATCAGATTTATGCTGAACCAGCTGGAGAACATAAGAAATAACTACTTTTGAGTTACCCCGTATAATCGAAAATTGTGGAGTTCACATAGTATTACTGTGGAAAGTGCGGTTCATCCTGTAGACAAGTGGTAGGGTTGGCCACCCTTGGCATCGGAATCTGATAGCTGAAATAGTGAAGGGCCTGACGTATCTCCCTAGAAATTGCCTCAAGTGTTCGTAGCTTCCCATAATTTAATTCTGCCAACTTAAACCAGTGAAGGAATTTCGTAATTTACGCTTGGCGTTTTGCCTTAACTTCTGCTTTAAAGACTCTCTAGTAAGTTCAGTTTGTCTTATATTTTCTCAAATACAATATAAAACCGTGCGCCGTAGTAATTTCCGTTTAATGAATAAGCTGCTCAGTCTATTTGTCATTTGTATGATATTAGACATGTTATAAATAACGCAGATTAATTAAAATCTGCTTATTAACATTTGAAATTGGCAATTAACCTCAGTAATAATCCTTATATTAAACCCGATTTCATTGATAAAAACTTTATCTGATAATTGGATTTATGCTCTTGTTTATTTTCAGAAAGCAATAATTTAATTAAAAACAATTTAAAACACTAAGGTTAATCCTTTATACCCCAAGCAGCACATTTAGTATTCACTACGCAGTAGCTACCATCAGTGGAACTTTAAAGGTTCCCATTACGACCGTTACGTAATGGGAACGATCTGTTTACCAAGCATTCACCAAAATGGGGAATAGATATTACGTAGCAATTACTATTCCGGAATCGTCTCTGTTACGTGTTGACAACTAGGTTATTACGTAAACTGAACGTAACCAAGTAGTAGGAATGACTAACTTTTGAAACAGCTTTTTAGTGGAACGTGAGCAAACTATATTTTGCTCTTTCTCCCGTTCGAATAGCATAATATAATGTATTGCAATCGAACTTACTGATTATGAGTTTGTGAGTCAATATGTCCAAGTTAAATCGACCGATTGAAATATGTGTAGGTAATAAACCATGATGTTGTGAATTCACTCTGTATGGAAATTAAAACCACTACTTGTTTTCTGTAAAATGTTTACATGATACAAAAATGTGTTTTTTTTTTTCGAAAAAAAAATTGTTCAAAAATTATGTGTACGCTGGAAAATGCAAAATGGAAATGGAAAAATTTTTTTTGTTTATGTGTTATAAAGTAATAATGCTCTATTTACAAATGACCATATTTAATAAACAAATGGTTTTCAGAATTATATTCTTATCTACGTCAATATGGCGTCATCATTCAATAATAGTTTACCAAAAAGTAGCAAATTCGACGAGTGACGTCATTTTCTTGGTAGCTTTAAACTGGCCTCTACTACGATACTACGAAAAGGTTACTGCAAAGTTCCTACGTACTTTACACCCTCACTTTTAAGTTCGTAGAGCTGGCTGATCCGATCTATACTCCATTCATTTCATATGAGTACAATTTCTTTTCACCTGGGCTCGCAGAGCGACCCTTTGTTGACCTTCAGTCGTGCATATTTCTCTAGTATAGGCGCGCGGTGCAATATATAAATTCACAAAATGTATTTATATAATACCGCACGCCTATGCTAAAATTTTGTATGTGCTTATATGAAATGAATGGAATATAGGTAAAAATTATTTTATTGTTTGGGATTGGCAACACGTTAATGACTGACTAAACATCAACAGGTGACAGGTGGAAGTGTTATTAGCGAAAATAAAACAAATGATTAACTTGAATACTAACAAAATTCAACGTGGCGAAAATCTCGATTGCCAAAGTTGACACTATTATCGATGTCATCTGATCATTCGTAAATTTTCTAACTTCCCTAAGTTATTCATTTGCGTGAATTTTGCGAATTTTTTGAGTGGGCGAAATTTTAATTAATAACAATTAATGGTAAACTACAAACTACCACAGTCAATTACATTCTTACTTCAACATTTGTTGGTTCTTCACTGCAATGTGCAATTTTCCTAACCTGGTTATTTATTTCAACGAATACGGGTCGGTTCCACGTCAATCAAATAATTTGTTAAATTGTTAACTTTACTTAACTGTAACATAACTTTTCTATAAAAAGTCGATGAATGCAGCAAAATCTTTATTGTTGTTTTACTGCTTTTCGGCGCCATGTTCGATTAGTTTCGAATACGAAAGTGTTGACTTAACGTTGCTAATAAGTTACACAACTTTAAAGCTCCTGAAAATGCCCCAACAACATTACAGGAACTTTAAATTAGAACACTTTCAGTTATCATCACGTTGAGGTGATTCTTTGGTAACGCTGTGCAGTCGGCATTACTACTAATTCTCACTTTAAAGTTGAAAATACTTTAAAGTAATGCAGAGTAATATCCGCGACGTTGCACATACTAAAGCAATTATTTGAAAGTGTAACAACTATGGGCATAGAAAAGGGTGAATTTTACACTAAAGTTGCAAATTTACTGAGTGAGCTATATAATGCCTACTATAATAAAGTACCGATGCAATTCTCGGCACTTCGGTGCTAGTTGGTACTGGGGTACCAGATGAAGTCTACAGACACACACCTCTCCAAACCTAGGAACTGGTAATTTTGTAGATTTTCGGCGGCAAATACCAGTACAGTTGGCCATAATTATAGAAAAAAATTATTTATAGAGCGAAAATTCTTTCTTTTTCCACATTTTTAGTTGTTTTTACAGCACAAATTTTGCCCCGTCCGCAGACGAACAAACAAAAACGGTCTAATTTGCCTGGATTGTTATGTTTGCCTTTGTTAACAAGTTTGTACGCCGTCGAGTTTATTGTTTAAACCTCGAAACGAAAAGCTGAGCCTCTAAACAATATATGGGATACGAGGAATAAACCAGGGTAATATGATTAGGAAAATTCAACGCGAAGCCGTTCTCTGAAAAAGCCTCACTTTCCCACACTAGAGAATGTTTGAATAAAGCTCTTAGCAAATTCTAATACGGCGAAATTTACATTTTATATGCCATTTTAAAAATAAATCCGTGCATGAATGTATAAAGGGAATTCTTAATGGCATTGTACGTTGGCAAATTGATGGATATATCCGTTTTTAGGGATGTACTAGGACTGGGTATGTTTTATGTTGTCTTAGCCTTTGTACAGTTATTCATATACCGGATGTTTGGTAAATCAGTACAAATATTTTAAGAGACGATTCTATGAATGAAAACAATAATAAAGTACTAGCAAATAAAATCATATCACATGTAACCTTTCACAATATTTTCAAATACAGGGTGTCCCACCAAAAAGTAGGCACCCTAAATAACTTTGGAGATAAAATTTTTTTGAAAAATTGGTAAAACACGTCGACCTTGTTTCCAAAAGGGACATATTTTAATGTAATACTTATATACCTATCATCATCCCTCTACCCTACACGGCCACCCCCTCAAAAAATTCAAGTGGCAAAGGGGGACGAGTGATACATTTTTTGAAAGGTCTTTCAATTCTCTACATAACTGTGTATTTTTTTTAAACTTTTATCGATTCGTTCCTGAGAAATAATTGTTTCATTATTTTAGGTTCGGGAAATAAAAGTAAAAGAAGCAGTTTAAATAATCGTATGTATTATTCAAAATGACCCCCACCGACTTCCATACAGTAGTATAATCTGTCTTGAAATTCTGTACGAACATTTCTGAACACATCTGGAATCAATAAACGGCATTCTCGAACAATTCTTTCACGTAACTCTTCCAGAGATGCGGGTTTTGTTGCAAATACCTTCGATTTCAAATGTCCCCACAGAAAGAAATACAAGGGATTTAAATCGGGTAACTCAGCGGGCCACTCCACAGGACCTCTTCTTCCAATCCATCGCTCAGGAAACCGATTAATTGACGGACTGCTATAGCAAAATGTGGGGGTGCCCGATCCTGTTGAAAAAACAGTTCGCCCTCTAAAAGATTATCGTCTTCTTCGAGGATTTGGGTAATCATTGGGTCGATGTTATTTTCTAACAGATCGAGGTACCCTTCGCCATTTAAATTGTCAGGAATAAAAAACGGCCCGGCAATGTGATCCCCTAAGATGCGAGCCCAAACATTTAACTTCTGAGGCATTTGGGTATGAGTTTCCATGAACAAATGTGGCTTGGTTTCACTCCAATACCTACAATTGTGTCTGTTTACCTCTCCATTCAACTGAAATGTCGATTCATGAGAAAAACACGTATTGCACAATAGATTGGCATTACCGTTTAATTGTTCACTAAAAATCTCACAGAATTCAAGCCGACTATCTTCGTTTAATTTGTGTACCAATTTAAATTTATATGGATGAAATTTGTGGGCCTTTACAATTCGATGAACACTGCTTCGTGATACACCGGAAGCCTCAGTTACTTTCCTGATCGATTGAGTATTATCTATCTCCAACTGATGTATCTCGATTAAAATTGGTTATGAACAAATTAATGTTCAAGGACTATGAAATTCTTATGAGTCTTTTATTACTCTAAAACTAAACGGACAAGGAAAGTGTTTTTTGTCGAAAAAACTCGTGTTGATATGAGAGCACTAAAAAATGTAGTTTTTTTATAAATTCCAATACCCAGTGCCGTGTATTTTAGATTTTTTTAAACGATTTCGATTGTGTGTAATCATCAAAAATAAAATTATTTTTAAGAACGTATCGATAAAAGTTAAAAAAAATACACAGTTATATAGGGAATTGAAAGACCTTTCAAAAGATGTATCACTCGACCCCCCTTGCCATTTGAATTTTTTGAGGGGGTAGCCGTGTAGGGTAGGAGGATGATGATAGGTATACAAGTATTACATTAAAATATGTCCCTATTGGAAACAAGGTCGACGTGTTTCACCAATTTTTCAAACAAATTTTATCTCCAAAGTTATTCAGGATGCCTATTTTTGGTTGGGACACCCTGTATATTGAGTAATGCTTTAGGAACTGTCAAAGACTCATGGCAAATTTTGCGAATTTATAAAAACCAAACAGTTCCCAAGGACCATATTATTTCACTTGATGTTACTTTATTATATATAATATAATATATAATATTCCACCAGGTATTGACGTGTGTTGTCAATATTATTGACAACACTATTGATCGTCTATATTGAGAGCACCTATTAGATGTAACAGTCAAATACAGCGACGGTATTATTGAAATTAACTGGTACACGAAAGAAGTTTGGACAGTAACCGAAAAAAAATTATTATATTTATTTATGTAAACATAATTTTTTTGTTAAAATAATGCTATCTGCACTTATTGAAAAAGTCACCAGTCACAATTATGGGTATTAAGAAAAACTTATATGAATACTAGTTATGAGATGTCTAATTAATGTTTTTGAATCATTTTTACCATCGAAAAATGTACAGGGTGGCCAAAAATTATTTTTCAATTAAGACCTTTTTAAATTGATTTTCTCAATTATATTTTATATTTTTCGACGAACATCCCATAAACCACACACCAAAAAAAAAACACAAAACTTAAACCTACCTATCTAACAACTGAAAATGAAACCAACAATTATATACAAGATAGACTGCAACGACTGTAACAATACTTACGTAGGGCAATCAAAACAGTATCTGCATAGAATATACACACACACTAATACAGCATAAAAACTCCAAATCAAAATACAACAGTACTCGCCAAAGACGCCACTGCTTTAAGAGTATACAAATTCAAGAAAAAGATCCAAATTCTAACCAAAGAAATGTAAGTAATATTTTGGTGAGTCAACAATATCGGCGCCTGAATGAACGAATGTTTGGTCTACGTGGAGACGATGGTCGGGGAGACCGACGCGATGCTTAGATGCCAGTATTGAATTGTATGCGTATGTATAATAAAGTTACAGTTAACATATAGCGTGTATTTAATTAATCTTATTTTTAATTTGTCTTACAATTCAGCAAGTGGGATGTTACCCAGTAGAGCCCACCACACCACCACAAGAAAATAATATAGACAAGAAAAATTAGTGATTCGGTCATGAGTGACATCGCTAACATGCGGTACACCCCGGAGGGTGAGCCGTCCACGTCAAGGAGACGTCGAACTACGTCATCTAAGAAAACCCTGAAATGATTAAGAGATTCGAGTACCAGTTCGTCAAGCTTAATGTCTTCAAGTTCTTCATGTAGCTCTGCAAGCGCGAGAAACAAGCGAAATAGAGCCCAGAAAAAGAAATAGGAGAAAACAACACGGAAGGCGTCAGGGAAGGCGTCTCAAACACAAGGAAGACGGGCCCATGTATTTTCATGGCGAAAAGGTGATTCTGATATTTGACACTCAGCAAGATAAACAGTTGGTAAAGCAATGGGTTTTGCGAGTGGAAAAACTTGCGAAACATTACCGCTGGCATTCTTCAACTGTAGTTGTTTGCCGCTGCTCGATTGTCAGGTATGGCAAGGAGGTGGTATGACTCACAAGACCTGATGAAGACCTGGAAGCAGATGAAGAAACTGTGGAACAACTTCATAAGTCAATGCCATTTACGAAGGAGGCCGCAAAAAACACATGAGTAGAACTGGATGTATCTAGTGAACCTATGGCATAAAAAAATAAAAACATGGAAAAAGGATAGTGTAAATATGAATGATAAAATCTTAAATGAATTATAAAAGTATTCCATACAATCACATATTATTAGGCGAACATAAATACAGTTTTTTATACATACATATGTATTTTTAGATGGTGACCATAACAAGCAAGTACTTCCTTAATTTAAGTATCACATAATACTGTTGACTTTTTTCTAATGACACTCCATTAGTCACTGATTAAACTATTTAATACGAATTTTCTCAACCATGGCCTTTGTCCGGCATAATTTTAAATAATACTACTTAATATATTCTCATTCAATTAAAAAAACAACTGATGTCATACTTAGTAGCGCCATGGACTAACTGAAGTGAAAGTAGTTTTTGCAAATCAATACGTTCGCAATGTTGGCCTTTAAAATAATATGCCTTCACGTCCAAGTAAGTCTACATTCACTTGTATCTCCACATTTAACAGAAATCTGCAACATAATACGTTGATATTAGATTACTATTTATTGTATGTTATTATTGTTACAGCAATAGCTACTTAATCATCATAACATAATTTAATCCTTGATAATATTTGACAAAGACTATTATTATCTGCAATTTCTAATACCGTAAGTTACGAGCGAAAGGTGCATTATGTGTTTATGGAAAAGTTTTACATCGTATTGTTAAGTTTATTTCAAACAATACCGAAGGAACTTTAAAATAAATGCTTACAGAATAGTTAATTAGACAGGCCTGCAAAATAAAACTTATGGTGGGGGGTTTCTATATTTTAATGTAATTCTGTATGACTTTCATGCGGAATCCAAAAAATACTTGAATTTTGCTCTACCACGCAAGGTTTTTTCACAAAGTAATAATACATGAACGGTTTTCTAATAAAATATATTAAAATAATGCGTTACAGTAAAATACTTCTCATTTTTAATTACAAAATTTAAATCAAAATTTACAAGTACCTACAAGAAAATAATATTACAAAAAAGTTGTTAACATTTTTACATGTCTCTTTGCGAATGAAAACGCTTTCTTTTACTTTCAAATGAACGCTTAGTTGAAGCCCGTTTATGTGAAGTTTCACCTTCAGAAGATTCTCTCTTTAAACACCAACAATAGTCAGCCATCATGGCGACGTTCCATCTTCCTTGATATCTCATCTCCATCTGTTTAATGTCCTGGTGGAACCTTTCACCTTGTTCTTCACTCACCGCCCCGAGATTTTCTGGAAAATAGTCAAGATGGGAATGAAGAACATGAAGTTTCAAACTCATATTGCACCCCAATGTTTTATAATTTTCTAACATACCGTTGACTATATTCTTGAAATCAGGATCTCTGTTATTACCTAAGAACTTTTGAACTACATTTTTGAAGCCAACCCATGCAGCCTTTTCTTTATCATTCATTGTTGAGTCAAACACTCTGTCTTTCGTTAACTCTCTAATTTGTGGCCCAACAAAAATACCTTCCTTAAGCTTGGCTTCTGATAAACTAGGAAACTTTGAACATAAATACTTGAAGCAGTTACAGTTTTTGTCGAGAGCTTTAACAAATTGCTTCATTAGCCCCAACTTAATGTGTAACGGAGGCAGAAGAACTTTTTTCGGATCGACCAAACTTTCTTGTACAATATTTTTTGAACCAGGTACTAAATTAATTCTACGTGGCCATTATTTCTTTTGCCAATGTTCATCTCGTGCTCTGCTGTCCCATTCGCATAAGAAACAGGGCATTTTAGTATAGCCAGACTGTTGGCCTAAGAGCATACCTAAGATTTTAAAATCTCCACATAACATCCAGTTGTGGTCTGCATATTTCACCTTTTCAAGTAGGAGTTTCAAATCTTCATCTTTCTTTTAAATGAACAGTGTGCAACCGGGACTGATGCGTATATATTACCATTATGCAACAATACACCCTTTAAACTCCTTTTAGATGAGTCTATGAACAACCTCCAGTCATTTGGTTGATAAATGGATGCTCCTAACTTGCTAACCAATCCTGGAACATCATGACAGTAAACAAGGGATCCCTCTTGATCAAAGTATTCTAAAAATTCAGTTTCACGTTTTCTATACCATGAGAATGTCGTTCCTGGAAGAAGTAAATTCTTTTCACTCAGTCTAGATTCCAAAAGTTCGTTTAGTTCATTCTGAGTAAAAAGCTGAGGCTGAGTATTTTGTAATGAAAAGTCTCCATCCGAATCTTCAATTTCTAATTGCGAATCAGAATCAGACGACAAAAGAGTATAATTCTCTGGTACAGCAGGTACAGGTACATCTGGCCCATGCGCTACTGGCCTTATTGCTGATGGAAGGTTCGGATAAAATATTTTTTTCTTATTTTTAGTATTAAAGCCACTTACGTCACACAAGCAAAAGTAACAATCTTCTGCATGATTGCTGGGTTCCCGCCACACCATTGGTATGCCGAAAGGTAAGGAATTCTTTTTATTTTGAGTCCACTTCCGTAACGATTCAACACATGTATGACAAGCTCTGTGTGGCGCCCATGTTTTGTCTTGGTCTCCAAGCTTTACACCAAAGTATGCATGATAACTTCTTTTCACGAATTCCTTAATATTTCTTTGTCTTTTTTTAACTGTATATGAACCACAAATGTAACAAAACACATCGGCGCTGTTTTTACAATGTCTTGAGGACATGACGAACTTTTAATAACCTTATCACGCTATTATATACTGTAAGCACACGTTCAACCACAGTTAACTTACTACTCACTGCTGTATGTGCTTTTCGAATACTATGTGTATATTCTGGTTCTAACTAGAAACGTCTAGATTAAAAGGCAGTGGTCCTTAACAATTTTATTTTAAAAAGATATGTATTAATTACTAATAATGTCGTTATGTATGTTTAGAGTAAACAGTGCGTGATACACGAAAACTAATAATACTGCAGAGGTCAGAACGACTTACTTACTCTAAAAATGTAAAAAAATTGTAGACCCCTAAAACTATGCAGGCCTGTTGTCGGACAAAAAATTTTTTTTTTTTTTTGTAATATGTATCTGAATAGCATAATATCCCACTGGAATAAAGCCTTCTAATTACTGAAATGACAAGCAAAAAGTCGTAACATGTAACATTTTTTTGTTACATTAATAAAACATTATGGGCAGGAATAACATTATTGTTAATTTTACTAATCTATTTATTGCTATATATCAATGATGTATTTGACATATATTAGGCTTACATAGATATATCTATAAAGACAGAATAATTTTTGAAAAACATATGCTCAGCCATTTCTTTTATGGGGGGTCAAATCGTCTCGCTTTAAGAACCAACAGTAGTTACCCATCATGGCTGGATTTCATTGTCCCTGATAACGAATTTCCATTGTCCTGATATCTTGATGAAATCTTTCTCCTTGCTCGTCTCTTACCACGCCCAAATTTTCAGGAAAAAAATTTAAATGAGATGCAAAAAGTGAATTTTTAAAGCGTTTGGTACGAATCTAAAATTTCGTTTACTAGTTCTCATCTTTCTTGTTCTCTAAAAATCCCCTGACTACGCTCACAAATGAGTTCCAGGCTCTGAGTTCCTGTCTGTTGAGTGTTCCTTTAAAATCTGCTTCATCAAGCAATTTTCCAATTTGAGGACCAATAAAAATATCTTGCTTGAATTTGGCGTCACTTAATAGAGCAAAAAGTTAATAATAAACGTCTTTATTCAAATATAAATGTATACACATTTACATCTAAATGGGGCGAAGTTTAACTCGTTGGTTAGTCTTAAACTTAATCCCTAACATATCATAGTTATATCAAATATTTTAAAATGATGTGATAACTGTACAATGTGTATCATGTAAGTATACATAATATACATAATACTTAACTAATAATAACAAATAAGTAATAATAAGCCACAAAATATATTTTAATTTTATTTGTTTACCTAAAACATTTGGTTGACAACTCATTTTTTATTTTTTGACGAAAGATATGAATTTCATAACATTTAAAAGAACTGTTTATAGCATTATACAAACGAACCGAATTATATGTAAACGATCTTGTGTGCAATGTTGTTGTTAAGTGTCCGTACATCTAATATTTAAATTGTGTATCTGGTTACGGGTTATTAATTTGTTTCGTAGATATTCTGGTGTTGATGTAATTAACAAGCGATGTATAAAAATAGAAATGTGGAGTTTCCATATCGAATCCATCCTTAACCAATGATGTTCTTTAAATTTATCAGTAACATGGTTAAATTTCCTTAAAAAAATATGTTACTCACATTATTGACTGCTGCCTCGAAGGAGGATTTTTTCCAGAGCAATGGAAAATCTCTATTGTATGCCCTATACTACCTAAAGTAAACAGTCCAGAAGCATTTTGTGATTTACGCCCTAATAGTTTGCTACGTGTTTTAAGTAAATTTTTAAAAGAGTTGTTCACAATCAAATAACACAATATTTTAATGATTATATGTTGTTTACTGAAAATCAGTCAGGTTTTAGATGTGGGCATTGTACTGCTAATTATTGGAGAAACACTAGTTAGAAGTCTTGATGAAAGATTGACGAGCGTACTAGTTTTGTTGTACTTTTCCAAGGCTATTGACTTGGTGGATTATAATTTATTGACGGTAAAATTAAATTATTATGGTTTAGACGATACAACACTTTTGTTTTTTCGTTCATATTTGGAAAATCGTCATCAAATTATCCGTACAAATCTAGGCATGTCGTGCTCTGAGATAGTTCATCTGGAGTTCCACAGGGCTCCAATATTGGGTCCGTTTCTATTACTTGTATACACGTCAGACATTTATAATATTACGTTTTCAGAGGTCCATTGTTATGAAGACGATAGTAAATTTATCCACACAAAATTTAATTCCCAGGAATATGAATTAGCATCTAAAGATATTAACGACGATTTTAGCAAAATAGTTTCGATTTGTAAAAAACATAACCTAAAACTCAATTCACACGAAACATCTATGTTATTTTATCCGAAAAATGATTATGAATATCTCTTTACTATTTTGCAAAATCCTAAAAGGGGTTAAGTGGAAGAGTGAAGTCATTGGACTACAAACTTCGCCCTTAATGAAATGTAACCTACTATTTCATTAATAAAGACGTAGCACAGTGGACGGAAACGCCGAAAAGCTGGCCAAAATATAAAGACATTGAGCTATTTTACTGAAATTGTGCATACAGGGGTTTTTTGTGTCGCTGATCAAGAATCCGAAGTTGAATTTTGAAAAAAAAACAAAATAGCGGCCATGAAATCCCCCCAAAACATACCAAAAATCGCCAATTATCGCTGCATTTTTACAAAACTTTGTATACAGTTTTTTTGGGTCGCTGATGAAGAATCCCATATAAAATTTCAAAAAAAATTACGGTCAAAAATATATACATAGTTCAAAAATTATTATTGAATTGAAGCGAATTCATGTGTTTCATTTGTCTCGGGAAAATTAGGATCTGGGGAACGGAATAAAAATGTGTAATGACTTTGAACGCATGAGTTGAGAACGCATGACGTTCTCATTTCATGAGAACACATTCAAAAGGAGCCCACTTTTTATACACTTTCGAAAAAATGTTCATTGAACACATTCCAATAAGTTTCAAGAGCAACCATCACCAACCGCGTAACTTATGGCTTTTTTTGTGGAGTTTATGAATCGTTGCATGTACAAAAATGCACTCCACTTCGATAATTATTTACTAATTACCATATAAATAAACTGATCTGATACCGAGATATTTTAATTGTACTTACTTTCTGATGCAGAATCCATTTTTATGACACAGAAAACTGCACTTTGAGAATTTTTACGCTGCAGACAAAATTTATCGATTTTTGAATCGTTGCGAGTTGCCAAAGTGACGCGCTGCACGGTCGCACAATAAGTAATTTCCTCGCTCAGGTAGTGAACCCGGACCGGTATTATCGGTTGTTTCTAATGCTAGGGGTACCACTACAACGATTTAAAACGTTTCCATTTCAAAAAAAATCTTAATTTTTTTAATTTTGGCCAGCTTTTTGGCATTTCCGTCCACTGTGCGTAGGTATATTATTAAAGAAATATTCTCCTCTGCAGAATACGTGTAACAATTACCGCAATCTAAATTGATCCAGTCAACTAAAATGTAAAATTTATAATTCACTTATTCTTCGCTTCTTTTTCGTTGGTTCTATGTTATTATAATTTTCCTGATATATTTTTTTTCTTTTCTAAGACTTCTTGACATATTCCATATTTTATTTTTTTCTCTGTGTATCCTTGTAGTTAATACATATTTCTTGTCAAGTAAAAGATCAATGTTTTATAGATTAAGTGTATACTTATCTTTTTCTAACTTTCTCTATCTAAAAAATCATCGTGCCAGTACGGGAATCATGGTGGACTCTCTTATTATACTAAGATTAAGTTTGACCTATTAAGTGTATTACTTGATTACATTCCTAAGCTGTGATATTGCATTATGTCTTAAAATAGACGGGCTTCCAAAAACGTCACATCGAAATTTTCTCCTGGCTTAAAGATATTGTTCAAATATTAAATAAAAAACAAATTGTATATTTTCATACTGGCATTTTAACATAAACACATCCAATGTCAATAATGTTATCATAATGAGATAAGACGAACATAAACACCATTTCCCATAACGTCATTTCTGCGGACTTCCTTCAACATATAAATATTCAAATACCATATGCATATTATTGTTAAACAATTATTATTATTAATGTCGATGAAAGTTTTATTACTAACTTTAAAAACAACATTGTTCAACATGATTCATTTTGCAATGCATTGGCCGATTATAAATATTAATTATTAAACATTAAATGCAAGACACCAAGCCTTATATCAATATCTTTAAGTGGTTCTTAAACAATGGAAAATGCTGAAATATTTAGATTATAGACGAAATGACAATATACAGGGTGTCCCAACCAAGGGGGACATATTTTAATGTAATACTTGTATATCTATCACCATCCCTCTACCCTACACGGCCACTCCCTCAAAAATTTCAAATACAAAGGGGGTCGAGTGATACATCTTTTGAAAGGTCTTTCAATTCCCTACATATGTAAGTGTGTATTTTTTTTTTTAACTTTTATCGATTCGTTCTTAAGGAAAATAATTTTATTTTTGATGATTACACACAATTGAAATCGTTTAAAAAATCTAAGATACACGGCACTGGGTATTGGAATTTATAAAAAAAACTACATTTTTTTAATACTCTCAAATCAACACGAGTTTTTTCGACAAAAAACACTTTCCTTGTCCGTTTAGTTTTAGAATAATAAAAGACTCGTAAGTATTTGATAGTCCTTGAACATTAATTTGTTCATAACCAATTTTAAATCGAGATATATTTTACCAGAGTGAATTCTCAAAACGGTTTATACCCTTCAGGAGAGAATAAAAATTGTCAGCATTTATTTTAAAAACGATAATTGTGCTAGAGCTACGGAGAGCATATTCAATAGAAATCACCCAGATAGAAGGGTTGGTTCTCAATATGTTTTACAATTATTGACAAAATTTATGGAAACAGGTTCTGTAGGAAACAAAAAGCATGAACCTCAGCGACCGATTAGGAATGAAGCAGTCGAAGTGGCAGTTCTGGGTCATTTGCAGATGGATAATACTCAATCGATCAGGAAAGTAGCTGAGGCTTCCGGTGTATCACGAAGCAGTGTTCATCGAATTGTAAAGGCCCACAAATTTCATCCATATAAATTTAAATTGGTACACGAATTAAACGAAGATGATCCCGATCGTCGGCTTGAATTCTGTGATATTTTTAGTGAACACTTAAAAGGTAATGTACAATATGTGCTTTTCTGATGAATCGACATTTCAGTTAAATGGGGAGGTAAACACGCACAATTGTAAGTATTGGAGTGAAACCAATCCAAATATGTTCATGGAAAGTCATACCCAAAGGCCTCAGAAGTTAAATGTTTGGACTGGCATCTTAGGGGATCAGATTGTCGGGCCGTTTTTTATTCCTGACAATTTAAATGGTGAAAGGTACCTCGATCTGTTAGAAAATAACATCGACCCAATGATTACCCAAATCCTCGAAGAAGACGATAATCTTTTAGAGGGCGAGCTGTTTTTTCAACAGGATGGGGTACCCCCACATTTTGCTATAGCAGTTCGTCAATTTTTGGATAATCTGTTTCCTGAACGATGGATTGGAAGAAGAGGTCCTGTGGAGTGGCCCGCTAGGTCACCCGATTTAACTCCCTTGGATTTATTTCTGAGGGGACATTTGAAATCGAAGGTATTTGCAACAAAACCTGCATCTCTGGAAGAGTTACTTGAAAGAATTCGAGAATGCCGTTTATTGACTCCAGATGTGTTCAGAAATGTTCGTACAGAATTTCAAGACAGATTATACTACTGTATGGAAGTCGATGGGGGTCATTTTGAACAATACATACGATAATTTAAACTACTTCTTTTATTTTTATTTCCCGACCTAAAATAATGAAACTATTATTTCTCAGAAACGAATCGATAAAAGTTTTAAAATATACAGTTATGCAGAGAATTGAAAGACCTTTCAAAAGATGTATCACTCGACCCCCTTTGATATGTCCTCCTTGGAAACAAGGTCGACGTGTTTCACCAATTTTTCAAAAAATTTTTATCTCCAAAGTTATTCAGGGTGCTTACTTTTGGTTGGGACACCCTGTATATGGCCTAAAACTACATAGGTTAATAAAAACTTGTTTCTCTGTTGCAATTTTATTCAAAAAATATCTCAGGCCAGCGACTTGGATTGGTTTTGTTGCACGAATGATCGTCGACTCTTATTAATATTTACTGACAACAAGCAAGACATCCAGAGTGCAGCTATGGCAAACCACCAGGATAATCGCTGTGTAAGATTGATTTGCATGTTATTCAAATCAGTACTCTAGTGTTGAGATGAATTGTATTGAATGTATAAACAACTTTTTTTATTACAAACCATAAATCCGAATTAAACGTGAATTATAGCGAACAATTCATACAGCAGTCAAAGCACTTGATTATAACAAAATGTGACATCATAACAAATTAGGCAAGGCGATTTGTCGCCTGCTAAATAGTTCAGAGATACAAGTAAAACACTTTATTACTTTGGACTTGGCTACTAATAAATATTTATGTAAAATCTGGTATGGGACTCTGGTAAATTCCAATCTTAATCTCCCACAAACGCAACACATGGCGCATACTTAGAAACATGTGTTTATAAACTACAACTACACTTTGATCCACAGGAGAGCTATATATAACATAAAGATTGGCTTTTCTTTGTTGATGTAAAGGATCTAGTAGTTTGATAAAGCCGAGCTAAATCGCATTTAAAAGTAAACCAACTAAAATAAATCAAGCACGAAAGTTCTAACTAGTTTAAAAATTATATCATGTTAACGTGAAAATTGAGAAACTTACAGTACCATCGTTTGATACTTTGAAAATGTAAATTTTACACTGTCCTATAAGAAAAACATCCTTGAGACTGCCTGACCAAATTTCTATTCATCAATTAATACTCAACTAATTGATATTTCCAGTGCTGATTTAAATAGTTACCTTGTGCATTTCCATAATGCACCAGTTATCGTATAATGCAATAAGAAAGGTCTTTTATAGGTGTGGCTCGAGGTCAGTACAAGAAATTTAAGGACAACGGATATAAGCATTCGACTACATACACGGAAAACAAAACGATTTCGAACAGGAAATGGTACATACTATCTGTAGATATAATATAAATATTACGCCTCTTATGAATAGCTTATCAGTTTGTATTCGTAAGTTAAAATACTTTGACCTAAATAGCTTTGTAACTTGGATGTGAGAAACTGTCTCTTAACTGAGAGATCTCGATCTGGACGTTCTAAACGTCCTGAGAATCTGAGATTATTAGAAGCATTTGCAGCAATGATGAACCAGTCATCAAAATGTCAGGTCGGGAAAATGAGCAGAGAAGTTGATTTTACTGTTTAATGGGTAAAAATCTACTCCAATGTTAGACTGTAAGTTCATACCTTAAGAAATGCCATCTTAGACTGGAGGAATTAATGGTGGATTACATTTTTATCCAACATGGTCGAGACAAACTGTTCAGTAACTATGCACTGCCTAAATTTTATTCAGCCTAATTATTGGCCACAGAAAATCCTGATTAGACTCCAACAGATCATTTGGCATGGCCCTACATAGAGTACCTAATGTACAAACGAATAAAAATCTTGTGTACTGGGAAGATGTTTCCTTACAGTGACGTTTGTGACATAGGCGGTGGTAGTTAAAGATGGAGGACATATTCAACATATTTTTAACCGCCTTAAAAAAAAAAAAACGGGGTTCTCAATTCGACATTTGTTTGTGGTTTATATTTTTGTTTTCATATAAAATAGAACAAAATAGAATATAATATTCTTTATTAACCTTCAATAACTATTACAGAAATTACAGGAACGGTTTCGTCAAACAAAGAAATAAAATGAAAAATTCTGTACTCTTTCGAATACCGGTCCAGAATTCATCTATACTGTTGAACGAGTTTTCTAATAAGTAATTTTTTAGTTCATTTCGAAATAACTTAAACGTTGGTTAAAGTTTTGATTTATTAGGAATTGTGATGTAGTGATAAGCACCTGTATAAATCGGAGATTTTCTATATTTATTTAGCCTATAATTGTCAATATGAATTTTATTTGCTCCATGGGTTTTATGTTGATGGATGTCTGTGTCAAGGCAAAATTTTTGTGAATTATTGTACATAAAATATAACATTTTAAATATACAGGGTGGGGCATTAGTGCGTCGGACCTCGATATCTCGAGTTTTACGAAGGCCAGAAATTAAAAAAAAAAAAGTAAACTAGATAAAAAAAGTCTATAACCGGAAATTATTTTCAAAAATACAGGGTGAGCCAAGACGAAATTACAGGATCAAGTGCCTTTTTTTTAAATGGCAAGCTATGTATATCAGTACATTTTTAAAGTAAAGCAAAGTTTACGGAGCAGGGGAGGGATACCCCAGTTCCGGTCGGGGAAGGGAGTGAGAGAGCGGGCTCTACCCGACCGTTAGCCAGCGACTGCTCAGTAGACACAGTGGGAGGTCAGGCTGTGGAAGGTACTACTGCCACTGACAACCAGGAAACTAGAAAACTGATTGAGATTGGGATCCATCCTACTCCATCAGATGACCCAATATCATCGGACCAGGAGTGGGAACTGTTAAAGTCCCCACCTACAAGGGTTGGAGAATTTGGAACATCTTACATCAGATGTTTACAGGTAAATCTACAAAAAGCCAGGGCTGCCACATACGTCCTCGGCAGTAGATTTAAGAAAGAGCAAATTGACATTGCTCTTCTCCAGGAACCCTGGACAAGTAACACAGGCCAGTTAAGCGTCCTGGGGAAAACTTCTAGCCAGGTATTAGAAATCGGCTCTGATGAGAGATCCAGAGCCTGTATTTTGATCAGAAACAACATTAACTATTTTTTTCTTACAGGTTACTGCACCCAAGACGTTGTACCGTCCAGGTATCAACCTTGAAGGGATGAAGCAAGAGGGAGATAATCGTCTGCTTAGCCTACTTCCCAGGTGATATGGCTGCAGATCAACCTCTTCCAACTGTAGTGCGGAATTTAATCGCCTACAGCACAAGGAACAGGGTATTGGATGTGATGCAAATGCCCACCATACAGCGTGGGGTAGCAGGGACATTAATCAAAGAGGTGAGTCGCTATTTGAATACATATTAGGTGAAGGACTAACTGTGAATAACATTGGTTCCGAACCAACCTTTGTCACTAGAAATAGGAACAAGGTATTATATATCACAATCAGCTCAAACTACCTGAGCAACAAGATAACCGATTGGAAGGTATCTTCTGAATCCTAGTGTCCAGATCACAAACATATTCTATTCAATATAGAAGCTGGTCCAAGACCTATGGTGACATATCAAGATCCGAAGAGCACAGACTAGGAAGGGTACAAGCACTCCCTCCAGACTCACCTTCAATCCACTATCTTCATAATCAGGAATTGTGATGAAGACTTGCATTTTATAGGGATGAAGTTTATGCAATATTATGACCTTGTTGGATTTATAGCAAACTGCAGTTAACACTTCAATCTGAGCTCCTTCGTTCAAACAAGACCTGGAGCTTGGTTCTTTTTTTGTGTTCCACACATCCTGTTTCTGTAAATTTTGTAACCAATTTCAAAATGTACGTGTGAAATATATGTTTGTCAAGATTTCTTTAACTGAAAATCGCAGTCGTTTGTTTGAGTAACGATATGCGCCAATATAGATTAAAATTAGTTCACCTCTTTCTGCTATACTAACGATCATTTTATTTCGAATTTCCCAAGAATCACAATTAAAGTGATGAAACAATATTTGCCGTCTCTCAAATCTTCTAGGATTTCTTAAAATGTTTTCTTGGAGTCATACACTTTTCAATTACAATTAATGATATTAATCGAATAACAGATTTAATATCACAGCTAATTAGCAATTACATTACAATAAAATATCTAGGTTTCAAAATGAAACGGAAAAAAAACACAAAAAACCGGCCGTCTTTAAATCAACTGTAAGTTTTGACTTTTTAATTTAAATAATAATTCTACATAAATTATTCTAGTATGATGATAAGAGATTATAAATAAATATTCAACACTTATTTGTTAAATAAACTTCCTGAACATTTACAAAAGCGTGATAAAATATAGGATGTGGCAATGATCCACTTTTTTATCGCAGTTACGTTAAAAAATAAAAGAAAACCATTAGTTATAATTAATTGTATAAAAATAAATTGCGAGTTAATGAGAACTAATTAAGATATAATATTATTTATGTTAAGTACATTATGGATATTATAGAAGAACATGTATTCTCCGCCAATTGGGATATTCGTAGATCAATAGACTTGAATCGTATCCGTTCAATAAATCAGTATCTATCAGGTGTTAACATTAAATTTCAGTACATCCACTCAATTATTACCAGACAGGAAATTATGCCGGAATCCAGGACCGGTAACTACTACTGCCTCATATGGTTGACAGAAGGACATACCTTGTCAAATAAAAGCAAAAGTACAAAATGAATAATGAAAGACATACCGCTTGATACAATGCATTATTCAGAATGACTGCCATCGGATTAGCATAACATGGTCACAACTAACATTCGTTCGGCATTTGTGGCTGTTTGAGCAATTTGGTTCTATTTGTGCAAAATTCGGCTTACTGTTTGGTGCCTGGTTTCCAATTCAAACCCAATTTGCCTTAAAGAAACAGTCTTATCAACTTCTACTCGAGCCAAAACATTAATTTCCGTTCCTTCGTCAAGAATGAAATTTTATTCGGGATCATGGTTGGGCTCACTTCGGAATTGATGTTCAAGACGATTAAAATAAAATCTCGCTGGACATTGTCTATCAGGATATCGATCGGCATAAAGGTGTCTAGCCGCAACGGCATTTTTTCTGCATTCCCCATAAATAATGAACATATCCACTTTTTCATCTCTTGTGTAAATTTGCGGCATTTTGAATACAATTAACAAGAATTTTAAACAATTTTTAAAGACACAATAAAAACACCGGTAAACCAACAAATGTTTGACAAACTAAATATTTCATTGTTTTCAAAGCCATCTTAGTTAGTTACTTCAATATATATCAGAATCCTTAGATTCACAAGGTCAAGTTGATGTTATATACACAGACATACAGAAGGCATTTGATCAAATAGATCACTTTTTATTACTATCAAAGCTGAGAGGAATTGGTTTCTCTGACTCTTTAATTTGTTTATTTGAGTCCTATTTAATTGGGAGACATCAATTTGTTAAATATGGAGGCTATCGTTCTCAATCATATACAGCAGTATCGGGAGTTCCGCAAGGATCAAATTTAGGCCCCCTTTTATTTCTTATTTTTATTAAGGACCTAAGCTAATATTAATTTTCACCACCTACTATTTGCTGATGATCTCAAAATTTTCCTAGAGATAAATTATATAGAGGATTGTATCTTACTGCAAAATGAAGTTAATAAAATTTCTAGCTGGTGCTCGGTCAATTCTTTAAAGTTAAATATTGGCAAATGTAAGGTTATGACATATATAAGGAAGAACACTGCAGTTACCTTTCACTATAAAATAGATAATAACATTTTAGATCGTTGTGTGAAATATAAGGATCTGGGAATTATTTTTGACCCAAAACTTACTTTCAACAATCATATCGATGAAATGGTCAAATCGGCATCTAGAGCCTTAGGTTTTTTAGTAAGAAATTGGGGGCGGTTTTGTGAATATTGACACCCTGAAACGATTATACATATCATTTATAAGAAGTAAATTGGAGTATGGCTGTATTATTTGGTTTCCCATATATCAAAATTCATTGTCACGCATTGAATCAGTTCAACGCAAATGTCTGAAATTTATGTTTTTCAAATGTAATGGATCTTATCCTCCCAGAGGTACAGACAACAATATACTGCTTAATATGTTTGACCTTAAATCTCTCAGATTCAGAAGAGATGTTGTCGTTTTATCCTTTCTTTATAAATTAATTAGTCACAATGTTGATTGTTCATTTCTTTTAAGTAAACTAAACCTATCAGTCCCGAGATTAGAATCCCGTCAAAACAACCTCTATTACTGCGATTGCTCCTCGTACAAACCTTATGATAGTCACAAATCTTTAATATGTGTAAAACTTTTAACAAAATTTCGTCTCTATGTGATGTCAACTATGATAGTTTAGCTAAAATAATTCATATATATGAAGAAAACTGTGCTTATTAAATTAGGTTATTTCATAACACTATAATATATTTTATTTTTATGTATGAGTTTTCTTGTAAACTCTTAATGTAATGTTAATGACTATGTGTATTGCAAATTGTGCATTTTATATCACAGTATACTTAGTTTTAAACTTTTCCTGTAATTGGGTACTTTAACCTGTTGGAAATAAATTACTTATTATTATTATTATTATTAACATTTAATTAGAACCAAATTGTATTTTCTTATTTTTCTTTAGCTGTAATTTTGTTTGTATTTATCGCACATTTTAACACGATATATAAATAAATTCCTTATTAATAGTACTAATAAATGGTACCACGGTACCAATATGGTTCCATTAGAAAAAAATTGAGTTATTCCCCAAAAACCATATTGATGAACTTTATTTGCTCATAAATCACGTAATTTAGTATTTTTGACGGGATTTCGATTTTTCTACCATTACACGGGTCATTTAGAATAAATCGGAACCGTCATGGCATACCTAAATGGAAAACTAAAAATTATGTTATAAAAAATATTGACGTTTGAAATGTCACTTATTTGGTATCGATGGATTAAGAAAATTATGCAGAATTCAAAAATGCAATAATATACAGAGTGTTCTATTTAAAAGTCGAAAGTTAGTGTCACTTCCGGCGAAACCGGAAGTGAAAAAAAATTCACGTATGTCAAAAAGTGCCGCTTAATATGTATATAGAATATCCCAAATTTCAATCAATTAACTTCAAAACAAAAGGAGAAAAGGGGGTGTGCCATGATCCTTTTACACCCGGTATAAGTGCCGGCTCCGAAAAATAGCAAATATTTCCGGCACCTGATAATAATAGTAACTGATCAAGCCTTAAATGGCTTTATTAATAACTTGTGTCGAATTAAAGTAGAAACAAAAACAAACGCTTATCATTATCAATTTAAATTGCTTATTTCCGACCACTCTGCTCACTTCTTGATAACCTTTAAACGGTTCATATTTTCAATTATTTTAATTCACTATCCACACGCTGCCTGCAATTAGCCGTTTTGATAAATAAAATGGTGAACATTCTGGATATCTGATATTAATAAATTAATAATTCTGGCGAAATCATATCAATTATTAAAATAACTCAATAAAAACAATTTAACTGGATACTGGGCTAATTAAAACACAAAATCCAATAGAACTGGCAATTGACAACAATATGATAACCGATTCTGTTGAAATAGCTAATAATTTTGCAAATTATATTAGCACGATATCCAAAATTAAACTATTTGAACATTTTGGAGAAAATTTGTCGTTACCATGCACCACTATAGATAACCAGCCACAAACTTTATTTGTGTGCTATATAGACGAATACACTATTAAAAGTGAGATTGCAAATCTAAAAAAATAAAAATTCAACTGGACTTGACGAAATTACTATCAAATTATTAAAGCGCACTAGTGACACTATAAGTAAACCTTTTGAATATCTAATTAATACAGCTTTAGAATCTGGTGTTTTTCCTGACATCCTAAAAATAGCATGTATCATACCATTGTACAAAAAAGATGATCCTCATAATATAGCCAATTATCGGCAAATCTCACTTTTGAGTGTAATTTCAAAATTAACAGAGAGGCTGGTTCACAACATGATGGTTAAATTTTTACATTTGCATAATATTATTTCACCCTGCCAACATGGTTTTATATCCACAAAATCTATTGAAACTGCTTCCTATTATCTTGTAGATCCTGTCTATAAAGACCTTGATAGAGGAATGTACGTTATATCACTAATGTTTGACCTCTCTCGCGCGTTTGATACTGTTAATGTTGAGTTCTTAGTAAGCAAATTATACAATACTGGAATACGAGGAACTTTACTGAAGTGGCTAGTCCTATATGTCCAACAGAAAATTGCTGGTAAAATATAATAATGCTATGTCAGATATGAGGGATGGGAGTTCCTCAGGGTTCTGTGTTGGGACCATTACTGTTTGCATTATATGTAAATGACTTACCAAAGCACATCACAAAAGGTAGAGTTACAATGTTCGCAGACGACACTACCATTACAGTGTCAGCATAGACCCCTGAGGAGTTAGCTGAAAATATAACTCATGTCTGCAATGAGCTTGATACCTGGTGTCAGCGTAATCAACTTATACTGAATGATAAAAAAATCCGTCTCCATAAATTTTCATAATAAAAGAGGACTTACTCCAAATTTTCTAGTGGCTAACAATATTAATGTGGTGTCAAATATAAAATTCTTAGGAACTTGGCTCGATGCTAAACTCTCTTGGGACAATCACATAGATTTGGTTTGCAACAAATTAAGTTCTGCGTTTTTTGCTATTCTTCAAATGAAAACTGTACTTGACTACTAATGGTTTGTTAAATATTTATTATGCCTTGGTCTACAGCCATTTGTCTATGAATATAGTCACATGGGGAGCAGGCGGAAATATAAACAGGGTATTAATTTCACAAAAAAGAAAAATCAGACTCATTTTTAATTTAAAACCATTAGATAGCTGCAGAGGTGTTTTTAAGAAAAATAAAATATTAACTGTAATATGTATTTTTATTCTAAAATGTGTGTGTTATACATATAAAAATTTTACAAATTTTAATAAACTGGGAGATACACACTTTTACAATACTCGAAATAATAACAAATTGACAATACCGCCTCACTCTACCACTTTGTATAAACATTCGCCTAATTACAATGCCATCAATCTGTTTAACAGACTTCCTGACCATCTAAAAACTACAACAGGCTTTAACAAATTTGAGACAGCTACAAAAACTTACTTAATAGAAATGTCTTTTTTATAGTGTTTTAGAGTTTTTGGCACAATAATTAATTAATTAATTTTCATACATGTTACTGTTTTGTTGTCTACTTTTCTTTTACTGTTCGTTTTATTTTTACTGTTTGTTTTATACACTGTACATAATTTATTTGACTTACCATATATACATGTTATGTATCACACAATGATTAATAAAGGTATTATTATTATTATTATTATTAATTATTAAAAATTAAAAAATTATGTTTTCTACGCAACCATATATTCAATGAAAGTAAGTTTAATTTCTTCACCTTTCTCTTAAACAACATTTGAATCATCTTCGTGGCGCCGCGAGCAGTTGCTCCTTTAGGAAGCATTTCCAGGCATACTTTTTAATTTATTTTTATATCTCAAACACGTTTTCGAAATTGTGGCCCGTATAGTTTCGCATTTTTCCTAAATTTTCGTTTGCAATAAGAGGAACACTCCACAAGAAATTTAAACAATGTTTTTACTCGATTTTTTCAACACAAAATGCAATTAACTTCAATTTAGTAAACTTGCTAGTCTGTGTCATCTGTAAATGTGTTCAAACCATCATCGTTAGAAAAAAAAGTTTTAACATTTCTATTAATCATCTGGTGATTCTCCGATTCCCAGAGACAATACTTTTTGTTTTAATCTCTGATACAATACCAGTCTCGAGTGAAAATGTAATTAAAATATTCCCTTATCATTATAAAAGAAAATGTCTTTGTTTCAACCACCCTTTACGCTGATATATTCCAGCAAATCTAAAAATAACGCGGTAAATTTATTTTAGTGGCAAAAAATGCTTCTGCCACTCTTAGGCGGATTTAGGGACTGGTCAGAAATTGAGGAAGATTAATTGATAAAGGAATGGAAAGATAAAGCCCGACACACCCGGCTTACTGAGAAAACATTCAACGGACCCCAGAAAGCGTTTCGCAGAAGGTTTAGAGATTTGCTAAGATTCTGAACCACAGTAAGATGAGGCATTTGCGGGGTCAGACAACGAAAACGAACCAGTCAGGAAACTAAATATCATGATTATAGTACATTATTAGAAACGTTATAGTTTCATATTTTAAATTAGATGAGAAAAAATATATTACACCTATTACTAGTTCAAGAAAATGGTAATTATTTAGTATACAATAAGATGCTTAAATTTTTCCTGAAAATTTTTTTACCCCCCCAAAATAAGGTACGCTGAACACGAATATGAAGTTTTTTTTCGCCGGAGACAAGCCGTTATGGAGAAATAAAATAAAAAAATTTTGCACTTTCACAGACATCTGTCACTTTTTACACTGGATATATCAAACGATTTGCATTATTTCCCTCACCCCAATAACACTGTGGATGGTTTGGAGTATAGTATACGTCATTTTTTATAATAAGAGCAATTTTTTTCCCTAGAAAAACAGCTTTGTATTTGGGATAACGCCATTACATGATAAAAATGCAACTAAAATGTATGTGAAATTAGCGCCGCGTTTCAGATAGTGTCTAAAGTGCCTCGCAAACAATTTCCCACAATATTTAACAGTTTCGTAATGACAGGCGATTGGACGACAAGGTAAAATTTGTTTCATTAGCTTTTATTTATTTATTTATTGCAATTTTTATTTACTGACTTCTTATTTTCGGTAATTTTCAGAACACGCCCCTGTGAGATACCACAAAACCAATTATACCGACACACTCTACACATCATCAAATGTTCATTGCACATTGTCATATCCTGTGCAAACATCCCTAACTACCCTTAAATAAGTTAATAAGATTGCTTTCTTCAATAATATTAAGAATTATTCCTTGCCCTATAAATTTTGGGTGGAAAAGGGTAAGTTTTAAATAGGGTGCTTTTTACATAGGATTATGGTTACAATAAAAGGGGTTGGTTTAGCGAGTAATTTTAATATGACGAAAAGGTGGTTTCATTATAAGAGGTTATTGTAACCATAATTCAATGTAAAAGGCACCCTATTTAAAACTTACCCTTTTTCACCCAAAATTTATAAGGCAAGGAATAATTCTTAATGTTATTGAAGAATGCAATCTTATTAATTTTTTTAAGGGTAGTTAGGGATGTTTGTACAAGATATGACAATGTGCAATGAGCATCTGATGATGTGTAGATTTCTGCAATAATACAACCTAACCTAACCTAATACCTGTTCCTCTCCTTTCCTGGCAAAGATAATTTCTCATACCTTCTCGTTGGTCCTTGCTGAGCAATAATATATTTAAAGATATAATCCATTTCTTTAATTACGTTATCGACTAAATGAGCAACTTACCCCAAAAATAATCCGATCTGGTTCTAAACTGAACGATAGTTATACAATGTGTCTTTAGATACAACAGAATAGAATCGCACCTAACTTCTCCGTGACTATGAATGATTTGTCACGGTACAGCATTTTCCATGCATTTTCGTATTTAAAACATGGTTTTTAATGTGTAAAACATTATAATTCTGTACAAGATAAAAGTAACATCGTCTTCTAAGCATTAAAATACTAAATTAGTAACAGGAAGTGTTAAATATATCAGAACAAAAAGTGACAGATGCGTGTGAAAACGCAAATTTTTTCTATTTTTTTTTCTCATTAACGGCTTCTCTCCGGCGAAAAAAAAGTACATCTTCGTGTTCAGCGTACCTTATTTTGAGGGGTAGAAAAATTTTCAGGAAAATTTAAGCATCTTATCGTATACTAAATAATTACCAAGAAAATTAGACCTATTACTTCCTCACCCCTCAAACTGAAGGTTTGTATTCGTGAAAAAAAATTTTGTAAATCTTTATTGCATTTCTGGACGAATCTCGACGAATTATGACGATACACAAAATTTCAGACACAAAAAATGTTCTGTCTGTGTGGTTCGCGATAGCAGCTACAGTTTTTGAAATAAAGCTTTCAAATTTGGTACACACATTCTAGAGATCAAGAAAGAGATTGAGTTCCTTGATGAGCAAAATCGGTTCTTTAAATTTGAAGTGTCAAAAAAAAATATTAGATATTTTTGATTTGTCAATTTGAAATGTCACATTTTTTTGACATTTCAAATTTTAAAATATTAGTGACATTCCACTAATGTGACTATTTTGAAACGTCAAAAATTACTTTTTTCAAAAAAAAAAACAAAAATTAGTGACATTCCACCAATGTGACTTGTGTCAAAAATTACTTTTATGAGAAACTCCACCACACATCGAGTTTTTTTGAAACGTCAAAATATGACTTTTTTGAAACGTCAAAAAATGTGACTTTTTTGAAACGTCATAAAATGTGACTTTTTTGAAACGTCAAAAATTACTTTTATTATAAACTTCACCACACGTCGAGTTTTACTACGATGAAGAAGTTCTGACCCCCAAATAATTGACAGCGGTTTTTTTTTACAAGAAATGAAAATAACTCATGTGGTTTTTTTTACAAGGAATGAAAATAACTCATACGATTTTTTGTATACAGAGTGTTTCCTAAGTACGTAACAGTAATTTAAAGGCTACAGAAAAGTTCATATGAACGTGTGTCAAAATTCGCACCATTGCATTGAACCTTTTGGAAATAATTACATAACTAAGAATTATTCATGTGGTTATTACCAGTCCCAAAGAAGAAAAAGAAAAACATTAAAATATCCCTGATACATCTACAGACCCACAATGCAATATTGGGTAGTTTAAAAAGAAAAAGTTGAAACAAATTTAAAAATTTTCAAAAAAAGATTGTCACGTGAATTGTTTGTAGATATAAAGATTTTATGAAAAAATTGGAGATGATTTTTCATATACATACGCATTTAGGGCCGAATAGAATGCCTATTATATTTTTGAATTCAGCATAAAATCACTTTTGCAGAGACCTCCAGAGTTTTGGTTTTTGATATGATGTTACCAGTTCGAAAAAAATATGGAAATTTTGGTCGGCACAAGGTTTAACAACTTAATTCGCTGTGTGTGTATTACTATCAATTAAGAATATTTATTTTGCAGTTATGTAGACAAGGTGTGTACTTCAATGACACAGCCACCAAAAATATTGATTATATTACACAGGGTGTCTTTTATTAAATATGATTTGAACGAAACAACTACTCAGCGGGCAAATACCCCGACCTGCATTGGATTACACCTGCAAATCATGATAGATCGATAGCCAATATCATTTGTCAATTCCTAACCAGACATAGATCGGTTTCGAACTTATTTGTTCTCCTCAGTATGCCATAGGTTATGGAACAGACAAATGATGGTGGCCAACCTGCTAGTCATATACTAACTAAGGTAAATTGAGTAGTGGTGAGAGGTATGAAACTTTTCGTATGGTCTAAATGCTACTATCCGACCGGCACCATAGATGTCTGTGTGGCGGATAGCGACTTGCGAAGCAAGTACCAAGAGCGGCAACCTCTAACCCAGGTGGACTGAACTACTGTTATTAAATATGATTTAAACGAATCAACTACTCAGCGGGCAAATACCCCGACCTGCATTGGATTACACCTTCAAATCATGATAGATCGATAGCCAATATCAATTGTCAATTCCTACCCAGCCCAGGTGGATTAAACTACTATTATTAAATATGATTTGAACAAAACAACTACTCAACGGGCAAATACTCCGACCTGCATTGGATTACACCTTCAAATCATGATAGATAGACATTTCAAAGAGCATTTTCTCATTTTTTTCAAAAGGAACCTATATATTATTGTATTTTTGAATTGGCACTAATGTCCTGTAAGTACCTAAAACCGATATTTCCATACATTTTTACTTTTTTGTAAAAACTGTTAAACTATTATACTGTTTATTTCTAACTGATCTAGTAACCATGATTTTGACATAAAGTGAGAATAATTGAAAGCTGTTTTATTGACGTTTAATTATTAACTATTGTGACAAAGTATTTCAGTATTTACACTTATTTTAAGTTATAAATTAGTTTCAAATTCGCCCTTTTCAATAACGCATTTTTCGAGGGAATAAATGGTCGATATGGTTTATATTCTGGGTGCGTACTCATTGAAAGGGATTATGAAAACCGAATACAATTTTGTTAATGGGTACAACAAGAAATAGAACAAAGGAATTTTTGACTTTGTTTTGTTTGCCGATGAGGCAACGTTTCATAATGTTATGTTACTATTAATTACTTAATAATTTATAAATTCTAAACATAATATCTGGCAATATTTTGATCTACCAAAACTAAATATATTTCAATAATTTTTAACAATTTCATGTAAATCGATATTTATGTTGAATTTAATTTCAAAGAAATCATAATGCGGAAACAATCCAGTGGCAATAAATATTTAATACCGGCATAAAATAATGATTCAAAAATGTAATTTAATAAGGGTTGGTGGTGAATATTTACATAAATACATTTTCATTTTAATGCATCCATATCATTATATTTTTAACTAAATTAAAATGACCACAATCCATAATTTTCAATAGTGGGATAGTAAAAATAATCTGATTAGATTTTACCATAAAATCAATTCTTAATAGGAAAATTAATGGAAAATTTCATATAAATTATTTACATGAAATTTTATATACTTACTGACTTTTAATTTTATTGAAATCTGTCCGCATGTCTGTAGTATTGGATAGCAGCCACAGTTTTTAAATTTAAAGATAATGATAAATTCGGTGATGAACAAAATTGGCCAGCTGAAAGGAGGTCAATGGGACCCAAACTTTTTTATATTCGACTACAAAAAAATATATTATCCAATTACTTAAATAAAGCTGATGTAAACTGAAATTTTTTACATATTTGACCTCATAAAATGGGGTTAGGATAAATTTGGCAGTTTGACATTTGAAATGTCTAATTTAGTTAAAAAATGTCAATGTCAATAAGAAGAAAAATATATGACATGAATTATTATTAACAGTATCGAAGAACGCTAATAATTACTTATTAAGTATAATTAAAAATTTTAATGAAACATCTTAAGGCACGCTTTCAAAATTTAATTCAGGCAAGTGAAGAATTAAATAAAATGATTTGTTTAGATCAGAATGGTATATACTGGTATAAGAAAGTTATGTACACTTGATTTCAATAAAAACTGGTACACTTTCTTTTAGCTATGTAAATCATTCGTTCTTTGATTGATATTAATAATCTTACAAATGTCACTTTGACGTTAATCAGTGGCGTCATTATTAAAAATGGTTCGACATCTAACAGATATTCAAAAATTTCGAATTGTTTCTAAAATTGAAGATGGTTGGTCCATAAAAAGACTTGCTGCTGAATATAATGTGAGTAAAACCACGATAATGAGTGTTAAAAAACAATGGGAAACCAACCAAACGGTATCCCGTAAAGTTAGTTCCGGTAGGCCCAGAAAGAGCAATAATCAAGAAGATGAAAATCTTATAAATTACCTAATAGAAAACCCTTTTCAGACTGCAGTAAATGCAATTTCAGAGACAAATTTCCCTGCTTCGGTATCTACTGCTTGCAGAAGAATAAAACTACAAAGCGACTTGAAGAGTTGTTCAGCGGCTAAAAAATACAAACTTTCAGAAGAAAAGAAGCAGGGTAGGATTATTTTTGCACTCAACTATATAATCAATGATGAAAAGTTCTGGGGACAAGTTGTCTTTTCTGACGAAAAGGTTTTTAAATCCTGTAACGATGGACATGTTCGCGTATATAGGCCTCCTTCCACTAGATACGACGAAAAATATACTTTCGATCCACAAATATCAGGAAGGTTTTCAGTCAATGTCTGGGCTTGGATGAGCCTAAATGGGTTAGGTGTGTTGGAACAGTGGTGGTCATCTCAATTCCATTAAATATATTGAAATATTAGACAATATTATGTTGCCGTCAGTAATAGAGGTGTTTCCGGAAAATAATTTTACTTTCCAACAAGACAACTGCTCCATACATACGGCCCATCGTGTCAGGCAATGGTTTCTTAATAAAAACATAGAGTTGTTACCGTGGCCATCTAAAAGTCCGGATTTAAATCCAATTGAAAATGTATGGGGACTAATGGTGAAACATATAAGAAAATTAAATAACCATCCAAATAATGCCCAAAAATTGGAAGGGATAATTGAAGACGCTTGGGAGAACTTGTCGCAAGAAGTTGACCTTGCAAGAAATCTGATTTTGTCCATGCCTGCGAGACTTCAGGCAGTTTTAGACGCTAATGGAGCAATGACAAAATGTTAGTTAATTCTGTATTACGTAATTGAAGTTCATTTATTTTATTTTTTTATTGTATTTTTATGTTCAGTTTGCATTGTTTACATTTTTTTTAATCTCAAGTGGTATTTTTGTGTTCTTATTTTAAAAATAGAATTATCATTATTCAGTTAGTATTTTACTTACAACCATTAGAATTATCCGTAACAACTATTATTTTTTTAAACAATAATATGGCAGGCTTGAAAATGTTTTGAAAAAGTTATTTTCTAATTATTTTTTAAAATTCCATTTGAATAAAATAAAAGAGAAAGGTTTAATAAGTATAAAAACACAAAGAAAACCGATCTCCTCCAAAAAAACCCAGGTCCGGGGTAAATCACCTCTTCTCCACCCCCTCTCGACATGCCTGGCCAGCCCTATTTACAGACATATGCACACAACTAAACGATTTTCGATTACAAGAGTTGTACCAGTTTTTTTTTAAATCAAGTGTACCGGCCGCATCAGATATTTTATGTTGCAAATAAGTTAAAAATAAACTGTACATACTGCTTATATATGGTTTTATTGCATGGAACATTATAGAAGCAGTTGCATCAGTTGCAGTTTTTTCTAAATAAAGATGATCACTTTTCGCAACAACCTCAGACTATTTTGAAATTGGAATTGCGTCGTACAATAGTGCATATTCATAAAATTAAATGTATGAGATCAGGTTTATTTTAAATGACGCAACTTCTGCAGATGTAAGGTCATTTTGTTGCAAATGCACCGACATCATTTAGTTTTCACGATAAAAATCTCATTTACCAACACGCCGATATACGTAATAAGACGTTTACAATTTTACTTTCTAAGATGAGCAATAATTCAGTGCGAAGTAAATAGGACAGTCGATTTACGGTAAAAATAGACTTAAAATAGGAACAAATTAGAAATAGGTACTTTCTTGCATTAATGGGTGTACATATTTTGATGTAAATTTGAAGTATTTTATTTTGCAGAAACTAATTCAGAGGGAAACAAAAAAATGCTGAAATGGGTACATTTCTTCAGTTTTTGCACTATATCCTCGAAACTACTGAGCATCTTGCAAAATACGAAGAACATTTTTTCCTCTATTCTTTTCTACAAATAAACGAGAACACGAAGATTTAAAAAATTATAAACACTTTTTATTACTTGTCTAATTTTCACTTTATTTGTTATTTTACAACTAGTTTCCTCCTATTCGGACATTTTCAAGTAAACTAAATTATACACAAAGAAAATAAACCCATTAGACCAGTGGTTTCCTACACAAATGCACCGACACGTAAGTTATCTGAATTACTTAATAACGAGTTTAAATCTATTACAAAATTTAAGCCTAAAAATACAATTATTAACTCCTTAGACTTAACAGTAAAATTAAACATCCTAAATATTGATCCCAACTCTATAAAATTAGTATCGTTTGATGTGTCGAATATGTTTCCTAATATCCCCCTTTCGAATGTCTTCCTTTAATTTCAAATATACTAGAAAAATGCAAAATTATCCCAAAATTAAAAAATGAAATACTGCAAACATTCAAGTTGTGTTTAGATCAAAATTATTTCCAATTTAATGAGGACATCTTTATACAAAAAACAGGGCTACCCTTTTATCCGATATATTCATGGATAATCTTGAAAAAACTATATTGGATTCTCCAATATCAAAAAAACATATTATCTTTTGGTACAGGTACGTTGATGACATCCTAATAGGTTTTAAAGGGACAGACAGACAATTAAAAATCTTCCTCGATTTTATCAGTAACACACATAATAATATATCTTTTACCTTAGAAACAGAAAATGATAATAAATCAATAAACTTTCTCGACTTAACTATAAAAAAGACATAAAACATCATTTTCCTATAACATTTACCTCAAACCAACGTTTACAGACGCCACTATACCCTTTAATTCCCATAACCCTCTTTCCCACAAATTAGCCGCATATCAATCTATGACACACCGAGCCTTCAGCTTACCTCTATCTGAGACAGATTTAAAAGAAGAATTAGACACAATAAGACTTATAGCACATAATAACGGGTACCCTCAAAATATAATCAACAATCTAATCTACAAAAAACAAAATAAGTCCCTCTTGAAAGAACTTTATCGCACTATTAACGAGAAAAAAGTTCAAACATACATTTCATTACCATATTCAGGTCAACTCTCCTATTCAATTAGCAATACTTTTTCCAAATTTAATATCAAAACATCTTTTAGTTCTAACAAAAATATAGGCAGATATCTTTTCAATGCAAAAAAAAAACTGATATCTCTAAAAAATGTGGTGTATATCGGTTAGATTTCCCAGAATGTAACGCCTCATATGTAGGCCAAACAGGGAGATCGTTCGGAGTAAGATATAGAGAACATATTCACACACAAAAACAACATTCCAACTTTTATAAACACCTAACAGATTCTGGTCATACAATAACTGATGACCATCAACCTAAAATATTACATATTTGTGGGAAAAGTAAAAAACTTAATTTATTAGAAGTGCTAGAAATTAATAAATTAAATAGGAATAAAAATTATAACATATTAAACGACCAAATAGATTTAAATAATTCTTTGTTATTAAACTTATTCAGCTGCTGCTAATAAAAATCACACCATAATATTACTTACTATCTTGAAAAAACCCCTACATTTAAAGACATAACATCTTACAAATTTGAATTATATTATCAACCATAAAGTGACCTATCCTTCTATTCAGTTCAGTTTATATTCAAATGAAAGTAAAATCTGTGTATAATTTAGTTTAGTTGAAAATGTGCAAATAGGATGAAACTAGTTGTAAAATAACAAATAAAGTGAAAATTAGACAAGTAATAAAAAGTGTTTATAATTTTTTAAATCAAAATGGATTTTCACAAAGTAACTTCATCTTCAATCAACTTTTAGAACACGAAGAGCTATCTACGATAAATAGTACAGGAGACATAACGGTTCAAAGTAGGGCCAAAAAAAGTAAAAAATTCACGTAAAATGCCTTCATTTTGTTCGTCAAAATTTCCACGCCTCGGACCGGGAAAATTCATAGGGCAATCCTTAAACTACATTATATGATACAAAAATGAGACCACGTGGTGCTAGCTAAGATCAATAGGAGCGGAGAAATGTGATCGTGAAATAGGGCAAAAACTCGTTATTTTTTTCAAATGCCAATTTTTATACATTTTTGCCTTACAAAAGACGTTTCCGAGGACGTTTTCTTTTTTAAACAAGAGTTGAAATGATTTCATAGAGCCAATATTTATATTTTATTAATGGAATATGTAAATATTTATTTATTTAAAAGAAAACGTCTTTTATAAGGTAAAAATGCATAAAAAATAATATTTACAAAAATAAAGAGTTTTACCTTAATTCACGACTTTATTCCGCCAGTTTGATTATACAGGGTGTCCCAAAATTAATTCCCCAGCCGCCGGGGTTAGACTCTATGACCAAAAATAAGTCGAAAATCACTTATGTCAAAATTTCGAAAAGTTACGAAATTATCGCCATCTTAAAGATTGCAATGAAGGTATTTTTGCAAATCAATTTTTGAAATAGATGGCAATAATTTCGTAAGGAGTAACTTTTCGAAATTTTGACATGTGATTTTCGACTTATTTTTGGTCATAGAGTTCAACCCCGGCGGCTGGGGAATTAATTTTTGGGACACCCAGCTTCATGTGGTCTCATTTCTTTCGTCATATAATGTAGTTTAAGGAATACTCCTCAGAATGCCCTATGAATTTTCCCAGTTGAATATATATTTGAAGACTAATAATTCTTTAAAAATTGTTAACGCGAGATAAATTGGATCATATCGCCACTATTTACTGTCAAAAATCTTCCGTTAAATGTATCAGTTGCTTTACACCCTGGTATAATTATTATTTATTAACCATAAAAATATTATCTTTGTGTTGCACGGCATACAATGTGTATCTGGAGGCTAAATATGTATTTGGAAAAATAAATTTCAAATACTTTGGTAAAAAAATATGAGATTTCTTTTCTGTGTATACAGCGGAAAATGTAAACAAATATCATCGTATGCTTTTAAAATAAATAAGTGGTTTCTCAAAACACAACCCAGATGTGCGTGCACATGATTTCTTAAGAATTGGTCTTTCTGTTAAAAATCTCAAGTCGTTTGACAAATTTTGTAACATCTGCCGGAAGCAATGTTTTATACGACAGTAGTCAATTAAGTCACAGCCTAATTCATTATTTAACAATGGTATTTTGAAAAAAGCGCTACAAAAACGTAATTTTTTAAAATTTTAAAACGATATTTATATTTATTTCAAACTTATTTGCAACACAAAAAAAGTCGGCTTCTTTGGCAGTGGTAAGGGATCAAAGATCCGATGTTTTTTTATGTTGCAAATAACTTGTAAATCGTTTTTTTTTTATTTCGTAGATACAGGGTACTCTAAAAATGGGAAATCTCGAAACTGGAGAAACTAGATTCAAAAATATGACGATTGATCCCAACATGCCATAATGTTGTTGGTTTAAGAAATACAGGGTGTTCAAAATTTGAATTTTGTTTTGAAATTTCTCAATATTTTTTTTAGTTTTCATAGTATCATCATGAGCAACGTTAAAATTAGTTGCAAATTCTTATTTGTCATGCCAGAAAACGTAAAGCTGCCAATTTTCAGATTGATACTATGAAAACTTTCAAAATTATTGAGAAATTTCAAAAAATAATTATTGGGTATTATAAAAGCATTCTTTCAGATCTAACATGACAATAATAATAAATACGTATAGATTTTTATATTTTATACTGACATTCGTATCTGAATGTGCTAGTATAAAAGTTTTAGACATATAATGAATCAAAAAACAACACATCCAATATATTTTATCACAAAAACTATTAAAGCAACTACTCAGTCCAGCAGCAAGAACTGCATTGAATTAAATAACAGTATTCTTAGTATTAGAAGCAAAAAAACATTGAAATTGAAAAAAATATTAACCCGCCAAAAAGGAAAATTTTCCCACTCAAGAAATGATTTCCTCCAGATACAATACAAAAAACGAAAACCTCTAATCCGATATATATCTACTTTCATTCTTCTGAACTCTGCGGGGGGGCTAGTCCTAGGGGTTTTCATTTTTTATATTGTAACTGGAGGAAATCATTTCTTGAATGTGAAAATTTTCCTTTTTGGTCAGTTAATATTTTTTCAATCTCAATATTTTTTTTGCTTCTAATACTGTTATTTAATTCAATGAAGTTCTTGCTCCTAGACTGAGGTTTTGTGATAAAATGTATTGGATGTGTTGTTTTTTGATTCCTTATATGCTTAAAACTTTTATACTAACACATTCGGATAAGAATGTCAGTATAAAATATAAAAATCTATAGGTATTTATTATTACTACTAGAAATCAGCTGCGCCAATTTCTAGCTTCTGCGGAGGGCCGAACGCCACGGGCGTTTGATGAGAGGGCCACCGGCCCTCTGGAAATGTCGAATCGACCCTGCAGGCCGTTTCTCCATTTCCGGGTCTGAGACGCGCCCTAATGTCTCGGCCTTCGGCCTCGACGCAAAGTGCTTACGACCCTTTGGAAATGTCGAATCGGCCCTGTGGGCAGATTCTCCATTTCCGGGTCCGCCGAGACGCGTCGACATGTTTCGGCCCTCCGGCCGTCACGGGAAAGGGCCGTCGGCCCTTTCTAGCCCGAAACGTCACAGTTTATTCGAAAAAAATCATCATTTTTCGAATTTTTGTGCGAGCCGATTCTCCATTTCCCGGTCTACCCAGACGCGTCGGCATGTTTCGGCCTTACGGCCTTCACGGAAAGGGCCTCTTTCTGACCTGAAACATCACAGTTTTTCCGAAATCACTTTTTTTTCGCTTCCGGAATTAAAAACACCCCGTATATTTTTTTCGAAGTCGCCGATCGATTCCCCGCCCCGGATATGGCCGGAATCCGCGGGAAAAAAATTCGTATTTGGGACACCGGGTACGCTAAATTTTCTTCGGGCCACCGTATACCACTCTAATAAATTTAAATAAAAATTAATTTCGAAAAGATTTTTAAGGGGAAATTTTGAACGCAAAAATCTCGCGAAAGGGAATTTTCGTAACGGGTTTTTGTGTATGGATCGAAGAATAAAGGTTGGGAAGGGGCTTCGCCGGCCCGCACTGACCCTGACCTCGCGGATTAAGGGCGGCAGGAGCGGACGAAAAGTGACATTTTTGACGTTTACACTAAAAATTTATTTAAAAAATTTAAATATGACCGCCGTTTTTCCTATCCCAATATAGTTTTTCTACACGTAATGCCGCCGTGAAGCAATTTTACGCTCATATCTCTCGTATCTTTCGCGTTTTTGAAAAATAAGGAATCTAAATGTCGCGGCGCACTGAAGAATTATTTCTACTATCGATCCTCGCGAACCAGAAACGTCGAAAAGGTCCCGGGAAAAAGCCTTTAGAGTAATCAATTTCCCGAAAATTAGACAGAGAGGCCCGATGAAAGGCAGCTATCAGCGTTTAGGAAGCCGCGACGCGAACTGAAATGCAGAAGTATTTTCAAAAATTCATCTTATTCATTTCCGGAAATTAAGAAATGAAAATGTCAGGCTGCAGAATATATGAATCTTTCGATTTCCGCAAACCCCGATCGTCCACCTGTAGCGGAAAAAAAGCCGTTGCGTTTGAAACTTTATGCAAACATAGACAGAGAGATACGATGAAAGGGAGCTATCACCTTTTATAATATAGTAGATCATGTTAGGTTTGAAATAATGCTTTTGTAATACCCAATAACTATTTTATTATTTTTTTATTGAGAAATATCAAAATAAAATTCTAACTTTGAACACCCTGTATCTATTAAACCTACAACATTTGTATAGGGCATGTTTCAGCTCAATCGTCATATTTTGGTCTCCAGTTTCGAGATTTCCCATTCTTAATGATAATGCAATTTTAAATATTGCCTTAATATAGACTAAACGTGACCCACTATCATTATTGCTCCAATGAAACGTAATAAAAATAATAAAAAAAAAAAACAATTAATCTAATCTGCTTAATCCCGAGCATATTAATCGATAGTTCGGTTTTTTAAATGTCAGTAAATTGCTATTACTAAAATCTTGTCTTAATCTACTTTACATCATAAATAACAAATTCAAATTGTACTTTCATATGTTCAGGCCTTCAAATAATATTTTACTGAGAATCATGTCAAATTTGACAGGTCATAATTAATATAGTAGATTTTGTCACTGCATCTATGGGCACTGTCTTAATACAGCTACTGAGGTTTGGTTTTAAATCGATTTTCCAGCATCACTTGCCGGATGCTTAGTTTCAACGTCTTTCTTGCTCATAAACGTTGCTTGTAGAAACAACCAGAAGCAACACGCTTGATGTATGATGGCGTTATTGTTGATTTATAACTTAAAAATGTTTCGGTTTAGCGGCACTGCAAGCTTCGAGTGTTTATAACAACATTACTCTTAGCTTCTTATTTCATTTATTTCTCCAATATTGTAGTCATTCATTACGAGTATAAATTTTCGAACACATACATTTTTTATTTCCATATTTATGTTATACCTATGGAAAATAAAACTGATATCTATGTATCAGTAAATAATGTAAGCTGTTTTCCCATATTGCGTTCGGTTAATGTTCCCGTTCCCCTTTTTATCACATGTGGATGAATAAAAAAGAAAACATATTAAACAAACGGTTACACAGCGTGCATGCATGCAATGTATAATGTATATATTTTGAATTTAATGGCTTTAGTAAATATAAAAAGCACCATCAGCACTGTAAGAATTTTTATGTACCGGGTAAAAATATTTTTGTGTAAAGGGAAAATGATGTTTCAACATCTTCCGAAGTAATATTTGCAAACTTGAAACTTTCCAAATCACTTCCAGGATGTTCCGCATTGAGACACCGATTAATAAAACATAACTTTTCATATCCGCATTTGTTTTTAAAATGTCATTACTAAAGCTGCAAATCGTTTCTGTGTATCATGGTCGTAGAGGACAGATGTACTTACTGTCGCCGGCATTCACCTTGACCGCGAAACTCTTTCTCCAGTCCAGTCTCTTATTAGCTTTCGAGTTGTCTAGACGTTAAGTCACTTGGGCGTATTGCATACTGTTTTTGCGTTTTTATTTTATTTGTTGTACTGTATTGTTGATATTAATTTAATAATAAAGCATGGCAGACGTACGCAGGGGTAGAAAACGGCCATTTGCTGACAAAGTGAATAAATTCATAGGTGAATTCCCGGATTTATTCTATGACGGTGCTAAAATAATTTGTAAAGTGTGCGAGAAAGATTTGATGTGCTGGGATAAGCGTGATTGTGGACTTCACGTAAATAGTGTACACCATAAAAAAAATGGCGTGCCTTCGACAACACAGTTTATGTTTGATTTACTATTAATTCTGATTGCCTGTGATGTTCCGCTGTACATACTCGATAAACAACTATTTCGAGAGTTCTGGAATAAATACAATGCCCAGGTGAAGTTACCAAGTCGCACAACGTAATGTAACTATCTACCAACTGTACACGTAGACATGGTAAATAAGATGAAATGTGAATTAAAAAATACACGACTGTGGTTATTTGTTGATGAGACAACAGATTGTAAAAAATATATATTTTAAATGTTATAGTACGAGTACTGGACCTTCTTACATCGATAGTTTCACTGTTACTAGCTAGCAAAAGACTAAGTCAGTGTACTAGCGAAACAATTACCAGGGTGGTGCTGGAGACGTTGGAAAAATTTGAACTGTCAAAAAGTCAAGTGTTGATGTTTGTGACTGATGGCGCCGTGACAATACGTTCGGTAGGCCGTTCTTTGCAAGAACAAGGTTGTACGTTTATACATGTTACGTGTAAAGTGCATGCTTTACATCTTGTGGCAAAAACTATTCGAAAAGGTTTTCCAGAGGTGGATGTATTAATAGCAAGTACAAAAAAAGTGTTTCTTAAATCTCCTAAACGTCTCCGTGCATTTCATAGCAAGTGTCCCGGTATTCCTAAACTACCACAGCCGATTCTTATACGTTGGGGAACATGGTTGCAGGCAGCTTTTTATTATGCTGAATATTTCCAACAAATAAAAGCTGTGATATTACAATTCAATCCAGATCAAGCGCAGCTATTGAGGAAAGCTAGACAAAATTTGACGATCGTTGAAACAGCTTTAAAAATATTGCGAAGAATTATAAAACGTTATGAAAGCATAAAAAAAATTAGAAAACAGTGGGTTTTAGCGGAGTCACTGCAAATAGTGGACGAAGTAAATCTACTGCTACACGCTATAGGTGACGCAACAAATGAGCGCGTTAAAGAAAAGTCGCAAGTGTGTTAAATAAAGACACCGGTTTTACCAAATTAATTAAGACAAATATGTGATGGTACAGCCCCAGATCCGTTAAATGCATTCAAAGACTATTTTACGTATGCGTGTATTACATCAGTAGATATGGAATGGTCGTTTTCACCGGAAGTGACACTAACTTTAGATTTTTAAATATAACACACTGTATGTTATTGAATGTTTGAATTCTGAGTCCAACGATACCAAATAAGTGACATTGCAAACGTCAATATTTTTTTTTATATAATTTGTAGTTTTCTATTTAAGTGTGACATGACGGTTCCAATTTATTCTAAATGACCCGTGTAATGCTAGAAAAATCGAAATCCCGTCAAAAATACTAAATTACGTGATTTATGAGCAAATAAAGTTCATCAAAATGGTTTTTGGGGAAAAACTCAATTTTTTTCAAATGGAACCATATTGGTACCATGGTACCATTTATTAGTACTATTAATAAGGATTTTATTCATAATATGTTATTAAAATGTGCGATAAATACAAACAAAATTACAGCTAAAAGAAAATAAGAAAATACAATTTTGTTCCAACTACCTTGTATTACCTTGTTATACATAAGGTGGCTTTGGAATACAAAAAATTAACACAAAACATTACAACAGTTGTTCAAAATGCTGTCCATTAACGTCAATGGACGAAACCATTTTGATAACTTTATTTGCTCATAAATCACGTAATTTAGTATTTTTGACGGGATTTCCATTTTTCTAGCATTACACGAGTTATTTAGAATAAATCGGAACGGTCATGGCACACTTAAAATTATATTATAAAAAATATTGACATTTGAAATGTCACTTATTTGATATCGTTGGATTCAGAAAATTATGCAGAATTCAAAAAATGCAATAATATATAGTGTGTCCCATTTAAAAATCGAAAGTTACCGTCACTTCCGGCGAAACCGGAAGTGAAAAAAATCATTTGTGTCAAAAAGTGCCGCTTATATGTCGTATATAGGATATCCCAAATTTCAATCAATTATCTTCAAAACTAAAGGAGGAAAGGGGGTGTACCATGATCCTGTTACACTCGGTATATGCGCACTGAAAATTTCTGAGAAATTAAAATCGATCGAGTGATTTTGCGGAAAATTTACTCTCAAAAAAAAGATATTCATACTTTTTCCCACACTATATAAATACGCAATAATTATTGTCATAAATGACTGACTCCATTTGTAACTAATTAATCTGTTGTATAATCATGGCAACATTTGTAAACAAAACAAGTTTCGACTTAGTGATTGAAAATGTGAATAATGAAGCAAAAATATATTTTTAGTTTACCCACAGCATCATAGCCAATAGCTACTTTTTAAAGGATGGAAATAGAGCGAGCACAGTACCAATTTTCAGTGTAGTCAACAAACCTCTTTATTTAAGCAAAACAGCGATCGAGTTGAGTAAATATTTTCTGAACATGATCCATTTTTTTTATCATAGTAAAAATACATAACTGAATGATATTTAAAGATAAATTACTTTGGTGTAACCTTCTTTTGTAGTTTAATAATGTACAAAAAATCAGACGTATTTGGAAACTATAATAAGCCTTTTTTTTTCGAAAACAAAACTAGAATGGATGAAACACTCTTTTGAGTTTCTACAAATATCTAAGATGGATAGAGTACAAGTAGAAGAAAAGCATTTGTCAACAAGATTATTATACGCATTTATAATATAACGAAATATGTTTTGATTTAGTCAATATATATCTTGGATTAATTAATTTATCTTTGCCTCTGGTAATGTGTCTGTGAACATCAGAATGAGATGCAAATTATTCTGTTTTTATGATTGTCAATTGAACAGTTAAAAATATACATGCTAGGCAGAGACAATAAGCGTTTACAGTGCTCTCTAAAATCAACATTTTCTAAAATGCCAATAGCAAATTTTTGTAACACAAACACTTTGTGAGAATTAATAGAATTTCCCCATACAGTAATGCCATAATTAAGAATGGAAAAGGGCAAAGCAAATAGAAAGTAGTGTCCCTTGCCAAACTGTTTAGATTTCTTAAAAGAAATAACGGGCTTCAGATTGTTTTGCAAAGTTGATCGATGTGTTTGTCCCATCTAAGACCATCATCAATAATAATACCTTATAATTAAACATTTTTCCCAACGTTATGATTGGACGACAATAATAAGTTTTGAGGTTTGTCTCTATTTAAACATAACTTATAGTAGTGAACCATGTTTCGGCAATATTCTCTACTAAAGCAGTCTTTTGAGCAAAATCCTATAATTTTTTTCAGAACATAACAGAGTTGTATCATCTGCAAACAAAATACTTTGACTACATATTAGGCAATTTCGAAAGTCATTAACGAATATAAAAAAAGGAGTGGTCCTAACACAGATCCTTGAGGAACTTCATGAATAATTTTAGCACAGCTTGAATTGAGATTATTTACAGAGATTCACTGCGTTCTGTTTAATAAATAAGATCTAAAAAGTTCAAATAGAATGCCTCTTACTCCAAAGAATTCAAGGTTTGTTTCCAATATCGAATACGACACACAGTCACAAGCTTTGCTAAGGTCACATAAGGTAATGGAGGTTACCAATCTTTCCTCAAAACCATCGAATATGTCATTACTAATATTACAGACAGCTTTTATTGTTGAGTGGCTAGGTCTGACTCCGAATTTTTTGACAAGGTGTTGGATTCAAAACAATGAAAACTCGTATCTTTAGAGTTTATAAAAATCATGAAAAAATCACGTGATTTAATCATGTTTTTCCCCATTTCTTTAAAAAAAAAGAGACAAATTTCGTTTCATCTCACATGGCACGATTCTCATAATCACTTTCGTATTTATGTAACTACTGATTAGATACACATAAAATTATAAACGCAATTACTATTTGTACACTTTCAAATGAAGCTACATCGAAATTTAAAATGAATATATTCATATACATTTAAAACAACAATTTGCATACGTGAAATTGATTTGTACCGCCATTATGACACATGGGAAATTAAGTAATTATGGCAATTAACTGCTGCGGCAATCGATAGGGAAGTTTTGGATAAATATACGAACTAATGAAATTTTGTCATTAGTTTTGTAATTGAATTTGAAATCCGGACGATTCCAACAGCCATTCGCTGGACAAAATTTGTTTACTTACAACTTTGCATGACGGGCGTTTCTAGCTTAAAAAAAACTCAACGAGACGCTGTACAAATTCGCTGAATGAACTATTTGGGTATCCCTCTCGTATTTATATTATACTACGTTTAACGACTCAATTAATCAGTAGATTCTCTTTCAGCAAATTGTTTAAATTATTGTACAATTTTTTGAAAAAACGGTTAGGATTTCACGATTTCTACCATAACCTAACTATTATTATTTTAATTTTAATCAAGTAGACAATCACGTATAAGGTGTTTTAGATTGAAAGTGACAGTGTAATGGAAAACAGAGCACACTTAACTGAGTTCAAACGTCTCCCAACTTACTTAACTTAATAGAGCCCTGAATTTTTAAGTTTTTTACGAAGATTGTAGTCGGCCAAGTTTAGTCAGTCCAATCAAAAGCATAATTTACTTTGGAAACATTCCAGGACAGGACTCAATTTTTATAATGTTGCTCTCAGTGCTGATAACATCATCCTGTATATCATTTTTTGGTAAACGTTTAAAAAATCAATAGACCAGTGTATAAAATAATGTCATAATCTTTGATGGCACGTTTAAGGTTATTCTCCAATAAATTTTCAAAAATATTGATTTAGCAAATTTTAAATTCTACAAATAATGCAATCAACGAGCTAACGCCCCTATTTTATTAATTTTACTTAAATACCCTACATTAAGCATCTTCATTTTTTTTGACAAGAAATGCCATCAAATACTATGACATTATTTTATACATTGAACCATTGACTTTTAAGACGTTTACTAACATTTACCAAAATATGATAGACAGGGTGATGTTATCGACACATAGAGAAACATTATAAAAATTGAGTCCGGTCCTGGAATTTTTCGAAGTAAATTATACTTTAGATTGGACTAACAGAGTATAATATTTTTACCAAATTTTATCCAAATATTCAAAGCTATTCCAGAAATATGGCCGACTACACTTTTAGTCAAAAACGCCCTGTATCTCAAAAACGGTTTACTTTCGAGGGTAAGTTTGGGGGTGCTTTGAATTCTGCTAATTGTAAGTGTGCTCTACCTCCCATAAAACTACTTGTCATTTAATACTTGAAACACACTGTACTTAAATATATTTGAAACCGTTTGAAACAAAAAATACTACAGAAAAATGTGATTACAACTTACACCAATTAGTAAAGACATTTTCTCTACGAGTAGCAATTGTTTGTATTTACTAATTGTAAACAATAAAGTGAATGCAAGTTCTTATAGAAGTTATGTTTTGCACACTTGGCAAAATTTGTTTATTTTATACCTGGGTATTATGTATTATAAATGCGTAATAGAATGTTTACTTTTTATAAAAACTACAAATAGTATAATTTTAAATAACCTATTAAATAATAACAAACAGTTTAGTCCATCTATTTCGCCTTCCAACTAATTGTAAGTCGTGCCACCTAGAGGAGAACCTATCAACCCTTAATAATTTTAAGAAAATGTATAACATATTCTCTTTTGTATTTATATATCTTTGTTGTTTTTTAATGTGTACATTTAAGTACGTGCTTATCAATAGGAAATAGTAATCTAAACACTCAAAAAAAAACTTGGCTTCTGTATTTATCTTGTAAGCACCTAAAGTTTAAAAACATTGGGTTAACTAACCCCCGTTTTGATAATAAACTTTAAATTTAAAGTAATTTTAAATTTTGACGTTTGCATTTAAAATACAATGTATTTAAAGTGACTAGTTAAAGTCAAATTTACAATTTATTATGAAAATGGACCTAAGTCTTAGTAAGGACCGGTACTTTCAGTCTTGGTTAACACTAATCGGATGATAATATGCAAGAAAACATTGTTGTAACAATAGAGAGAGAGACAGTATCATTCGATTAGTGTTAACCGACTCTGAAAGTACCGGGCTTAGCTCTACCAATATGACAATTAGGTATGCCATCTGTCATTCCCAAAAATTTTTTTGTAATCCAAAAATGCCGGTAACACAAAGTAAACTGTATACAATTATCGTAAACATTTTATCTTGATTGGAATACATGTACATAGTTGCCCCACTCTTAATAAACATTAAACATACTGTATTTTATTATAATCGTTACATGCTATAAAAAGTAACCTCTACCTATAATGTTAATTAAGATTGACAACCTACAAATAAATTAATGAGAAACTCCCACCTTAGGATACAAAGCACAGCATGTAATTTGAAACAGCAAGTGGGGTTTCTTTGTTCTTCTACTCTTTGTTTGAGAGGTTATGTAGTCAACAAAGCATGCAGCGGCATTATGACAAAAAATCACGACACATCAAAATATGTCTTGTATTAGCACACTAATTTGAAAAATTGATGACTACTAAAATAATCCAACCGGCCGATGAGTAATGAGAATGACATGAACCACACATCCAGAAAGGAAAAAATAGCCGCACTACTGCACTATTTGGTTAAGTGGCACCTACCTTGAAACCGCCATGCGATTCTCTTTACGACTTTTATAAGAAATAGATTAGTTCCTTGATAAAATTCACAAAAACAACTTGAACAGGACACAACAACAACAAACTTTCGGTGTGTTTTGCACATACGATACGACACTCAACAAGATTCGCGGTACAATGGCGAATGGCGCGCGCGGAATCGCGAGTCCGTTGGCGAAATGGGGGGAAAATACCACGTGGGGAATAGCCTGCGCGGGGGCGGCTTAATGGCATCACATCGACGCATCACCTCCACCCGGTTTTATCACATGGACATCATACCTGGTCAATGACGGGCGCCGCGACGTAGTATTTTAGGGGTAACAGGAGTCGGGGTTAATTATTGTTAGTTTGTGTTCTTTGTTCCAGCAGTTTTGACATAACCAGCATTCAGCGGCTTATTCAAAATCAAACGAAAGACGACAGAAACATGACAGTAATTTATTAAGCTCTCCTCGATAATTTCGATGAGGGGTACAATTATTATAACTTGTGATTATAAGCTTATTTAACAACGATTAACTAGGTACAAAACTTTTATTGAAATAATGAATAATTGTCACAGGGGCGGATCCAGGAGCTCCCAAAGGGTGGCCCTTGACACAAATATTGAAAAATACCTAATAATAATGCCAGAAATACAAGCATTTTGAGAACAAATATTTTTTTTATGATAATTTTTATGAATCGAAGCAATATTAAATTAATTATTTTGTAGAAAAACACTGCTTTTAGATGTTTCAAAATGTTATTTCTGAAACAACTAAAAGCAGTGTTTTTCTTCAAAATAATTATTTTCAAGATGTTTCACAAGGAACCTACTACATATTCAAGCCATTGCAATATTAAAAGTATTTATATTCTCCAAACAAGATCAATGTGAAGATATGCATTTTCAAAATGTAATGTCATTGTCATCTTCAGTAGGATTTTTTTACGGCCCAAGTAGGGCAATTGTAGCCATTGCCTCCTTTTGTATCAGCGATTGAATTGTGAGAGCAAAATTATAATTTAGTTGTCATTTATTTTATTTTCGCTAGGGGATGTCGTCATAACTCAAATTCCAACAAATTGGATTTTACTAACACTATTTGCAGTTTGTCCCGGTTATTACGAAGACAATTCGGATAGGCACCTTTTTTTATTTACTACCACCTCATTGTTTTTTCATCGAAAATACAAGTCGGGCTGTTTTTGCCACAGCCGCCACATAATAAAGCGCCAACATGTGTAATGCAATACCAGCCTGCTGCATTGAAAGGAAACCTCAAACACTAAAATTTGAACAGGATCGAACTAGGGCTTTCTGGGCTCTTTTATAAAATTCGTTCTTTCAATTTTCTCAAAAACAGAAAATCCAAATTGAATGTCAAAAACGAGTGCGTACGTCTCAAAAATATCTAGAGACTTGTTCAAATGGGGTGCAAAAACTGTCAAAAGATTGTATTTTTTCTTAGAAATATGAGTTTTACACCACCGCGCTGCTGCGTCGTCTTGGAGGCGTGCTTTATCATTGTAGGTTACAAGCTCTGTAGAAAATACGTCCAGACATAATGCTAAAATGCCTTACGAATTAGACAGGGTTGAGGCCGACACATCACAGTGATGCCAAAATGTCTAATAGCGGCAAAAAATTATTTTTGAAATTATTATATATTTTTTTACAGTGAATGTTATTAAATGTAAGTATGTTAATGGTTCCCTAATTAAAAAACATCAAATAATCTATATAGGGTGTATCAAAAATGGGTGGTCAAAAGCAAAATTAGTTGAATATTTGCTGTTTTTTTTATAAATCAAAAACTTATAGAACTGTTATAAATCTCCAAAACGTATATATTGTACCTCCTACGAGCTAATGCTTCGCATTCGAATATCATATGGTCCACGGTTTCTGGATCTTTCCCACATAGTCTGTAGTCTAAGTCACCATCATACATTCCCATTATTTGCAGGTGCTTTTTAACAGCCATATGTCCTGTTAGAAGCGCCGTTACTGTTTTTAACTAAAACCTATAGTCATTCTTAACAGTTCTTCAGTTTGTTTGGAGCATGGGTTTTTGATTAGTGTTTTCCCATGTCGGTTCCTCCAGTACTTGTTATATTGCTTCTTGATCCAGACTTTTATGATTCCCCTTGCTGAGAATTTGGGACTACCCAACACGGGTTTTGGGCCGAGAAATGGGTCAGCAGATCCTTGTCTAGCAAGGCCGTCTGCTTTTTCGTTGCATGATATCCCAGAATGTCCGGGCATCCAGAGTAATTTTACTCTGTTCCGTTCTCCCCGAGTTCTGAGCTCTTTATGACATTGCCATACCAGTCTTGATGACACTTTATGAGGCTAGTGCCTTCAGTGCTGCCTGGCTGTCCGATACGATAAATATTTGTTGATTCTCGTACGTACCTTTACCTTTACTTTTACCTTTATCTTTAGCTTTATCTTTACCTTTATCTTTACCTTTACCAGTAACTTTTTTGAATTTAAATAAGCAATAAAAATTAATCACCGATTTTTTTTGTATTACTTGTGTATTTTTGTTATGAATTTACACTAGCAGTAATAATTTAGAGGAAGCAATAAACTGGTCAACTGCATTTACATTATAGGCGCCTTTTTAAAATATTAACAATAAGTGCAATTACTGTGCTGTTTTTAAACTTATCAAATCAATATTCCGTGATTCTCAGTTCGGTCGTTGGCCGAGCGGGCAAGTCTTAGTCGACGCGAAACGACGGACTCCTCGGGCGTGAGTTCAAATCCCATGGCTGAAATAAAAAAATATTTTTTTTTCAGAAATATCTGTTGGATCGTAATATGTTAAAAAAACACGCTTTTAAAGCACATCGAACTAAAAAGTGAAAAATAATTATTAATATAAACTGAAAACAATAATGAACGAAAAATACTAGTATTATTGTGAAAAAAGCGTGGGGCGCTTTGTGCCATATTTTTCGTATATCGAGCAACCCACGCTTTTTTCACAATAATACTAGTATTTTTCGTTCATTATTGTTTTCAGTTTATATTAATAATTATTTTTCACTTTTTTAGTTTGATGTGCTTTAAAAGCGTGTTTTTTAGTTTTTTAAACTATATTTATTAAAAATGTTTTTAAATTACAAGATAATTAATAGTATACTATGTATTCGTATTTACATACGTATCTTTATATAATTTATTCATCTGTTGCGTTTCCCAGTCATTAAAGTCCAAAGCTGCACGAAAATTGAATCGAAATTAATCCTTGACGAATGAATTTTTATTCTACAAAAAAAGTTGATAGTTGTGTTTAGTGTTACAAAAATAATTACCACGAGTTATGACCGACGATGTCTCAGCAAATATTGGAATGAATTTATTGGCAAAATTACAAATAGGCTCGAGTATTTATTTTGGATATGTAACAATCGGACAAAAATAATGAATGCAAATAAACAAACAAGAGCCAACTTAGACAGAAAATAACAGTTATAATCAAGGGCGTACATAAAAAAGGGATGTACAGATAAAAAAAATAAACGATTTAAAAATTTCTGTATGAATTTTTATTTTGATTATTTAAATATGTTATTTTTGTAATAAGTTGTCATTATAATTATGTTTTCACCTAAACTGAGCAAGGTCAAATACGGATCGGAACAACTCGCTGAGTTGTTGTGACTGAGCGGACCTTATCGCGTCATCATCTTCCGAAAGGGGTGTAAGGCTGTGAATTCCATGTAACTGCGATGTGAGCACGTTAAATATCCTTACAGCACAAAAAGTGGCAAATTGTGGTGACTGATTTTGGTAGTGGAAATAAGCCAATGTTAAAAATGTGATTTAAAAAAAAACACGTAAGGAATTGATTCTAGTTGAGCTTCCACATTACAGTGGGAAATATTTTTGAAACGCCACTGTTTTTGTCAATGTCAAAGAGATTTCTAACCTAGAAATATAAACAAAATTAGTCATGGAGCAATACACCACGGAACAACGCGTTAAAATTATGCAAGCTTCTTATGAAAATGGGCGTTCAAGTAAAAGTGCATACCGTGCTCTATGAGAATATTTTGTATGAGTAATAGGAATAGGGTAAACAAGTGCAGAATTCAAGAAAATTATGTCGTACTCAAAAAATATTTGTCTCTACATAATATATTCAAATTATCTGTGGCCACACTATACATATGTATATTGTTGGTTTCTTCGAAGCAGGTAGACCTAAAATTTGGTGTAATGTGATATATTTATGTCGTACTCGTGGATAATGAAAAAATTATTGAAAAGAGGACAAAATCTCCATATAAATAAAATTTGTTGAAACTTTTCTTCAAATCTTTCTAAAATAGTTCCACACAGGGTGGTAAAATTTTATGTAATGATATTAAATTGCATTTTTTAAAACTGGAGTAGTGTGTCGGAGTACAAATTATCAGTCTGCCTCTCATTTCCTTAACAAATATATTTTTGGTTGAATATGTCTAATATTGGTAGTCTGATCCGGGTTAATTAATTTTGGATAATTAAAAAAAAAAACATTAACTAAAATATATTTATTATACGAAATGACAAAAAGGATGTTAGGTTAGGTTAGATTATTATGAGTGGGTCCTTGTAGATCCTCCACTGCGGCCATTAGCAGGCCTATTGTGGCTCACTCCTAATTTATATTTCACCTAATAAGTTCAATCTCTTAATGAAACCGATAACTTTATTGGGTGAGAATGTGTCCAGATCCTCTGGCAGAGGTTGCCCTTTGCCAAATATTGAAAATCGGATCCTCTCCACAGCGGGACAGGTGCCATAAGACGTAGTCTGCCTTCTCATCATCCTCCAGGCATAGACGGCATTCGGTGTCATCCATTAGGTCGAGTTTATGCAGATGATAGTTTAGTCGGCAGTGCCCGGTATATAGGCCTGTTAGAGTTTTCAGGTTTACCCTGTTTAAATATAAAAGTTTCTTAGTTCTTGATTTCAAAGTGTATTTTATGAACGTCTTCGAATGAACTAATCCTATAACTCTTGCCAATACTGAAGAGTTTTCCTTTCAGCCCAGGTTGAGATAGCCATCTTAGCAGTACTTGAAAATATGCCAAGTATCGGTTCTGGTCCGATGATTCGTGATCCTGCTTCTTCTCTGGCCAAGGAGTCGATAATTTCGTTACCTTCCATATCAGAGTGGCCGGGTATCCAGACCAGAGTCACTTTGTTGTTTTTGCTCAAATGATTTAGAGCCTTCCGACAGTTCCATACCGTTTTGGAGTTACAGCGGTAGGAGCCAAGAGCTTTAATAGCTGCTTGGCTGTCTGAAAAGATTTTAATTGATCTGCGTGTAAGATGCATATATTCCAGCCTTCTTACACACAGTTCATGAACCTCGACCTGAAAAAAAGTTGCATTAGTACCTAAGCTCTAGGATATTCTCACCCTTGGTGTGTAACTATATTCCCTCAGGAGTTTTGGAGCCGTCTGTAAACCGGCAACTGTTTGCCCTCAGTAGGTCGGTTTTATTCTAATCCCACGTATCTCTTTTCGGAAAAAGAATGTTGAAGGTCAGCTCGTAGTTGGTCATGGTAGGCATAGTATCCGAGGTCATTTTCAGGATGTTGTGATACGAAGAGGGGGTAAGTCCAGGAAGACTTTATTTCATTGGCTTGACATGATTTATAATCTTTCATCAAGAATAAATTTTTTTGTAGTCAAATACAAAAATGTTTGAGTCTTGTGGATCTTCTTTCAGCTGGCCGATTGCTCATCACCGAATTTATCATTGTCTTTGGCCTTTAGAACATGTGTACCAAATTTGAAAGCTTTATCTCAAAAACTGTGGCTGCTATCACGATACTATAGACATGCACACAGATTTTTTTCGATAAAGTTATGTTTTTTTCATTATAATTCCTCGAGATTCGTCCAAAAATGCAATAAAATTTTTTAATTTTTTTTCCCGAAATTGTACCTTTCTTCCTTCTTTCATTCATTGTGTCTCTTCTGGTGGTATCACATTCACCAAATTTAATGTGTCACCTAAAATAGTCAGAGTGAATTCAGGAAGGTTCAAAACGTATAAATCAATCAAAATCTCGAGGTCGAAAAAAATCACGATTACTATACGTCCTTATGTTAGGTATAATGAAGGAAAAAGCGCCACTATAATTTCGTTCATTCAAGTACCTGGATAGGATAGGCATTTATTTATCTTTCTAGATGCATTCACACTGAAAAATACACCACTTACTCCTAGGAATGCATAGCCAGACCGACTATGCGCCCTTTGGCCGGCCTTTGATCCGCGATCCACGCGTTTTGAATTCTTCGATATGTTTACTTTGTTTACAATAATAAAACAGTTACGAGTCATCAACAAGTGCTAAACTTAGCTCGAGTTATAATGAAGCCCGACCTCATTGAATGCTGCAAATGAGACTCCATTGATCTCTCGGGCAGTTAGTGATTTTCACGATTAACAGTGGCGTATTTTTAAACTTACAAGAGGGAGAGACAACATACAGAAATTTTAAACTGTACCTTCACCATTCTCACATTGCAAGAGCCGAGAGTTTACATATGGTGATGATGTAAAGACCAAATTTTAAAGGTACAAGATTGTTGGAAATTTCGATAATGTTCATAGTTCACGTATGGAACTTGAATTGGAATCTAGAGGAAATTTACCAAATCAACCATCAACTAAATGAAAAGTAAACCTGAGCATCTTAACTATCGAAATAAATATAAGTATGCTAGATTGTCTCCTTCAGAGCATAAATTTACTATCAGCATTTTTATATGTCACAAATTTTGACACTACAACTATCGTGATGAAAGCAAAAGCTACAAACAAATTGTGCAACTTAGTTGGTGTGATTTGAAATTAGATTTTCTAACGATAGCTTTGTCTAAAGAAGGCTGAAGATCATGAAACCGAATTGACTCTAAGAAGTAATAAAGTATGACAACATTAAACCAAGTTAAACGGAGGGTATGCTGGTCACTCGAGTTAGATTCTCAATGACAGGAAAAATAATAATAAAAACCTTAACATTTTTTACTGCAACTTGACCAATATCTAAATAATATATGGTATTAAGTAAAAAGTGTCATAACTTTCCATTTTAAAATCTTCAAACGTACGTAATATCTTTCTAACGAAGAGTCCTTTCATATCGAGAAATATATTCAGTCATAGGGATAACGATATATAAAACCGGTAACATACATAACTATTGTCCAAAGACCTCTTCATTCACGGATAATTGATGCGTGGGTAATCATATCACGAAGACGGATTACATGCCACATATTTTTTAAAGAAAATGTTGCCGCTGAGTTTTATATTACCTAATAATATTTTAAGGCATTTTATTGGGGTCCTACATTACGAAGACGAATTGCAGAAAGACCTTTTTATAAAGATCAGGTTATAGCTCTTGCGGGACAAATATAACAATTATTTACAGCATAATACGGAGACAGAATAATTCGCAATAACTTGTGGACCAGTTTGTGGGCATTTCCGACAGAGAACATAAAGAAACCTTAATCTTTTGACATAAGAGGAGTAGAAAAGTTGATATACAGTGTGTGAATTTGAAACTTCCAACAGCATAGCTTCGAAAATTCACGTGGGCCACTTCGCGAGACTAAAATAAGAAAAAATGTTCTTATGAACATGAAAAACATAATTTTGGTTTGTATGTATGTCGGTATGTACATATGCGTTCGATGAATTAATGACACAAGGACACATTTAAATAGTTTATAATCTTTAGGAATTGTCCGAAAACCTCTGATTATTCGCTATTATATATTAAATGCCCCCATCCAGAAAAATCTAAAGCGTTTAATACCGGTGATCTTTCAGGCCAATGTCTAGGTTATCTGTGACATCCATCTGTTTTCATATGTATTATTTAAAAACTCCCTAAGTAAGTCGTTTCACAACAAATTTCGGTAAACGTCACCAGTCAGCCTTAGTAGCAAGAAAACAGATCCCTCTAAATTGGAGGATATACATAGAAACGAAAATAAACAAAGCATATGCGATTTTCTGGCAGTGTGGAAGGACGGTAGGCAAATCTTTCACGCATTGCATCCCTGTGGCTATACACGTTAAAACCCACATGCACTGTTATGCAGCTATTGTTGATGGTCCAGGAATAGACAAATGACAACGACATCCAAGTTAGAAAATTTTAAAAGAGTCGCGTACCTTTGTATCACAGAAGATATGAAAACGACGGGACGACGCTTACAGCTACAATGGATGTTTTTACCCCTCTGAATCTCTTCATGGAGGAAGCAGCGATGAGGACATCTTATGGTTACAGTTTGTAAACATGGTAAGGTAAGGTTACGAGACAGGCTCGTATAGTCGATGACGCTACAATAGTAACACATCTGCTGTGAATGGGCATTGACCTTATTCCGTCATATACACAGATGAGTCAAAAATGAGCTATGGATCAGGAGTGGACCTTAATTCTGCATTCTAGATTACTGTTAGATACATATATCACGATATTTTATGAGGAATTAGTGGGTTGCCTAAAACAGTATAAAGAGTATAAATCTGCTGGATAATGTAGGGTACTGTAGATTAAATAAGCCTTTTTGTATACTCGGAGTTGTGGCTTAGAAGTAGTGCCTGCTGAGCATCTGTCCTTGTCCTGCACTTTTGACAAAGAGAGGTTCCATATTGGGGGAACTCTGGCCCAATATGGTAGCATAGAAAGTGCTTCTCTGGGGCTCATTCTCAAATTCATTGTAAGCGTTGGTTGACTTAATGAATGAAGAGTACGGCAGAAACGCCATTAAATCCCTATCCCATCTAACAATCCATGTCGCAACAAAAATTAATTCAAAAAACGATCTTAACCGTCTCTTCTCATAACACGAAAACAAATATATATAGTAAAATTATGCGGAAAGTTAGGGTATCTACATCTAAATTACCACTTTCCGAATTCAATGAATTACAAACTTGACTGATTTCTGGGTATTTTTCTTCATACATGTTGATTGATGAATTTTTGATAGTAGTCACATAATCGCATATTTCAGCTTGTAAAATACACCTAATTAATTTCACTCGTTATATATATCACTAGGGGCCCGGTCTCTTTAATGGCTATATTGACCCTTATTCTTCCAGAATGCCTCAGCTCGAAATGGCATAGAGACAAAGGGAAGGAACAGAGGGTATGAAGTTCTACACTGAAAATTGAAAAAGCATTAGTTCTGACTGATATCATTTATGTTATTTGAAAGCGACTTCAAACGCAGACAAAACAATTAAATTTAGATATAAAATATATTTACAAAAGGGATTGAGACTTTTACCAAGCGTTTTAAGTTCGACTATGTTTCAGTGTAAGAGAATAAATAAGGAGCATAAACATAAAGAAATATTGAGAGGGTGTATCAAAAGATGTCCTCTTATTCCATCATCAGTATTACAAGTAAATTTTAGTACGCATTATACTGAAATATTGAAAGGGGATACGCCGTTGATAAAATTACTATCTAAAGTCAGAGAGTACGTTTATTTGCAACAAAGTTTACACAGAAAATCTTTAAGGGAGGAAATTTTAAGTTGAAAATGTCGAGGAAATTAAAATTTCGTACTAAATCCTGGATCGACAGTTGCGGTGAAATTCGAAGTCTCCAGGCGAAAACTGGATGGGTGACAGATAACCCTGCATATTCGGACACAACATTAGCTGATTTAATTAGGTGGTAAGTTGTAAATTGTACCTGTGATTGTATGTTTGGATCATTTCTTGTAAGAACCCTTCTTTTAAAATCCAAATAAATTATGCCACAAATCATAATAAAATGTTGGTCAAGTATTCAATCGTCATGAGCAGCAGTTGAGTATATTCACTACAATGTATTTTAGCTATTAACATCATGCAAATCAACTCTTTTACACTTAAACGATAAAATTCAATTTGAGCTGAAACTTCAATAATTGTCAGTTATTTGCATACCTCAACGTATTTTGATTGAATCCATAATCAATTTCCATTTACTATTTAATTGGAAATACCGTGTTAAACTATTTATTTTAAACGCAGAAGGTAACGTAAATTTACATTTGCATGGATTTCAATAAAAAATATGTTGGAGATATACTAATACTATATTAATCAAAATTTCCCCATATGTTCCAACAATTGAATCATTGGTTTTTGAATAGGTTATCTTTTCTTATATTCTCTAAAATATTTGACAACGTTTGATTGAAAATACAAATAAGTTGGTCGAAGGTGATAAGGTCCTTTCAAATTAAATGCCATTTTCGATTAGGGTGAAAGTTTATTAAGCGATTATAAGTACCACCAATAGTTGTACAGAAATTCCCATTTTTCAAATGTTCCTCCCTTTTTTCCATTCCATTACAAAAATACCACGATAGGGGAAAATTCCCACGGGTTGGCAACACTAGGGTAGACCCTTCCACATTCATTTATTAATATAAGAGGTGGGTGTTCTTAAGCATTGTCGAGGCGACGCGAAGGGACACTGGTTACACAGTCAGTACCAGCGTTGCCACATCTACTGTTTTAGCAGTAGATCTACTGCTTTGCAACTTGCTCTACTGTTACACTGTTCTTGGGCACGCACTCATTGGCTGACTCTGAGACTGGAGTGGTAGTGGTGGGGGGAGTCCCAAGTAACGCCATAACTACTTGGGTGGATATCTACTTCATTTTTTAAATAATGGGACAAGTAAGTATAAACATTTAAAATGTGCTAATATACAACTGAGATAGTTGACAGTCTGTCGTTGTAATTCTGTAACCAACCGGCTGGTCGTTTAGTGTCGCTCCGGTGCTTACCCTCACTCGTTTCCAGGGTGCTGCGTTTAGAGTCAGTAGCTGCTTTCGCTCGTGCCAATGATTCGTGAACAAAGTGATCATGATTTGTTCCAGTACTTCTGACAGTTGTCTAATTATGTGGCACATAGGGCTCATATTCCCTTGACAAAGTACGAAAGGGAATCGTGATTACTTTGTTCACTACGAACGAAAGCAGCTAGTGAATCCATTCCAGTGTTCAGGGAATCTTACATTTACATCGTATACACCAACCGGATTATATGATTCTCCATTTTTACTAAAGTTATTGTGCATTGAAATAAATTATTTTATTCATTTAATTTATTTTTCGTTAAAAAAATATTTTTTCGTTAAAACATATAAGTATATTTTCTGTTGTATTATTTTTAGTCACTTAAAAAAAAAACGGAATCATCAGACAAGCCATAGTTTCCAGAGTTTTCAAGATGTAAGTCTTAAACTTGGCAGAGGTAATATATAGCAAAAACGGCGAATTCTTCATTATTTGACACTTTTCCGTCACTTCCGGTTACTCCGGGAATGATCCCAACTTTGAATTTTTATATGGAATACCCTGCATATTTTTACATTTTTGGATTCCGGAGACGATTTTGAGTACGATTGCATAGTTTCAAAAACACTTTTGAGACTACATGATTTTTTAGGGCTATTTTTATTTTTGTAGTACTACTATTTTTATTTTGGAGTACAGTGAATGCACTCAAATCAATCAAATAGGCCAAAACGATAAGAGAAAAATGCAAACGTGAGATTTTTCTAATTGGTTGAGTAGCTACGACCAACCAAAATTTCCGAAACCGAATTTGTAATTATGTCAACTTTTTCAAAGGTCAACATCTTTTAAACACCCAGTAGTTATATACTAATTTTCACGACAAATCCATTGATACCTTCAAATCGAAAATCGGTTAGATATTAAACCAAATACACAACTTCTTTTGTTGATAATAATTAAAATATCGAGAAAATACGCTTATCAAGTATACCGTGTAAATTGAATAAAACTAGATTCAAATTTAATACATCTGTACACCAGCTTCATTTAAGATTACCTGCAACTTAAATAGATTATCAGTTTAGCAATAAAGCCCCATCATCTGCATATAAAGAATTTTCAGGTTCATATTTTCTAATTCGACTTCTACGGCTCCCAAATCTGTGAATAAATTATTCATCAACAAAATAAACAGAATTTTTAGTCTATTAGGCCCGATTTATCCATTTGCGGTAGAGTGGCTGTTAGTTATCAAACAGATTTATATTAATTATTACTAAAGCTGGCCGAGGTGGCTGGAGTACAGCCACGGTCTTGCGCTGACGTCACACGTGCCGATTCAGAAGTGATTTACGCTGCAGCCTTATTTGAAAGGTTAATGCGTGAGGTTGTACCTATAAATTGTACATAATGTCAAACGCGCCGAAGGGTAAAAAACGACCGTACGCGGACACAGTGAATAAATTTATCGGTGAATTTCCGGATTTATTCTATGACGGATGTAAAATAATTTGTAAAGTTTGCAATCAAGACTTAATGTGCTGGCACAAATCAGATTGTCGTCGTCATATCAATACCGTGCAACATCAAAATAAAAAAAATGGCATGCCTTTGACAACTCAGTTTATGTTTGATTTATTGTTAATGTTAATAGCCTGTAATATTCCGCTACACATACTGGATAAACAACCATTTCGGGAGTTTTGGAATAAAAACAATCCCCAGGTGAACTTACCAAGTCGTACATCGTTACGTAGATATATTCTAGCTGTTCGTGAAGACATTGTAAATAGGATTAAATGTGGATTAAAAAATACACGGCTCTGGTTATGTATTGACGAGACGACAGATTGTAAAAAAAAATCTATTTTAAATATTATAGTACGTGTACTGGACCCTCTTAAACCAACATTTACACTTTTACTAGCCAGTAAAAGACTAACTGCGTATACTGGCGAAATAATTACTCGTGTGGTGTTGGAGACATTCGAAAAATTTGAACTTTCAACAAGTCAAGTATTGATGTTTGTGACTGATGGTGCCGCGACAATGCGCATGGTAGGCCGTTCTCTTCAAAGAGACAATTATAGGTTTTTACATGTTACGAGTAAAGTGCATGCGTTACATCTTGTGGCAGAAACGATTCGAAAATGTTTTCCAGAGGTAGATGCATTAATAGCAAATACAAAAAAAGTATTTCTCAAATCTCCTAAACGGCTTCGAGCATTTCACAGACAGTGTCCTGGTATCCCTGAACCACCAGAGCCGATTCTTACACGTTGGGGAACGTGGTTGAAAGCGGCTTTTTATTATGCTGAATATTTTCAACAAATAAAAGCTGTGATACTACAGTTCAACCCTAACGAGGCTGCAGCTATTAGGGAAAGCCAGACAAGCTTTCAAGACGTTTCCTTTGAAATAGATTTAAAAATTATTAATAACAATTATAGAGGACTACACGACGCAATAGAAAAATTGCAAAATAGTTCGTTATCGTTAGTGGAATCGCTGGAAATAGTGGACGACGTAAATACACAACTACAGGCTATAAATGAAGCTATAAAATAATCGTGTTAGTGAAAAATTCGAGAGTGTATTACAGAAAGATCCTGATTTTAGCAAATTAAGACAAATTTGTGATGGTGTATCTACAACTTCGTTAAGTGAGTTCACAGATTGTTTTACTTATGCCTGTATTACATCCGTAGATGTCGAACGGTCATTTTCAAAATACAAATATATTTTTTTCACCAAAGCGAACATCGCTGACGGAGATAGCTGTAGAAACATACCTGATGCTATTATACTATAAATCTTCCCCACTTTGTGATGACGACAACCAAACTACTTCATAAATCTGCTTAAAAGGGTGAGTTTTATACAAATTTTTATAAAATGTAAGATTATTGTTAAAATTTATTTCCATTTATTGTACTTATTTAAGTATTATGATATGATGTAAACATATGAGTCATATGACGGCTCTGTCGGCCAGGTGACCTCGGCCAGCTTTAATTATTACGTCTCTACCATTTGTAAAAAACTGATCAGAGCAAAGTATATTCTCATATGGAATAACTGTTCTGCAAAAATAGACCAATAGAACAAATAGAACAAATTTACCTGTTCGGTAACTTTACCAGGGGATGGATATATCGGCCCTTAAACCGATTTAAAATATCATTCGCCACCTGTAGGTACAGTTAATTTACTTAAGTACGCTCAATATATCTTGGCATATAATTGTACCAGTATACAAGAAAACAGAGTGTAATTTCACAACAAATTAATTCTTGAAATTTAATGAACCCCTTGATTATTAAGCAGAACAAAATTTGACAGTAAACTTAACAATCTTAATTACCCTTAAGATTACTCTTACTTACATTGGCACGCAAAACTCTTTAGAGATTTATTAACGATGAGAAGAAATTTTTTGCGCTTAAAATCACAGCGTGGGCGTCCAGAGAGGCCTATGCGGGCTACAGTCAGTCGTTACGTTTTAGTAATTTATTGGAAGTCGATTCTGAGAATTATATTTATATCTACTACATAATCTAATCTAACGGTGAAGAACGTCGACGTAAATGTTTTAACATGTATTGGTGAAATGAAAAATATTTTCAAAAAGTTTATGTATTTTTTTCGTAGGTATATCATAACTAGGGCTGTCAAAAATGTCCGTGTGACAGTGGTGTACGCGAAATTAACTAATACGAGAAACAATAAACTGTTACAATTTATAACAATGTATGTAAAATTTACCCTCTTAACTAGCTTGATGAACTAACTTGCTTATCACAAACTGGAGATGTGTAGCCATTTTGCAGCATCAGGTATGTTTCTATGGTTGTCTCCATGAGTGATGTTCGCTTTGATGAAAATATATTCTTATATTTTGAAAACAACCGTTCAACATCTACTGATGTAATACACGCATACGTAAAATAGTTTTTGAACGCACTTAACGGATCTGGGGTTGCGGATGCACCATCACATATTTGTCTTAATTTGGTAAAACCGGTGTCTTTATTTAACAAACTTGCGACCTTTTCTTTAACGCGCTCATTTGTTACGTCACCTATAGCGTGTAGCAGTAGATTTACTTCGTCCACTATTTGCAGTGACTCCGCTAACGACAGCGCACTGTTTTCTAATTTCTTTATGCTTTCATGTAATGGTTTATAGTTCTTCGCAATATTTTTTAAAGCTGTTTCAATGGAAATATCAAATTTTGTCTGGTTTTCCTTAATAGCTGCAGCTTCATCTGGATTGAATTGAAGTATCACAGCTTTTATTTGTTGGAAATATTCAGCATAATAAAAAGCTGCCTGCAACCATGTTCCCCAACGTGTAAGAATCGGCTATGGTGGTTCAGGGACACTTGCTATGAAATGCACGGAGACGTTTAGGAGATTTAAGAAACACTTTTTTTGTACTTGCTATTAATGCATCCACCTCTGGAAAACCTTTTCGAATAGTATTTGCTACAAGATGTAAAGCATGCACTTTACACGTAACATGTATAAACGTACAACCTTGTTCTTGCAAAGAACGGACTACCGAACGCATTGTCACGGCGCCATCAGTCACAAACATCAACACTAAATTTTTTGACCGTTCAAATTTTTCTAACATCTCCAGCACCACCCTGGTAATTGTTTCGCTAGTACACTGACTCTGTCTTTTGTTAGCTAGTAACAGTGGAACTGTCGGTTTAGGAGGGTCCAGTATTCGTACTATAACATTTAAAATAGTTTTTTTTTTTACAATCTGTTGTCTCATCAACAGATAACCACAGCCGTGTATTTTTTAATTCACATTTCATCTTATTGTCTATGTCTACTTGTACAATTGATTGATAGTTACATAACGTTGTGCGACTTGGTAACTTCACCTGGGCATTGTATTTAATCCAGAACTCTCGAAATGGTTGTTTATCGAGTATGTACAGCGTAACATCACAGGCAATCAGCATTAATAATAAATCAAACATAAACTGTGTTGTCAAAGGCAAGCCATTTTTTTTATTTTTATGCTGTACACTAATTACGTGAAGTCCACAATCACGCTTATCTCAGCACATCAAATCTTTATCGCACACTTTACAAATTATTTGAGCACCATCATAGAAAAAAGCGGGGAATTCACCTACGAATTTATTCACTTTGTCAGCAAATGGCCGTTTTCTACCCCTGCGTACATCTGCCATGCTTTATTATTAAATTAACAACAATACAGTACAACAAATAAAATAAAAACACAAAAACGATATGCAATACGCCCAAGTGACTTTACGTATACACAACTTGAAAGCTAATAATAGACTGGACTGTAGAAAGAGTTTCGCGGTCAAGGTGAATACCGGCGACAGTAAAAGCAAAAATTTGATATTCTTTGGAATAAAAGAGGAAGAAAAGGAAACACATCGTTATTTGTCAGAGGTAATAAGGAAACTTATTGTAGAGAAATTAAATATAGTAGATTTCCAGAATTACGAAATTACAAACACATACCGCATTGGGAAAAAAACTGATTCCTCTAGACCAATTATAGTAGAATTCTATTCTAGTTATACAAGAAAAGAAGTTATTAGCAAAAGAACACAATTGAAAGGTACATAGATCTTTATAAACGAAAATTTGATTGCTGAAGACAGAAAAGAAAGAAAAGTTTTACTTGAGGCATTAAAAGAAGCAAAGAGGAATAATAAAAGGTCATACTTAAAAGGCCACACACTAACAGTTGAAGGCATCTCTTACACCTACGAGGATATACAAAAAGAGAAAGAACTTCTATTAACACATTTGTATTCCCCGCCACCACCACGTAATGTGGTTAGTGAACCAAATTCCCCGGCACTCACATATGAAGAACTCATAGCCCCTGAAAAGGATGCAGCTAACTTAGTTCATCAAAACAAAAGTATACTTTTAAAAAGTGCAGAAAAAACAGAGGCAGACAATATCCAAAAAGAAGAAGTACCAATAGAAGAAAAAGAGGAAGAAAGGAAACGAAAACTAGTGGAAACACCTGGGAAATCTACCGCAGGGAAGTTGAAGAAACTTAACAGCAATTTTGTACAGCAGCAAAGACCTGTTACTAGAAACCGTGGGCCGAATAATTTTAATTAAATTTGTAATTTAATCATATATATATTTTTTTATATTTTACTTTTTGTTTGTTTTACTATTTTTTATCTATCTTTACTTTTATTACATGTATGTATCTGTGCCAATTTGATTATTTTATTATGAACTGAAATAAAATTCTCTATTGAATTGTAGTTACGCAGAATCCATTTACTTTTTTTTTTTTTTTCTTTCTTTCTTTTTTCTCTTGTCCTCCTCGTGTTTTATCGTATCCATATAGTCCAGTGATATTATAGTAAAGTACAGTAAAAGGCTTAGAGGGAGAGAAGGGAAGAGGAAGAGAGAGAAAGGAAGGGAAAATGACTCATTATTATTTTTCACATGTAAATATTAGATCTCTTACCTCGTGTTTTGATCAGTTTAAGGATTTTGTAGGTGAACATGAATACGACGTCATTGGCCTAAGTGAAACATGGCTTAATAGTGATATATCTGATGAATTATTGTCAATAAATGGATATAGATTAATACGAAAAGATAGGGCAACTAGAGGTGGTGGGGTTGCTCTGTATATAAAATCGAATATATGTTTTAAAGAAATTAATGTAAATGTTCAAGGAAATGAAATAGAGAATTTGTGGGTAAGTCTTAAGATTAATGGTGAATCTTTCGCGGTAGGTGTATTATACAAACCTCCTAATTATAATTTAATATCTTCTTTAGACCAATTAGATAATATGTTATCTGTAATTGTACCTCAATATAGTAGTACAATTTGGCTTGGTGACCTAAATATCAATTTGTTAAACACACAGGCAAATAATGTGTTGAAATTGAAAGAAATCCTAAGTACATATGAATTATTACAACATATATCAAAACCTACAAGAATAACACAATATTCTGAAACACTTATAGATCTCATAGTAACTAGTAAAAATGTAAAGACTATAGAAGCCGGATGTATACCCATGCACAACATGACAGATCATAACTTAGTTTATTGTAAGTTGGCTAAATATAAAAATAAAATTCATAAGTATCACACGTACCGGGATTTCTCTAAATTCAATAACGACATTTTCCTACAAGATCTAGAAAATATAAACTGGCATATATATTATCGGTCAAAATCAGTCGATTTCAAGGTAGATTTTTTAAATACAAGTCTTACCACACTATTCAATACGCATGCACCTTTTGTTACAGCTAGAATTACCAAAAAACCTGCGCCTTGGTTAACAGATATTATAAAATTGTTAATGAAGACCCGTGATCTTGCACATACACGCTATATAAAAAGCGGTAGTCCTACTGATTGGGAATATCATAAAACAGTAAAAAACTATACCAATAGTGCCATAAAAAGGGAAAAATATGCATTTGCTCAATATAAATCTGCGGGTATTAATTCTAAAGACAACTGGGACACCATTAAACAGTTGGGTATAATAATAAAAAACAACGCTGATGTTCCTAACCAACTCAGTGATACAGATGAAATTAATGATTATTTTGTAAACAAAAGTGTAACCGATATATCTGACTGTCAGCAAAATATTAACAAATACTCAGGTCAAGCGATGTTTGAAAATGATATTTTCCAATTTAAAATAGCTACAAATGAAGAAGTCCAAAATAATTTAAACGCCATAAAAAGTAACGCACAAGGTTGTGATGGTCTTAACGTTAGAATGTTACGATTATGTCTTCCAAATTTGTTTCCCCAAATTATCCATATAATAAATTTTTGTATTGAGCGGTGTGTATTTCCTAATAAATGGAAAGAAGCATATGTCGTTCCAATTCCTAAAAATAATAATCCCAAAGAGTTCTCCGACCTAAGACCAGTCAGCATATTACCAGTTCTTTCAAAGATTTTAGAAAAAAATACTGAACCAGCAGATCCTAGAATATATTACAAAAAAAAATATACTGCCAGAATGTCAATCAGGATTTATCAAAGGTAGATCCACCACAACAGCTCTAACTAAAATTACTGATGATATAATAAGAGCCACTGATAAAGGTGAGGTAACTGCATTAGTTTTACTTGACTTCAGTAAAGCGTTCGACACTATAAATCATGATCTCCTGTACGCCAAGTTGAAATTTATCGGATTTAGTGAAAAAGCATTGGCTATGATGAACGACTATTTATCTGGTAGAACGCAAAGGGTAAAGTTGAACAACGTAGTATCAAATAATTTACACATAAGGAAGGGTGTCCCGCAAGGATCTATACTTGGGCCTCTACTCTATAATATATACACACACGACCTTAAGAACCCAACTATTGATACTAAAATTCATTATTATGCAGATGACTCCCAGTTATATAAGTCTTTTCCTGTTTCCTCATCAGTGGAGTCTGTCTCCATAATAAATAGAGATCTAAATCAACTAGTAGATTCAGCTAGAGATCATAATCTTAAAATCAATATCTCTAAGTCCTCAATAATGTATTTTGGTAGCAAAACTAATATAATAAGAGTACAAAACTTGGGAATACCAATAGAAATTAACAATGTTCCCTTAGAAATAAAGCAATCATGTAAAAATCTCGGTTTAATACTTGAAAACAAATTAAAATACGACTCTCATATTAACAATTTAATTCGATGTTCCTATGCCAGGCTAAAATTGTTTTACAGTTACAGAGACACCCTTCCAGTAAAACTAAAAACAATAATTTGTGATTCACTAATTCTAAGTAGGTTTAACTATGCTGACACTGTTTATGGTCCTGGACTGAATAAGACCGTACAAAACAAAATTGAAAAGGTTCAAAGATCATGCGTACGCTTTATTTTTGGACTTAGGAAGTATGACCCCGCTTCAAATAAGATCAAGGAGTTAGGTTGGCTTACTATGGAACAAAGGCGATATTCACACCTAGCAAATTTGGTTCACAAAATATTATTAACAAGCGAACCTACATATTTGAGGCAATTATTGATAACACGCTCAGCTATTCACTCTGTTAATGTCAGATCAAATACTCTATTATCCATCCCGACATTTAACACCACACAGTTTAAAAAAATCTTTTACATATAGTGCCTGTCATCTCTATAATAAATTACCCAGTCACATAAAGAGATTAAATAAATACACTTTCAAAAAAAAAATTCGTCTTCACCTACACAACCGTTAACGTGAATGAATCTATTGGGATATAATATGTAATACTGACTTATTGTGTTTCTGTATTATGTGATATGTCTGCATTTGTGTGAATGTAGATCTAGTTTTTTTCTATTTTTTTTCTTTTCTTTTCTCTTATTTCTAATTACAAATTTGTTAATTTAAAAATTAAACGCTCGTATGTAAAACTGTAATCACTTTAATTTTAATATGATGGTACAACATTTTAAGGATATAATATGTACTTGCACAATATTTTATGTATATGTATGTGTATGTATATGTATGTATGTATATGTGTATGTATGTGTATGTGTGTATATATGTGTATATATGTATGTATATATATATATGTATATATATATATATGTGTATATATTAATATACAAATAAATTTTTGTTATGCTCATAAACTGCTGTCATCGTATTATATATGTTATATAGGTATATATTTTTTTTTGGTATAATTATAATTGTAATTGTTTTCTGTAATTTTAATTGTAAGGGTTAAGTGGAAGAGCGCCTTATAAGCGAACTTCGCCCTAATAAAGACGTTTATTATTATTATTATTATTATTATTAAGTACAACTGTACTCTACGACCATGATACACAGAAACGATTTGCAACTTTAATCATAACTATAAGAATATTTTGTATGAATTTGGAAATACGGATGTTTCGAAAAAACGAAGTGTCTCATTTATGTGAATATGTAATTAATATCTCGAAAAAAATTAAATTTTAGTACCCGAAGTTACCAAAAATGTTATTCTCTGATTTTTTTTAACTATTTATTTATAAAACGGGAGGCTTAAATTTGCCCACCCTGTACTTCTCTCCAAACAAAATCCTGGCTACCTTGGGCCACAAAATTTGGATTTTGTTAGATATTAAAACTAAATTTTCATTTGTGGTAAATGAAAACAACCATGTATTAACCATTTATTAAGATTGAAAAAAATAAAAGTCTAGAGGGGGGCATGCGCGACCGTGCGCCAAATCCGCCGCTGATCCCATCCGAAATTCAATTCCTTAGCTACGCTGTGCCGATGACGAGCAATGACTTCGAAACAAATCAGTAGCTGCATAGTTGTTTTTGGGGTATATATAACTAGTCCCTCTTTTATTAACATAAACACTACACAAAACAAACCGAAACCTGCATAATTAAATTAAATACTCGAAATGTTGTTCATTGACAAGCTGGCAATGTTCTAAACGCTGAATAAATTCTTATTGCACGCTATGAACAACTACTGGCATAATCAGATTAATTTCGTACCTGCCGAATTCGCTGGCTTCTTTATGTACTTTCTGCACGTAACTTACGCATCGTAGCATGGCCCCTTAGATTTAAATGCGCAATGGATTTGGCATCTACTGCCTCTACCGCATACGGGCCACTTCTTTCTAACTTGTGCGCAATTCGGGGGCCACTCTACGATGCGTGACCTGTAGGTACTTAAATGAAATATTTCCAAATAAATTGAGGGCGGTAAGTTATTGATTGGCCACCGAGATCACCAGATCTGACACCACTGGATTTCCATCCTTGCGAAAAATTACGTAAGGTGAAATTTATTTTTCTCATACTCAGTAACGAATGCCACGCGACCTGTTTACGTGGAACACCCTGTGTGTGTATATATGACAAAAAATATAATAAAGAATGTATTATTATTAATGTTAATTACTTCTGTGGGCGTTCATATTATTGAAGGATACCTACTTAAAATGTAAAAAAGAGACCCAAATAATCTCATTTGTTTTTTGTCAAAACATTTTATAAGATACGTAAATAGAATATCAGAAACAAAGCCTTAAATCTAGGCTAGTTTTTCTTGTTTTAAAAAGCGGTAACCGCTTCTTGCATAAACAAAGGTTCTTGTCAATTTCACCCTACGTAGGATGTAGAGCCCATTATACTTGTTTAAGGGCCCTCATGTCTGTATAACTACACTATAAAATTGGTCGTTTGTTTTATATGAGTGGAGTTTTTCATTTTAGAAAGAACAATAAAAATAAAATGATCAGAAAGAAGCATTTTGTTGTATTATGGTTAATAGAACCTAAGTGTTATTGATTGTTCAGAGCCGTGGAAGCAGGAGAAATTTTATTATCCTTTTGGCCAAAGGTAGATCAAGTTTTCGTAACTGAGCAATTCTTCAAACGTCAAGGAGAGTTTATGAAATAACTAATAAATACTACTGTAAATGAGGCATACCTATATTTACAAATTATATCCCGAATAATTATTATTTGCTTAGCTTGGCAACTACAACAATGTGTTTTTAATATTAATTAATCTCAATCTCGAGGAAAAAAGACTTTATTGTTGAGAAAGATCCGGCATGGGCTTATAGAATGCTTAAATTGGTTAACCATGTTGTCACGTGACCTTTTTTTCAACAATATTGTATTTGACATTTTGGAAGTAATTTTTAATATTTCACCTAATTTGTAAATCATAAGGCCATACACAACACCCGCAATTCAATATAGTTAAAAAGTTTGGGGTAACTATACCGAAATTTACACGTTGACCCTTCAATAGTTGAAACTGCGGAAAACAATCCCAATAAGCTCAATATGTACATATTTTCCAATAGGAAGGGAGTGCTACACCATCACAGTAGGCAGGTTAGCAAATTTCTCGACGCAACATATCCAGCCGTTAGATAGATAGACGAGGTTCAACATAATGGCTTGCTCAATCACCGGATTTGACCACACTGGACTTTTTTATGGGATACCTTAAATCAAAAGCGTATTAAAACAAATCGAAGACACCTATTATGATTCAACGATTAGTATTTTAATTCCCTTGACACATGACCAAATTGAAGACTAAGTTAAGCCGTTCAAAGGCACAATGCTAACAATACATTCCGCTTATGCGGCCAAGTCGGCAAGCACATTGCGTTTTAGTCACTGACGCTTTAAAATTAAAGTTTTCAAAACAAAATTCCTCCCACAATTGGCAAAATGAACGTGAACTGTATCCAGTAATTTTAATTGGTTGTAAAAGTACAGTGACTCGCAGAGTTCCATTTTGATTGTGTCTAGACGTCATAAACTGGAAATACAGAGTCCTATTTCGCAATAAATACATTTTTGCGGTAGGTACAGTGCTTGCACAGCATAATTATGAGAGACGCATATGGGAAACGAATAAAATTGGTATCTATAGTCTGTTTCATATTTCCGAAGAGTAATAAATGGTAATTAATAATGTAAAATTAAATTCAGTTGTGACAGGTAAAACAATCGCATTTTAAACTCTTCTCTAACATTATGAAAGATTTGGGGAGTTATGCGTGTAGATTCAGCAGTGATTCCTTGACGTTTTTTTCTGTAAATTAGCTGGTTGGGTGCGAAATACGACAAATTTCAAATAACTCTACAAAAACTAATCCAATGGAGTAAGAACTGGTGATCTTGCCGACCATTCGTTAGTGCCTCGCCACCCTATCACATTGTGGTATGTTCTGTCTAGATTTTCTCTAACTGTTCTTTAATAATGAGGCATTAATTTTTTGAGGCCGTTGAGTGTGCTCTTCTCTCATTCAATGAGGATTTTCTTTACTCCAATATCTGGAAGACTCTTAGTCCTACGTTGTCCCGATAAACTTGGAAGTCTTTCACTTACCTGCAGTTATGGTTGTACCATTTAAAGAAAAGTAAGACTCATCATTGAAACAAATGTGTCTCAACCGATTTGCATTATCTTGAGACATTGTTTCACAGAATCTAACCTGCAGTCAAAGTCTGTGTCAGACAGTTCCTGGTGAAGCTGGATTTTGTTTGGATGAAATATATATGTAGCCGCCAGACCATCTTCTAGAGCGGGAACGTATCTGATAGACAGAAGAGAGTAGGAAAGCTTTGCTCTAGGACTTGCAGAGGTCTACGATATTCGGGCGGTGGCAGGTGAGGAGAAAGTAAAGAATGGTGTGAAACAAATGATATACATCTGCTCAGACAGCCAAGCTACACGAAAAGTACTATACTCCCCCCAGAACGAGATCAGATCTCGTGCAAGTGTGTGGGAATGCCCTAGAAGAGCTTGCCAGGCACAAACAAATATGGCCTGGTGTCGGTCTCGAAATACAGGCAACGAGAAGGCCGATGAATTGGCTAAACTTGGAGCCGGTGAGCACTGCCTCGGATCACAAGACAGATCATGACAGTCCTCAACAAGTGGCCCCACGAGAGACCTGGTTATTGGGCTGGAGTCGGAAGTTTCGGAATCTTTTAATTTTAGATCTAACAGGCTACTGCAGACTTAGAAGACATCTATCACTGTTGAGGAAAACCATACATTATGCCCAGGATGCAGTATTGATGAAGAAACATCTTACCAATTCCTCGGGCTTTGTCAAGCGTTCGGGCGCCTGATGCATAACATCATCGGTACTGAGGCGCTTCTAAAGGTAGATATGAGCTCTATCGCATTGCCATTCTGACCTTCATTAGAAAATCGGAAAAATACAACGGGGGAACAAGAGAAGTGCATGGCCGAGGGCGCGACTAGGTGTGGGTAAAAAAGGGATCGTCTCCGGTCTACTTACCAGGTGTCAGTCTCTCCTACCATTACCATTGCCATTGCCATTATTATTACCATTACCATTATCTTTTCAGAATCCAGTGTACAGGCGAAGAGGAGAAACTTGAGGTAGCAACTATTTGAAGAACAGATTGGTTTGGATCCTGATAAATTTAGCCTAACACTGCTTCATGTTAGGGGATTACTCTTTTTTATTCTGAACTGAACCAGACATTTCAAATTTAGTAACAAGCTGGCATACATAAAAATCTCATACATTTTCATCAGGATGGTGCTCGATAAGCCTAGCTGCAGTTTATAATGAATTTCTATGCATTTCGCCATACAGAAAAATTATTTGAATTATTTCTTGTACAATGTAAATTATAATTGTAGAGATATAGTACATCGAATAAAGAACAGAAATAAAATGATTCGTTTTTAATTTTCGACTCAGCAAGTTTTTATTTTTATTGTTCCATTATCACCATACAGTTATACCCGGTATTACATTTTGCTTACAAGAAATATCAATCACGATTATGTTCCATAATAGTCTCATTCCCTTTTACAACTTTGGTATTGTACAAATATGTAAACTCAGAGCGCAAATGTTAACCCAGGTTAAAGGTTGTAAAATTAATAACTAAAATCGCTATATAATTTCACATAACATTAACGTAATGCACCTAATAACGTGTAACATAACACAGACTTGATGTTAAAATTTAAGCATGGGGGGTTACAGAGACAAGGATAAACCAAAGTTGGTTATTTCCATTTATAACCATACTATATTGGGGTCAAATTACTCTCCAACAGCAACAAGTTGGTCGAGGTATGGTTTATACATATAATACGTGGCGACTCTAAAAATTTCAATGATTAGTGATTACTCCGATTTCCAAACAATAAAGCTACGTTTAATTACCAGAAAAAGGAAAATTTTCAATACTATCGATGAAAACTATGAAGCAATAATATACGTAATTATTTTAGACCAATAAATTACACAGCCACACAAAAAAAATTGTGATCTGGGGGTCTGACCATGTTGACAACATGTTTTTGGGGTCGCTGAATCCGAATCCGAGGTCTATTTAACCCCATCATATCAGGATTTTGCCATAACCTCAATAAACTCATGATTTCAGCTATTAAATGCATATAACCCTAAGAATGAAGTTGTAATCTGAAAACCCAAGCTCTTAAACCCCATAACCCCATAACCCACTTTACCCAAAAATCTATCAACTCCAATAACCACGTACTTCAGATATTTAACTTATATGTACGTTATTTTAATAACCGCATAACTCTGGTCATTGCACCTTTTCTCGCACAATTTTTGTTTTGTCTCAAGCACCTGAAACATACTGTTGTGTCCTAAAAAACACCTTCACCCTAAAAGTCTATATTTTTACGTTTATTCAACTAATGTTAGTTTTTCAAATCATTGTACCGTCGGCATTGGCATTACCCGATGTACACCACGGGTAGGTTGCCCACTGTCACCCCGTGCAGGTGCCCTGGATGCAAACGCACGCAAGATATAATCGCTCTGAATAGAACCTAAGCTTTGAATTCTTTGAAAGAAAATATTTTCTAGAACCACGTACCAAAATACGTAGATTTATCACTGATATTTTTCATTGATATACAAAGACTCATGAATGAATGTGCATAGAATTAGAGCATTTTTGGAGACCTGACAGATACGCGTACATATCAAGTTAAATGTCTGACATACGTGGTTATTGGAGTTGATAATTTTTGTTAAGTGGGTTATGGCGTTTAAGAGCTTGGGTTTTCAGATTACAAGTTCATTATTAGGGTTATATGCGTTTAATAGCTGAAATTAGTTTTTTTTTGAGATTATAGCAAAATCCTGATGTGATGGGGTTAAATAGACCTCGGATTCGGCTTCAGCGACCCCAAAAACATATAGTAAACATGGTCAGACCCCCAGACCAGAAAAAATAATTTTGTGTGTGTGTTATAGTTGGAAAGAGTTTTCTAACTTGAAAAACTAATTTTTCTAAAAATTGAACCTTTTACCCCTCAAAAAAAAACTCTTTCCATCAATAATGATAATAACTGCTTTATGTTATTATTAAGTTGTGTCTACGTTTGCTCTATCGCTTACTGATACGGGAAGCACCAGAAACGTTGATTTGTTGTTTCCAGCTCAAATATGCTTCTCCGTAACATATTCTGAACATTACTATCAAAAGGAGTCAATTTTAAGACACAGCAATCGAAAGTAAAATAATTTAAAGATCCCGTAGAGTCCTTGTTTCTAAATGTAATGTGAACCAAAATTTATCTGTAATCTAGACAGGGGTGAACTGTTGTCACTAAATGTGTAAACCTTCAAAAGGCGTAAAACCCTAATCTGAAAATCGCAGAGTGTCTGAATGCAATGATATCTAAACCTTGACTTAACTGTAAATAACACAGACGCCCCGATCCGGAAGCTTCATGTCCATTATCATTATTTTGCCCAATTTTACCGGACAAGACCGGAATCCTCAAAGGACATCGAGTCAAGCATGATGGGGGACTCTTTAAAACTGCTTGGTCGTTTACTAAAGTATTATGCGTGTTTTACTACAATACGTTAACAAAGTGGGAGGTCGCAACGGTTAAATCTCTCAATGCTTTAAGCCGCTAAAATTTATTTTCAAGGAGCTTGGATTTTTTCAGTAGATATACGTTGACATCCTAGTGGGTATATACAGGGTGATCAAGCATCGACTCCCAAGTCTTGTCCTCAAATATAAAAAAGAAGAAAACTTGGGATGTCAATTAATGATCATCCTGTACACCAATCTTTATTAAGACAAACATTTTATGTTCTGAACAAAATTCTGAAGTGGGTTGGAACCT